>SJYA01001053.1:424537-437203 GCA_006410615.1 Neotragus moschatus | reverse complement strand
AGGGACTCTCAAGAGTCTTCTCCAACACCACAGTTCAAAAGCATCAATTCTTCGGCACTCAGCTTTCTTCACAGTACAATTCTCACATCCATATATGACCACTGGAAAAACCATAGCCTTGACTAGACGGACTTTTGTTGGCAAAGTAATGTCTTTGCTTTTCAATATGCTATCTAGGTTGGTCATAACTTTCTTTCCAAGGAGTAAACGTCTTTTAATTTCATGACTGCAGTCACCATCTGCAGTGATTTTGGAGCCCAGAAAGATAAAGTCTGACACTATTTCCACTGTTACCCCATCTATTTCCCATGGAGTGATGGGACCAGATGTCATGATCTTTGTTTTCTGAATGTGGAGCTTTAAGCCAACTTTTTCACTCTCCTCTTTCACTTTCATCAAGAGGCTTTTTAGTTCCTCTTCACTTTTCTGCCATAAGGGTGGTGTCATCTGAATATCTGAAGTTATTGATATTTCTCCCAGAATTCTTGATTCCAGCTTGTGCTTCATCCAGCCCAGTGTTTCTCATGATATACTCTGCATATAAGTTAAATAAGCAGGGTGACAATATACAGCCTTGAAGTACTCCTTTTCCTGTTTGGAACCAGTCTGTTGTTCCATGTCCAGTTCTAACTGTTGCTTCCTGACCTGGATATAGGTTTCTCAAGAGGCAGGTCAGGTGGTCTGATATTCCCATCTCTTTCAGAATTTTCCAGTTTATTGTGATCATATGATATTTGTCTTTCATTTGCATTTTTAAAACACATTTCTGTTTTTCCTTTTCTCTCTCTCTCTTTTTCTTAAAGTTAGATACATCTAGGTTAATAAAGACTAATTTTGGGAGGAATCCTGAGAAATGACCTAGGAAGGAGTCTATGGAATGACCACATTTAAATTATTTCAGTTATTCTACTTTAAATACAGCATCCTTCAAGGAAATTGTTTTCCTTATTAAGCAATCTCCCTACTCAAACTCTCAAGGAAGGGTGCCCAGCTCAGAGACCTCCTCCTTTAGGTACATACTGCACTTTCCTTGGGTTTTGCTCAGGTTTTCCATTTCTTCTGTCTCTTGATCTCACTGACGTGATCTTAATACAGTAAGTCTCCTAGATGTGAGCCTTCAAGTTGAGAACTTTCAAAGATGCAAGCATGCATTTGCATGTCCAGTCTAAGCTAGTTCACATGTCTGGCATACATTGTCATGGGCATGCATCCCCTACAAATGGTTTTCTGTATTTTAGTGTACAGATACTGTGTCCTGGGTCTCCTGCATTGCAGGCAGATTTTTTACTATCTGAGCCACCAGGGACTCCCCACAAATGCTGTATACAGCACTCTGATGCAGTATCTTTTTTTAATTAAATTTTTATATTGTATTTGGCATATAGGTGATTAATAATGTTGTGATAGCTTCAGGTGAACAATGAAGGGATTCACTCATATATATACATGTATCCATTCTTCCCTAAACTTCCCCCACCCCGGACCCAGGCATCCACATGACACTGATCAGAGTTCCCTGCGTTGTACAGTAGGCCCTTGTTGGTTATCCATTTTATTTTATTTCTTTTTGGTGAGACTATTATTTTAATTTTTATTTTTTAATATAAATTTATTTACTTAAATTGGAGGTTAATTACTTTACAATATTGTATTGGTTTTGCCATACATCAACATGAATCCGCCACAGGTATACACGTGTTCCCCATCCTGAACCCCTCTCCCTCCTCCCTCCCTGTACCAGTCCTCTGGGTCATCTCAGTGCACCAGCCCCAAGCATCCAGTGTCATGCATCGAACCTGGACTGGCGATTTGTTTCACATATGATATTATACATATTTCTCCTGGCAATCTTGATTCCAGCTTGTCCTTCATCCAGCCCAGCATTTCACATGATGTACTCTGCATATAAGTTAAATAAGCAGGGTGGCAATATAGAGCCTTGATGTTCTCCTTTCCCAATCTGGAACCAGTTTGTTGTTCCATGTCTTGTTCTAACTGTTGCTTCCTGACCAGCATACAGGTTTCTCAGGAGGCAGGTAAGGTGGTCTGGCATTCCCATCTCTTTAAGAATCTTCCACAGTTGGTTTTTAGTTGGGTACCTAAGCTACTTTGGCAGGATGTACAAACANGGCAATATAGAGCCTTGATGTTCTCCTTTCCCAATCTGGAACCAGTTTGTTGTTCCATGTCTTGTTCTAACTGTTGCTTCCTGACCAGCATACAGGTTTCTCAGGAGGCAGGTAAGGTGGTCTGGCATTCCCATCTCTTTAAGAATCTTCCACAGTTGGTTTTTAGTTGGGTACCTAAGCTACTTTGGCAGGATGTACAAACAAATTGGACTTAGGATTGTACTCTAGGAATGGAACTCATTTATATGTAGGGGGATTACTTCAAAGGAAAGACAGGAGGCAGGGAACTTGAAAGCCCTCAGAGTGTTATCATTCATCTGCATCAATGATGTTTTCTCCCACTGGTCCATGTCTCTCGGGACAGGAGACAGAGAAAGTTATTCAAGCTTATCGGAAGCACATGACAAGAGAAACACATGAATCAATGACAAACATGAATGAAGAACAAAGTGAACGGCAAGAGAAACAAATCTACTCTCTGAGCAGTAACTCTACCGTCCAGAGGGACCCATCCATCGAAAAAGAGTTCGAGAGGTGAAGGCCACTAGGCGATTTCTCTGGGAGAAGGCACTGGAAGTCTGGGGAGAAAGTCTTGGGGTGCAATAGACGCCAGAAGTACTGGGCTTGCGACTGAATTGACAAAGACGCTCCCTTCCAAGGCTGTGGCTGCCTGCCTGCTGCTCCTGGCAGCATCTGCACAGCCCGTTATTACCTTCTATGGCACCTTCTACAGCACAGAGTTACCTTGTATGGTAATAATGTGACAGCCACACGTTCTCAAGCTGTCAGCCTTATTTTGTGCAACATGACCCTCCCTTGAGATCTCCATGTGCTGCTCTCGGGAGAGGGAAGCAGGCAGGGTTCACCCCTCTGTTTCCCTTTGCTTCTCTTTGATTTTCCAAGTTCACTCTCTCAGCACCTGGCTATCATTCTCTGCCTAAAGACCTGTCATGTCCCTTTCTTGCCATGGGCATGCCTCCCTATTCTCTTTCCTTCAGATGTACCCCTGTGTCTTAAGTCAGGGTTCCTAGAGGCAGAGCAGGGATTTGGAGGCATGCGATGTCTTGAGGGACTTGAGGATGGGTCCTGATCCAGTATGACCGATATCCTAACAAAAGGGGGAAATTTGGACGCAGATAATGTAACCAAGCAGTACCTTATGGGACCTTTCTGGAACAGACCCCTCCCGCCACGTTCTCTGCCTACTTCTTCTTTGTAGGAAAACTGTAGTCTCCCAGGCCTCCCCTGAGTCGCAAAAAGTTTGGCTTAAGAATTAATGAGTGACAGGATGGGAAAATATAGTAACAAAAATAGCAGTTGGGCCAGGAGAACTGGGAAGAATTTAAACAGTAAATCAGCTATATGGCATCACAGAATCTTTGAATCCTTCCTGAAGTACCTCAAGTCTTCATATTAAGTTGGTTGCCCACAAACTGGTTCCAAATAGGAAAAGGAGTACGTCAAGGCTGTATATTGTCAGCCTGCTTATTTAACTTATATGNAGTTGCTAAGGAATAAAAAGTGTGAAGCTCACATTTGTGTATCTATGAATGACTATTTTTCTGGACAAGTACCTAATTTTGTCTAAAATAAAAAAAAGTAATCTATGTTCTTTTAAGACAATTTACATTTTCTAATTTTTTAAGAACTACAACCAAGACTTCATTCCAATAATGAATTCTTTTAATTCAACTGCCCATTAAAATACTGTACTTATTTTTGCTCTCAGTCTGCTATTTAATCACTCTGTCCAAAATTAAATTAGAGTAAGTGTAATTCACTTTGATCTCAGTTATGACATTCTTTGCTTTCCATGTACACCCAGGCTATCTTAAGAGATGATAATTATACTAAAGTATATAGTCAACATTCTTAGCTTATGTGTCTTTCCAGTATTTTCAGATGTGTGCCATCAATCAGTAAATTTCAGACACTCTTTTTATACTCCAGAAAGTGTTAACATGCTAATCTGTTCAGTCTATTCTAGTCCTTTTCATGGCCTGACATTTTTAATTACTTAAAACAGAATTTTAATCTTAAAGTCTTTGTATGGGACCTTATTTTAATATAACACTTACACAGTCCAATGTTCTTAAATATTTGAAATCAAATTTATTTTATTTTATTTATAATCATCCAAAGAGTATCCCTGAAAAAATATGGGGTTTCCTTGATGGCTCAGCAGGGAAGAATCTACCTGCAATGCAGGAAACACAGAAGACCTGAGTCTGGAAGGATCTCTGGAGAAAGGCATGCCAACCCACTCCAGGATTCTTGCTTGGGAAATCCCACGGACAGACGAGCCTGGTGGGCTCTAGTCCATGGGGTCGGAAAGAGTCTAACATGGCTGAAGCAACTGAGTGTGCACACATGAACTTACATTCAGATCTTCACATTCTGTAGCATTTTTTCCTTCCTTAAAGTTTCCCCCATATGCTTCTCCATGAAATTTTACAAAATACCAAAATATTTATTTTCGTACCAAGTTGAGAAAGGGTACTCTAGTCATATTGATTAGTCAAAATTCATAATAATCATAAAAAAATATTTGTCACTTTATATAGTGCTTTCAAATAAATCATGGCATTAAAGTAGACAGTCGGTGTCCCCAACTCACAGCAGGCCACCACTACTGAAATACCTTGAATAACAGGAAAATTTGGCCTTGGAGTACAGAATGAAGCAGAGCAAAGGCTAACAGAATTTTGCCAAGAGAATGCACAGGTCATAGTCAACACCCTCTTCCAGCAACACAAGAGAAGACTCTACAGATGGACATCACCAGATTTTCAACATTTAAATCAGATTGATTATATTCTTTGCAGCCAAAGATGGAGAGGCTCCATACAATCAGCAAACATAAGATGGGGAACTGACTGTGGCTCAGATTATGAACTCCTTATTGCCAAATTCAGACTTAAATTGAAGGAGGAAAAACCACTAAACCATTCATGTATGACATAAATCAAATCCCTAACTATCATACAGTGGAAATGAGAAATAGCTTAAGAGACTAGATCTGATAGATAGAGTGCCTGATGAACTATGGATGAAGGTTCATGAGATCATACAGGAGACAGGGATCAAGACCATCCCCAAGAAAAAGAAATGCAAAAAGGCAAAATGGCTGTCTGAGAGGGCCTTACAAATAGCTATGAAAAAAAGAGTAGTGAAAAGCAAAGGAGAGAAGAAAAGATATACCCATTTAAATACAGAGTTCCAAAGACTAGCAAGGAGAGATAAGAAAGCCTTCCTCAGTGATCAGTGCAAAGAAATAGAGGAAAACAATGGAATAGGAAAGATTACAGATCTCTTCAAGAAAATTAGAGATACCAAGTAAACGTTGCATGCAAAGATAAGCTCAATAAAGGACAGAAATTGTATGGACCTAAGAGAAGGAGAGAATATTAAGAGGTGGCAAGAATACACAGAGCAACTATACAAAAATTATTTTCATGACCCAGATAATCACGATGGTGTGATAACTCACCAAGAGCCAGATATCCTGGAATGTGAAGTCAAGTGGGCCTTAGGAAGCATCACTATGAACAAAGCTAGTGGAGTTGATGGAACTGCAGTGGAGTTATTTCAAATCCTGAAAGATGATGCTTTGGAAGTGCTGCACTCAATATGCCAGCAAATTTGGAAAACTTAGCGGAGGCCACAGGACTAGAAAAGGTCAGTTTTTATCCCAATCCCCCAAAAAAGGCAATGCCAAAGAATGTTTAAACTACCACACAATTGCACTCATCTCACATGCTAGCAAATAATGCTCAAAATTCTCCAAGCCAATGTTCAACAATATGTGAAACATGAAATTCCAGATGTTCAAGCTGGATTTAGAAAAGGCAGAGGAATCAGAGATCAAATTGCCAACATCTGCTGGATCATTGAAAAAGCAAGAGAGTTCCAGAAAAACATCTATTTCTGCTTTATTGACTATGCCAAAGCTTTTGACTGTGTGGATCACAATAAACTGTGGAAAATTCTGAAAGAAATGGGCATACCAGACCACCTGACCTGCTTCTTGAGAAACCTGTATACAGGTCAGGAAGCAACAGTTAAAACTGGACATGGATCAACAGACTGGTTACAAATTGGGAAAGGATTAAGTCAAGGTTGTATATTGTCACAATGTTTATTTAACTTATATACAGAGTATATCATGAGAAACGCTGGGCTGGGTGAAGTATAAGCTGGAATCAAGATTGCCAGGAGAAATATCAATAACCTCAGATATACATACAACATTACCTTTATGCAGAAAGTGAAGAAGAATTAAATAGCCTCTTGTGAAAGTGAAAGAGGAGAGTGAAAAGGTTGGCTTAAAGCTCAACATTCAGAAAAAAAAGATCATGGCATCTGGTCCCATCACTTCATGGCAAATAGATGGAGAAACAGTGGGAAACTTTATTTTGGGGGGCTCCAAAATCAGTGCAGATGGTGACTGCATCCATGAAATTAAAAGACACTCCTTGGAATGAAAGTTATGAACAACCTAGACAGTATATTAAAAAGCAGAGATGTTACCTTGCCAACAAAGGTCCAACAAAGGTCAAAGCTATGGTTTTTCCAGTAGTTCTGTATGGATGTGAGAGTTGGACTATAATGAAAGCTGAGAGCTGAACAACTGATTCTTTTGAACTAAGGTGTTGGAGAAGACTCTTGAGAGTCCCTTGGACTGCAAGGAGATCCAACCAGTCCATCTTGAAGGAAAATAGTCCTGGGTGTTCATTGGAGGGACTGATATTGAAGCTGAATCTCCAGTATTTTGGCCAGTTGATGCAAAGAGCTGACTCATTGGAAAAGACCCTGATGCTGGGAAGTATTGATGGCAGGAGGAGAAGGAAAGACAGAGGATGAGATGGTTGGATGGCATCACTGACTCAATGGGCATGAGTTTGTTTAAACTCCGGGAGTTGGTGATGTGCAGGGAGGCCTGGCCGACTGTGATTCACGGAATCACAAAGAGTCAGACACGACTGAGCTACTGAACTGAACTGAACTGAAAGTAGACATTTGTCCCATTCTCTGTTTTAAGGAGTGATACAAAAGGTGAAGTGACTTGCTCCAAATTTGTAAGAAGTAAATAACAGACTTCAATTTAAGACCTGCATCTTCAAATCATTTGGATTTCCTAGTATGCTGATTCTAATTTTCCATTGTTGAATTTAATAAGTTTTAAAAACAATATAATGTGATTATACTGTGATATGGTAATGCCCAAGTCATTTAACAATTTTGCAGTGATTCCTATGAAGGGACAGAAGAATGTGATCCTAGAGACCTCACTTTTAGGAATTATATAATGAAAATCATATTTATATCCTGTTCATTTCTTGCAGCAGCTGATGAAATAAATATTACAAGATATCACATTAGGTAAAAAGTTCTATTGATTCTTTCAAACTCATCGCAACCTAAGCAACAAAAATAATAAAAAATAAATGAATGCATTTAGCCATTCCCTTTCCTCCAAATATCACTCAAGTGTTTTTATTTTATGTAGATTTCTTTTCACTTACTTTTTAGTGAAGTATTTTCAACTAAACTGTAAAGTCAATGAGAATATAACACCTGACAAAAAGAGAAAGCTCACTAAATCTTTGTCAAATGAATCAATAAAGAGTGGCTTCAGAGACGAGAGTAATCATTTTAAAAATAATTCTACTTTTGTTGATTGTCAAGTGTGTGGCATTNTTACTTTTTAGTGAAGTATTTTCAACTAAACTGTAAAGTCAATGAGAATATAACACCTGATAAAAAGAGAAAGCTCACTAAATCTTTGTCAAATGAATCAATAAAGAGTGGCTTCAGAGACGAGAGTAATCATTTTAAAAATAATTCTACTTTTCTTGATTGTCAAGTGTGTGGCATTAGAACACTAGTGTAGATCATGTTCTGAAGATAGGAATTCTTTCCTAATGATCTTTTAAAGGTAGAGTGGAGTGTCACAGAAGACTTCTTTTTACTCTGGATCCAAATAATTTAAGAATATCTTATTCCTTGGTTTTTCCTCATTGCTTATTCCTTTGTCTTTCCTCTTGTAGCAAAATTTTTGTTAGTGCCTATATTTAAAACTTTCTATGAATATAAATACTCTTATATTTAGCCAAATTGAAACATATTTAGCCAAATTGAAAAAAAGAAATTTAAAGCACATCAGAAGCACACATAGGCATAAAATTGTTGACAGAGTTGCAAATATTTGTGTAATAATGAGTACTTAGTGTTTTCTTGGGTATATCAAATGATAGTACTCCAACATACCTGGGAGAGCAGTTGTGTGATTCTAACATGTATTTATATGGAATCAGGTTTTGGAAAGTTAGATAATATATATATGTGNAAGGAGATCCAATCAGTCCATGCTAAAGGAGATTAGTCCTGGGTGTTCATTGCAAGAACTGATGCTGAAGTTGAAGTTCCAGTACTTTGGCCACCTGATGTGAAGAGCTGCCTTATTTGAAAAGACCCTGATGCTGGGAAAGATTGAGGGCAGGAAGAGAAGGGTATGACAGAGGTGAGATGGTTGGATGGCATCAGCGACTCAGTGGACCTGGGTTTGGGTAGACTCCAGGAGTTGGTGATGTTCAGGGAGGCCTGGTGTGCTGCGGTTCATGGAGTCGGAAAGAGTCAGACACGACTGAGTGACTGAACTAAACTAAATGGACTAGTGGTTTTCTCTACTTGAATTGTGCAGTAAAATGTTCATGATCTGAGCCAAAAGAGAGCTCTGGTCTTATTTTCACTCACTGTATAGAGCTTCTTCATCTTTGGCTACAAAAAATATAACGAATCTGATGTCGGTATTGACCATCTGGTGATGTCCATTTGTAGAGTCTTCTCTTGTGTTGTTGGAAGAGTATGTTTCATATTACCAATGGATTCTCTTGGCAAAACTCTATTAGCCTTTGCCCTTCTTCATTTTGAACTCCAAGGCCAAACTTGCCTGTGACTCCTGGTATCTCTAGACTTCCTACTTTTGCATTCTAGCCCACTATGATTAAAAAGGACATCTTTTCTTGGTGTTAGTTCGAGAAGGTCTTGTAGGTCTTTATAGAACTGTTCAACTTCATGTTCAGCATTCGTGGACACAGCATAGACTTGGAATATTGTGATATTGAACTAATTCAATACTGTGATATTGATTTAAGAATTATAGGAGCTAAAAATGAATAGTACTCCCATAATTGCAATATTATAAAAAAATTTGTTTACTTCTGAAGTGCCATTCAAAAATCTGAATGCTTAGCTTTCATAGAAGCTGTATATTCAGAAGTACCTGGAAGTGATTTCTCATTAATGTTACTTCAATATATCTTAACCTTTACTGAAGTGTCATTTCCTTCAGCAGATATGGATAAATCGATATGAGGTAGTTGTATACATGTAGGTTATAAAGCTGTAACACTAAGGAAATGATAATGAAAGCTTGATTCCAGGACTGACCAAAGAAAAGAATGTCTGAATAAGGTTAAGACTGTCAGGATAAAGGAATTGATGCTAATAGTATCAAAGTCTGGGTCAAATAATAACCTGTGAATAAATTTATTCCTTCGTGTTGTTATAAGTTAGTGTTACTGAGCACTTACTGTGTACTATGCACCAGACTAGATATATTGCATATCATAAGTAATTGGTGCATGAACCTTGATTTTAAGTGGCTCATAATCTATTCTATAAAACATGTCAAGAATGCCTATTCCACAGGGGCTTTAAAAATGTTGATGTTATATCTATATATCTAGAGATAAGGAAAGAGGGGGGAAGTGGGAAAGGAAGGAAAAGAAAGGAGGGGGAAAAGGAAGCAAGAATATATACGAACCTGCAGCATAGAGGGCACTTAACGTGTATGTGGTTAACTTCGCCTTCCTTCCTGCTTATTGATGGACAGATCTGTGGCCTGAAGTTACCTCTCTGAGTGTAGAACAAATTAGACTTTGAACTTGAGGTCTCTGAATCTTAATCATACTGCCCAGAGTCCTAAGTGTGCTGCTTGAAGCTGAAATAAAACTGCTAGGAAAACAAAACTGAGACATGAGCTTATCGGTGCAAGTTATACGACAGCAAGTAGCTTCAAGTGGCAACTCCATATAGGGATTTATTAAAATGGAACTACTATAACTTGCTCATATATTATTAGTTTAGCATGCGTTCAGAGTTTCCTTATACCTTTAGAAAAACACACCTTTTTGAAATCATTGCAGAGTACAAGGAGAAATGTAAAACAGGTGACCTCAAATGAGAACAAGCAAAGCAAGAAAAAAGTATAGAGGGCAAAACAGGTAAAACCATTTTGTAAAATTTTGTGTAAGAGAACACTCAGTAGAAGGCATATCCACTCAGTTCTCCAAAAATTCACAGCCTGAGATAGGGGGCAAAGCCAAGGGGTCTGTTTAAGGCTTTCTTGTCTCTCTGGGAATAGTACTGTTGATACTTACTCCTTGTGAATTTCTCGGGTGACAGGACACAGAATTACCTTAGAAAGGGACAGGGCAGATAGATCTCTTCTCTACTGATGGAGGTGAGTGGAGGCTGGCAATAACAGGAAGTTTGGATGTCCACTAATCTCTGACTCATGGAAGGATGTTTAAATCAGAGCTTGAGCTCCCAGGATAGGATTCTTTCTTCACAGGTCAGAGCACCATCAGGCTGAACTGATGGTTCTATTCTTTGAATGGAAATGTTTTATTCTGTGTGTCTGTGTGTATGTGAGGTTTCACATTTGTTCCCTGTTGTGAGGGATTATTGATTTTTGACAATATTTATATTTGTCTGGCTGGTTAACACTTCCTTCATGCATTCTCTTCTTCTAGTTTTGAAGGAATAAAGACAGCTCCCTTGGAATGTTGCTACTGTGCCTGCTTTTCCACTGAGCAACTTTCAGTGGAATCCTTTTCCAGGAAGAGACAGTCAGATCTTATACTCTTATATTTAAGGGAATAAGGTAGCTGTGATAGTGGTGTCAGGACTTAGTAGTGTAACGGGAAATACCCAAGTACTCTTGCATCCTTTAACCACTTAATTAGCATCTGAAGAAAGCTTCACACAATAAAACATTTCAAAGGCCAGTATATGATCATTTTTTCAGTCACTGAGTCATAGTCATAGTTTTAAAAATCAATTCCATCATGAAAGTAAGAACAACTATGCTGTCAGCTTTTGCTTCCTTATATGTGAGATACTTAGATAAGTAAATTAAATCACATAAGCATCTCCTCTCTTATAACAAGTCTTTGATGACCTGTATTTTGTGAAATTTTAGAATTAAGTGAGGTAAAATTGTACCTGAACCATAATAGCTATGCCATAATTTGAGGGCAATAAAATAGTCAGTTTGGTAGAAAATAAATTGTCAGTAAAGCTAGTCATTTGATATTACTGTTCAACTCAGAGTGTGTGAGTCGTTTCTTTAGAGATAATCCCATATATGTCTTGCTTTAAATTTATTTGATAGGTTTGCCTTTTAAATATTTGAATTATAATTAAAATCATACATTCAATGTATGAATGAATACAATGACCCATGGCCTATAGCCTGCCAGGTTCCTCTGTCAACTAGAGTGGTTGCCACTTCCTACTCCAGGGGATCCTCCTGACCCAGTGATCGAACCTGTGCCTCTTTTTTCTTCTGCACTGGCAGGTTGGCTCTTTACCATGAGTGCCACCTGGGAAGTTGTATGAATGATAGGATGAATGTAAAAATTCAGGTTGATGAATTTAAGTTAATCCTAATATCAATGTCACTAAAATAAAATTCACATATTTTGTAATTATAACAAAATTACTAGTTTTTTAAAAATTAAATATGTAAAAAGTGCTGCACTCAATATGCCAGCAAATTTGGAAAACTCAGCAGTGGCCACAGGACTGGAAAAGGTCAGTTTTCATTCCAATCCCAAAGAAAGGCAATGCCAAAGAATGCTCAAACTACCGCACAATTGCACTCATCTCACATGCTAGAAAAGTAATGCTCAAAGTTCTCCAAACCAGGCTTCAGCAATACATGAACTGTGAACTCCCTGATGTTCAAGCTGGTTTTAGAAAAGGCAGAGGAACCAGAGATTAAATTGCCAACATGTGCTGGATCATGGAAAAAGCAAGAGAGTTGCAGAAAAACATCTATTTCTGCTTTATTGACTATGCCAAAGCCTTTGACTGTGTGGATCACAATAAACTGTGGAACATTCTGAGAGAGATGGGAATACCAGACCACCTGACCTGCCTTTTGAGAAATCTGTATGCAAGCCAGGAAGCAACCGTTAGAACTGGACATGGAACAACAGACTGGTTCCAAATAGGAAAAGGAGTACGTCAAGGCTGTATATTGTCACCCTGCTTATTTAACTTATATGCAGAGTAGTTCATGAGAAACACTGGACTGGAAGAAACACAAGCTGGAATCAAGATTGCTGGGAGAAATATCAATCACCTCAGATATGCAGATGACACCACCCTTATGGCAGAAAGTGAAGAGGAACTAAAAAGCCTCTTGATGAAAGTGAAAGAGGAGAGTGAAAAAGTTGGTTTAAAA
>SJYA01001053.1:333764-424513 GCA_006410615.1 Neotragus moschatus | reverse complement strand
GGGAGAAATATCAATAACCTCTGATATGCAGATGACACCATCATTATGGCAGAAAGTGAAGAGGAACTCAAAACCCTCTTGATGAAAGTGAAAGAGGAGAGTGAAAAAGTTGGCTTAAAGCAAAACATTCAGAAAACTAAGATCGTGGCATCTGGTCCCATCACTTCATGGGAAATAGATGGGAAAATAGGGGAAACAGTGTCAGACTTTATTTTTCTGGGCTCCAAAATCACTGCAGATGGTGACTGCAGCCATGAAATTAAAGGATGCTTACTCCTTAGAAGAAAAGTTATGACCAACTTAGATAGCATATTCAAAAGCAGAGACATTACTTTGCCAACAAAGGTCCATCTAGTCAAGGCTATGGTTTTTCCAGTAGTCATGTATGGATGTGAGAGTTGGACTGTGAAAAAGGCAGAGCACCAGAGAATTGATGCTTTTGAACTGTGGTGTTGGAGAAGACTCTTGAGAGTCCCTTGGACTGTAAGGAGATCCAACCAGTCCATTTTGAAGGAGATCAGTCCTGGGATTTCTTTGGAAGGAATGATGCTAAAGCTGAAACTCAGGTCTTTGGCCACCTCATGCGAAGAGTTGACTCATTGGAAAAGACTCTGATGCGGGGATGGATTGGGGGCAGGAGGAGAAGGGGACGACTGAGGATGAGATGGCTGGATGGCATCACTGACCGAATGGGCGTGAGTGTGAGTGAACTCCGGGAGTTGATGATGGACAGGGAGGCCTGGTGTGCTACGATTCATGGGGTCGCAAAGAATCAGATACGACTGAGCAACTGAACTGAACTGAAGTGATATAAAAAGAGCAAAAGAGCTTCCAGAACGATATTTTTCCTGTATTTCCTCTCCGAATGAAAATAAAGAGAAAGGCACGTATATGTATGCACCCTTAGTTGCTCAGTCATTTCCAACTCCGTGCGACCCCATGTACAGTAGCCTGCCAGGCTTCTCTCTCCATGGGATTTTCCAGGTAAGAATACTGGAGGTAACACTAGAGTGGGTTGCCGTTTCCCCAGGGAATCCTCCTGACCCAGAGAGGTCTCTTGTATCTTCTGCACTGGCAGGCGGGTTCTTTACCACTAGCACCACTTGAAAGTTCCAAAGGAAAGGGAAAGGACCTAATATATACTGAGCACTTACTAAACTCCAGCCACTGCACAGAAGTTAACAGTGGCTCCCTAATTCAGAGCACTTAGGGTACCTTATATGATCAGATGAAATAAAATACCACAGCTTCTTCCTGATCCCCAACAACATGTATAGCATGAGTGAGTGGGTTCATGGTATTTACACGTAAGCCAAGAATCTCATGTCTTCCCCAAACAAAGGTTTCCCAGAACTTCAGTTCATACCATGAGCACGTGTTGGTGTTGTTCCTGGACGCTTGCACGAGGCTATTTGCTCATGGCCACTGGGAGACTGGGGTGAGTGGAGAGCAAAGTACACATCTCTCTCTCTGCCCACGCCCCACAACAATTTCATGTTTACCATCCTCTCTACTTGCATTGTTGTCATGATAATAATCTATATTGATATCTCCATCTAAGGTATTTTGATATGTTATCCCTGTTCATATTTTTTTGCCATCCCGATTGCCTGTTAAATTGCCCTTTTAGGGACTAACAAGAAATACTATTATTACACCACAATGCTGGTTCTACATAATTAATCAACTAGATGCAGTAATGCTGGAAGGGCTAAAGCACTGAATTTGAGGATAATGCTCTAAAATGAGGAAATAGGATGTAATTGCTTCTGGGGGCCATTGCATGTAATCAAGTTTTGTTTACTCACACTCATAAATGGGGGAGTAATGACTATGGCATGAATAATCTCAGGCAATAACCTTCTAAAAACAGATAAACCAGCAGTCATTCCCGGGATTTGAAATCTTTTGATTTTCGTGGGTGTGTTGATACACGTCTCTTCTATCTAGTTATTCTGTTCTAATCTGTTTGACATGAAAATGCCTCTGCTCTTTCTGTGCTCATGCAGATGGCTGGTCAGGAACAGGTTCTGGCTGTATGGGAATTCACCCTCTTTTAATGTAGGTGGAAGATATTGATAAGAGGTCATAAAATAACAGTGCAGCCTTATGGAAATTAGTGAATCTAGACTATAACCTATTCTTCATCTTAACAGATAGAGAACTAAAAAAACAGTATAACTGGCATTAGTTCCATTCACTGTTGCTGCATTCTTAACACTTTTCCTTAAGGACATTTTGTGCATTGATATGCAGACTTTTCACAGGTTGTCGGATATAACAAATAAAAACAGTGGATGCTCAGTTAAATCTGAATTTTAGATAAACATTTTCTTTTCCATTATACGTATGTCTCATGCAATATTAGGGACATACTTACACTAAAAGATGGTTGTTTATCTGAATTCAAATGTAATTTGGTATTGTATGTTTTACCTAGAAACCCCAAAATTGCTTTAATAGTTACACGCCAGTATTAATGATCCTCACTATAAAGAAAAGAAACTGAGATTAAGTCACTTGCTCATTGCTGCATAGATACTCAGTATGGGATGAAATAAAAATAGTCTGATAGTCTTGTTCCACAGCTCACATTCCCCAGCATTTCACCACACTCTCTACTGCCGTGTCTACTCCTGTGAGTTGGAGGACTGCTTCTGTGATCAACTTAGTCCTGCTCAACTCTAATTATCCATGATGCAAACCTATTTATCAAAGTAATAAAGAGCTTATCCTTTAAATATTTATTCCACCTCATTGCTCCAAAATGAATGCCTTTATTTACACAGCATCATTAAAACAGCACTAATGTAGGTAACTTCCACAATTTTCTTGAGAAACTTTCCAGAGATCAATGTGCCATAACAGCCACTCCCTTACTGTATCAGAAAATTGATTTCTGCAATGGACCCGATGGACCTGACAGCTTAGCTCCAACGTTTTACCTGCTAATTACTAGTTATTTATTTGTAAAGATGGTAATAAAATATACATGGATTTAAAATAGAAGAAAATAGCCTCCTGAAGTAACCTCCTGGTTTATTCTGTAAAACACACACAAACCATGACAGACAGAGGAGCTGTGTACATGCTGTGGATTTGAAAGCTCAGAGACAAAAAGGATCTTCCAGTATATCTTCCATATAAAATGCATTTTTAAACAGCTATAGATTTGGAAAGAGGGGTGGTAAGGGAATATTCCCCTTTCTCTGGGCTCAGGAAAATGTTCTGAACGTATTTTGTCTAACATCATCTCAGACAAATCCAAGTGACATTCTCCCACACCGTTAGTTTAGTGGTATCAGTCCAAGCTCTTACGTAAAGACAACTTATTGTAGAATAGTTGATTTACAGGGTTGTGCTAGTTTCTGCTGTACAGCAAAGTGAATCAGTTATACACATATCTGCTCTTTTTTAGATTCCCTTCTCAGATAGGTCATTACAGAGTGTTGAGTAGAGTCTCTGTCCTATATCAGTTCAGTTCAGTTCAGTTGCTCAGTCATGTCTGACTCTTTGCGACCCCATGAATTGCAGCACGCCAGGCCTCCCTGTCCATCACCAACTCCCGGAGTTCACCCAAACCCATGTCCATTGAGTTGGTGATGCCATCCAGCCATCTCATCCTCGGTTGTCCCCTTCTCCTCCTGCCCCCAATCCCTCCCAGCATCAGAGTCTTTTCCAATGAGTCAACTCTTCGCATGAGGTGGCCAAAGTACTGGAGTTTCAACTTCAGCATCGTTCCCTCCAAAGAAATCCCAGGGCTGATCTCCTTCTGAATGGACTGGTTGGATCTCCTTTTGACGCCGATCTTGCAATTTACTGCCCCCACTGCCTTTTCTTCTTTGGTAACCATAAGTGTGCTTCTTAAATGTGTGAGTCTATTTCTGTTTTGTAAATGAATTCACTTGTGCCATTTTTTAGATTCCACATATAAGTGATCCCACATATAGTCTATTTTTATCCAGAATGGAGGCAGGGTACAGACAATCCATCTGGAGTGGCCAAATGCAGGATCTGAGCTCACAGTGTCTTAGATCCAGAATGGTTGTCAGCTGATGGTAGGGAAGGCTGTCTTACCCTGAAGGCCGGGAAAGGCTGGTTTACATGTATCCTGGATACAGAAAATGTAGCGGGTGGAGGGGAATCTACAAATGGGGACTGGGTGGTCTGCAGGCCTGAGTGATGTCAAGTAGTGTAACACTATTAGAGTCAAATGGGACTTGTTATATCAGCGGCAAGAGTCCAGGTCTTGTAAACTGTTCCTTGCTTCAGTTTTGAAGCAGTGGCTCCTCTTGTTGCCTGAGAGAGGGAGAGAGACTTCAAAACTCGGATACAAGCAGACTTGGAGGACAGGAAATCAGATGTGTCAGTGAGAATCATGGGTCCTCTCTGGTTTGCTGTTTCACACCTTCACTATTCTACCGGACTAGTCCCTACATTTTCCCAAGATTTTTGTCAGGTGCACATTGTCGATCCCAAAGACTAGACGTTGATTTGATAAAACACACTGCTAGTCGTGTGTAACTCCTGGTAAACATTAACCTCCTTTTCTCATCCATGGGAAATTATATCTAAGTGCATGAGTGAGAAAGACACGTGTTTATTTCTGACCGCACTGGGTTGTCGCTGCTGCACGCGGGCCCTCTCTGTCTCTAGCGATCCGGGCCAGCCCTCTCTCTGTAGTTCCAAGCTTCCCAGGGTGGCGGCTCCTCCTGGTGCACAACACGGGCTCTATAGGCACATGGGCTTTGGTGGTTGTGTCCCACGAGCGTCTTTGCTCCAAGGCATGTTGGATCTTTCCAGACCAGGGGTGCCCTGTGTTGGCAGGTAGATTCTTAACCACTGGACCATCAGGGAGGTCCTTTGACAAAGATTTAAAGAGATAGCCTTATACCCTTACAAAATTTATGTTGTAAGGGACAACATTTGCTAAGGCATAAGCATTAAAACAAGATTTCCCTGGTGACTCAATGGTAAAGAGTCTTCCTGCAGTTCAGAAGACCTGGGTTCGATCCCTGGGTTGGGAAGATCCCCTGGAGGAGGGCAGAGCAACCCACTCCAGTATTCTTGCCTGGAGAATCTCATGGACAGAGGAGCCTGGAGGGCTGTGGTCCATAGGGTAGCAAAGAGTTGGACGTAACTGAAGCAAGTGAGCACATGTGCACACAAGCATTAAAGCATTGTAATAATATCATTATTATAACACCTAGGGTGTAAGCCACTATGTATAAAATAGGGGGCCATGCATATAATCATGAATATCCTTCTGCTTAAAATATTTTAAAGACGTTTCCTCTAAAGTCATTATGACTTGTTAAACACACAAAGCCCTCGGTCCATGACTTATCTCCTTCTTCTCTCCTCTTCACTTTTCCTCATGCTTCCCTGTGCCATGTCTGGAACACATCATGCAATATAACTTGTGGTGTCTTTGCTTGTGTTCTGCATCTGCCTGGATCATGCTTTTGTATATTTTATGCATATTCGGATCTTCCCAACCCAGGAATTGAACCCGGGTCTCCCGCATTGCAGGCAGATGCTTTACCATCTGAGCCACCAGGGAAACCTATTCATCTTCAAAGGTCAACCCAAAAGTTATGATTAGAAAAAGTAATTATATTTTTCTTGGTGCTCATGTAACATTCTTTACCTCTTAATTGGAACCCTTCTTCAATATTATCATTATTTGATAATAAATTTATTTTTTATATTACATAATGAAATCTGCTGGGATGGTATTTCCTATTATACCCCCAACAGGATGTCTGTGATTTAGAAGGGATATAACAAATATTTGTTAAAGAGATAACTAAATGGGAATGGAAGACAACTACATATTATTTAAATCTAATCTCAGACTCTATCACAAATATATACCACTTATAAAGAGGGAAATTTCTCTAAAATTTATTAGTTAACAGTTGTTAGGGCCAGAAAATAATTTTGAAGATCAAGAAAATAGACAATTATATCATTTGGAATCAAATATAATGTCTACTTTGGTGGCTCATTGGTAAAGAATCTGCCTACAACCTAGGAGACGTGTCTGGAGTTGTGGATTTGATCCTTCAGTAGGGAAGATCTCCTGAAGAAGAAAATGACAACCCAGTCCAGTATTCTTGCCTGGAGAATCCCATGGACAGAGGAGTCTGGTGGGCTGCAGTCCATGGGATTGCAAAGAGTCAGACAGCACTTAGTGACTAAATAGTACAAAGAACAATAATGAGAAGTAGTATTGTTTTATATACACATATAAAAGCATGATCTTGAAATAGACAAAACTAGATTTTCATCAGACATTCTCTACTTTTAATGGTAGTAATTATGTAACCCTGAATTATTTTGTTATCATCTATAAAATGTGAGTGATATTATAAAGGTGGAGGAGGAAAGGGAGGAGGAGGAAAAACAGTGAGTTCAGTCTCTGATACATAGTAGATGAGCATTAAATATGAACTTACTTTTTCCTGGGGTCTTTTGAGCTATACATTTGAACTAGTCATGATGATGGAACATGCCAAGTTAAAGCTGTCTAGAAATAGGGAACTTAAAGATAAATGCAGAATATATAGGCATTGAATATTTGATTATGAAGAGATGGGGTAAAATTTTCAAATTTAGATTTAGACAATCGTACAATTTAGACAATTTAAGTTATTTAAAAGTTCTTTTTTTTCTGATTTCAATTTTATAATAATCTAATTTCAGGTGTGAAAAGAGTACTAGAATTTTCTTAACATATTTGCAATATATATATATATATATATATATATATTTTTTTTTTACTATCATACCTAGTATCTTTATTTCAGTAATGCCACATGGAAGCCAGTCTCTTTATAGCTTTTACTTTTGGAAACTAAGTTAGCCTTCTCTGCATCTTTCTATCACATTTATGTTAAACTTTCTGGTGTGTTTTGTAAAACAATACTAGCACCTTCTGCTTGAAGTAGATAAAAATGACAGGGTGAAAAACTGACTATGAAAAGAAAAAAAACACTCATTTGCAAAACAGTGCACTGTTTTCAGCTGCCTCTAACATAAACATTTTGAAACAAAGCATACCCTTTGTACATTTTTCCTCTGAGTGTGCAGCTCTCTGAACAGGGCTCAGGATAAAATGAACACTTTCAGTAGTTAATTGTCTACCTACTTTATTGACTGTTTTACTTGATAGAGGAAATGTCCACATTGGTAAGCTGCCTTTTCATTAAGGGATTAGAAATTTGGGTCAAATACTAAAAAATTATGATTTTTAAGGATTAGAAGCTAAAAGATCATCTAAGTATGATTAACACAATTTAAATATGTTATACGCAGCATTACTACAGTAATGTAAATATTCAGGCAAATACTATTCATCTTATCAGGAAACTGTCTCAGGGGGTTAGGATAAACCAGTGTATCTTAACTAATGGAAGTTAAGAAACCCAAGCTGTGCTCTTGACAGTAATCAAAGAGGCTGTTCCATACTTATCTTCATTTACCTTCACAAGGCTATAACCTTGAATTTTCTGGATTTTCCTAGAATCATGTCTCTTATAAGCAAGCCGTGTCTTGATTATACTGTAATATCCAGCAGCTTTGGAAGTTATTTTTAATACTCCATGCAGTTGTCTTCTAGATGCCCCATCTAGAGGAAGAAACTATAAAGCTTACATGCCAAGTTAAAGCTGTCTAGAAATAGGGAACTTAAAGATAAATGCAGAATATATAGGCATTGAATATTTAATTATGAAGAGATGGGGTAAAATTTTCAAATTTAGATTTAGATCTTCGTGTCTGACTCTCTGCAACCCCATGGATTGCAGCCGCCAGACTCCTCTGTCCATGGGGATTCTCCAGACAAGAATACTGGAGTGGGTTGCCATTTCCTTCTCCAGGGATCTTCCCAACCCAGGGATTGAACCCAGGTCTACCTACATTGCAGGTAGACACTTTACCATCTGAGTCACCAGGGAAGCTCTAAATGAAAGTAAAACCCCTGGAAATAGTGAGAGAGACAACCAAAGGAGATCCTGAATGGTGTTAGGAAGAGAACTGGCTTGGGATCCCCAGATTAGAGGAACACAGCATCGAGGTATTTTACCTCCTCCTATTAAAAAAATGGGAAGAGGCAATGGCACCCCACTCCAGTATTCTTGCCTGGAGAATGCCATGGACAGAGGAGCCTGGTGGGCCACAGTCCACGGGGTCACAAAGAGTTGGACATGACTAAGTCGGACACGTTGAAAGAATAAGGTGACTAAGATGGTGTTTCCCAAGCTCAAACTAGGAACAGAAGGGATTCATGGTGGCCCATGCTTCCCCTGGACCGAATAGAAACTGGGTTGAATCTGGCAGAAGCAGCGAGGGAGGTTGCTCTGGAGTTCTAACAATAAGAGCTCTCTTTCTTTATTGGTGATAGTCTTTAGNTTGGACATGACTAAGTCGGACACGTTGAAAGAATAAGGTGACTAAGATGGTGTTTCCCAAGCTCAAACTAGGAACAGAAGGGATTCATGGTGGCCCATGCTTCCCCTGGACCGAATAGAAACTGGGTTGAATCTGGCAGAAGCAGCGAGGGAGGTTGCTCTGGAGTTCTAACAATAAGAGCTCTCTTTCTTTATTGGTGATAGTCTTTAGGTTTTTCTTCCTGATCTAGAGATAGCAGGGAAGGGGATAGACAGGGGTAGTGCAGGGCAGTTGAGGTACTCATAGGGGGATCACATCACAAAACACCAAGTAGTCCAGGGACCTCTCTCCGTCTCCAACCCACATAGACGACCCTACCACAGTAAGCGTGCAGCCAGGCAAGGGTTTTCATCTTAGTGGGCCAAAGACTCTCATCGTCTACCAAGTGTATCAGATGGTTCAAACTGAGCAAGCTCTCCTTCCTAAAGCAGCACCAGCAGGGAACAATGGCAACACCAGTACTGCCATATAACCTGAGAAGACCAATATGACAGCGTGAAAACTGAGCTGCCCTTAGAACCACAACTCACATCAGTAGGCCTGGACTGTATGTGAAGTGGGCATCTCACCCTGGGTTTTCGTGGGAGGCTCAGTCAGCACAATCCACTGTGCACTGCGTTTAGCCATTCCTTGAATTTAGAAGGGATTCCCCGTTGATGAAAGTGAAAGAGGAGAGTGAAAAAGTTGGCTTAAGGCTCAACATTTGGAAAACGAAGATCATGNCCAGAGCACCTGATCTGCCTCTCGAGAAATCTTTATATGGGTCAGGAAGCAACAGTTAAAACTGGACATGGAAAAACAGACTGGTTCCAAATAGGAAAAGGAGTACATCAAGGCTGTATATTGTCACCCTGCTTATTTAACTTCTATGCAGAATACATCATGAAAAACATTGGACTGGAAGAAACACAAGCTGGAATCAAGATTAGTGGGAGAAATATCAATAAACTCAGATATACAGATGACACCACCCTTATGGCAGAAAGTGAAGAGAAACTAAAGAACCTCTTGATGAACGTAAAAGAGAGTGAAAAAGTTGGCTTAAAGCTCAACATTCATAAAACGAAGATCAGTGCATCCAGTGCCATCACTTCATGGGAAATAGATGGGGAAACAGTGGAAACAGTGTCAGACTTTATTTTTCTGGGCTCCAAAATCACTGCAGATGGGGACTGCAGCCATGAAATCAAAAGACGCTTACTCCTTGGAAGAAAAGTTATGAGCAACCTAGATAGCATATTCAAAAGCAGAGATATTACTTTGCTGACTAAGGTCCATCTAGTCAAGGCTATGGTTTTTCCAGTGGTCATGTATGGATGTGAGAGTTGGACTGTGAAGAATGCTGAGTGCAAAAGAATTGACACTTTTGAACTTCGGTGTTGGAGAAGACTCTTGAGAGTCCCTTGGACTGCAAGGAGATCCAACCAGTCCATTCTGTAGGAGATAGGCTGTGGGATTTCTTTGGAAGGAGTGATGCTAAAGCTGAAGCTCCAGTACTTTGGCCACCTCATGTGAAGAATTGATACATTGGAAAAGACTCTGATGCTGGGAGGGACTGAAGGTAGGAGGATAAAGGGACAATGGAGGATGAAATGACTAGATGGCATCACCGACACGATGGACATGAGTTTGAGTGAACTCTGGGAGTTGGTGATGGACAGGGAGGCCTGGCGTGCTGCGATTCACGGGGTCGCAAAGAGTCAGACACAACTGAACGACTGAACTGAACTGATACATATGTGTATTTGTTTAGTCATGTCCAATTCTTTGTGACCATATGGACCATAACTGTCCAGGGGGTTTCCTAGGCAAGAATATTGGAGTGGATTGCCATTTCCTACTCCAGGGGGCCTTCCTGAGCCAGGGATCGAACCTGCAACTCTTGCATCTCCTTGATTGGCGGATGGATTTTTTTTACCACTGCACCACCTGGGAAAGCCTTTTATATAAGCGGTGCTCTATTAAATTGCATTTTCTCCTTCTAATTTTGATTTAATGAAATATCTTCAAGCTCACTGTATCAGCTAGCTTCCCCTCCCTGCCTCGTAGCCACATGAGAGTGTTCTTTTTTATGAATTATAATTTAGTCGTCTTTCCTAAATGATGTTTAGGGTTTTCTAATCTTTTGCTATTATAAAAATGGTGGAATGAATTCTTTTAAGCTTGTTCTTCATAAAGAAGCATATTCTTAAGCTTATTCTTTGTGTATACATTTATAAATATTTGTGTACATATACTAATATCTGTAGTATATATTACTAAATCTGTAATATATATACTAATACTTGTAGTATATATATTCTAAGAAATTCATTTCCTGAGTCAAAGAATATGTTCATGAATTGGTTATAGGCAATGTTGAATGGTCTTAAAGACAGTCTCTTAAACTCTGTCAGGATACATGAGAGTGTTACTTGCACCATTGTTTTGAAATATTCAAAACTTTCATCTATAGCCCAATTTATCCTGATCTAGCCCCTTTGGAATTCAACATGACTATTGTTATTTTTTTAATGAGATGAGTCAAGAAAGAGCTCCATCTGCTTTCCCATCAACAAAATTTTCAGTGTAGAGTTCAGCCATGCCTTGTAACAATAGTATTTTACTGGTATCAGTTTTCCTGCTAAAATATAAGTGTTTGGAACTGTAGACATACCAGTGGAGTTATCCCAGTGCCCCCCATCCCCCCAAAATGGATGGATTTCTTCTGAGTCACTGCTCCAGCCTCCAGCAATCACTGTTCTCCGTGTGAGAGACGTGAATTAGATGTGTGTCTCATTCTTGGATACTTGGCCAAAAACAGCTCCATAACACAGAAAAGTATTTATTCCTTATTACCAAAGCATGCTTTTATGTACAACTGAGTAAGGCTTATTCCTGTTTGTAAGCATCATATCTTTAGTTGACAGTTATTCTCATCCCTTCCTTGATAAAGATTTGTATTTGAGGAAATTGTCTGGGTAGAGTATAAATGATCGTTTTTAGCTCCCAAATTAGTATTTGCTACGCCATGTCCAAGAAAGCAATCTATTGCCAGGGTAAGAACTCAGTGTTCAGTAGCATTTTCCAGTACTTGGGAAATTTGGGGATTTCTGTCTTAAAGAAATATTAGGATAAATTGCTTATAGATGGACTACCTTGAAAACCTTAAAGGCAAAATTAAACGTTACATATGAGGACAAAGAGTCTAGGTTTGTTTGAAAATCTTTGCTTCATACACACATAATACATATGTGTGTATGTTGTGTAGAATGGCACATTCCATGGCATCCATCAGTACAGAGGGATAACATTTGCTTTTCAAATTTTCAAATGTAAAGGAAAGTTATGACCAACCTAGACAGCATATTAAAAAGCAGAGACATTACTTTGCCGACTAACGTACGTCTAGTCAAGGCTATGGTTTTTCCAGTGGTCACGTATGGATGTGAGAGTTGGACTATAAAGAAAGCTGAGCACAGAATTGATGCTTTTGAACTGTGGTGTTGGAGAAGACTCTTGAGAGTCCCTTGGACTGCAGGGAGATCCAACCTGTCCATCCTAAAGGAAATCAGTCCTGAGTGTTCATTGGAAGGACTGATGTTGAAGGTGAAACTCTGATACTTTGGCTGCCTCATGCAAAGAGTTGACTCATTGGAAAAGATTCTGATGCTGGGAGGGATTAGGGGCAGAAGGAGAAGGGGACGACAGAGGATGAGATGATTGGATGGTATCGCCGACTCAATGGACATGGGTTTGGGTGGACTCCAGGAGTTGATGATGGACAGGGAGGCCTGGCATCTGTGGTTCATGGGGTCACAAAGAGTCAGACACGACTGAGCGACTGAACTGAAATGAACTGAACNCGACAGAGGATGAGATGATTGGATGGTATCGCCGACTCAATGGACATGGGTTTGGGTGGACTCCAGGAGTTGATGATGGACAGGGAGGCCTGGCATCTGTGGTTCATGGGGTCACAAAGAGTCAGACACGACTGAGCGACTGAACTGAAATGAACTGAACTGAAATTAAATATGCTTATTTTGAAGAGCTTTAGTTTAGTTTAGTTTTGTTTTTTTAAATCCCTGGCCAACTTTTTTTTTTTCTTTTCGTAAGTTTTATTTTTATATGGAAAAAAATGAAGTTAGCATAAATCTTGGATGGAACTGCAGCTCTAAATAGAAAATTCAGAGTGCTATAGTTTTTTTTTAACTTTCATTTTATATTACAGCATATTTGATGAATATTGTCTTGTTACTTTCAGATATACAGCAGGGTAATTCAGTTACACATCAGTTCAGTTCAATCGCTCAGTCGTGTCCGACTCTTTGTGACCCCATGAATCGCAGCACGCCAGGCCTCCCTGTCCATCACCATCTCCCGGAGTTCACTCAGACTCATGTCCATCAAGTCAGTGATGCCATCCAGCCATCTCATCCTCTGTCGTCCCCTTCTCCTCTTGCCCCCAATCCCTCCCAGCATCAGAGTCTTTCCAATGTATCAACTCTTCGCATGAGGTGGCCAAAGTACTGGACTTTCAGCTTTAGCATCATTCCTTCCAAAGAAATCCCAGGGCCGATCTCCTTCAGAATGGATTGTATGGACCTCTTTGCAGTCCAAGGGACTCTCAAGAGTCTTCTCCAACACTGCAGTTCAAAAGCATCAATTCTTCGGCGCTCAGCCTTCTTCACAGTGCAACTCTCACATCCATACACGACCGCTGGAAAAACCATAGCCTTGACTAGACGGACCTTAGTCAGCAAAGTAATATCTCTGCTTTTGAATATGCTATCTAGGTTGGTCATAACTTTTCTTCCAAGGAATAAGCGTCTTTTAATTTCATGGCTGCAATCACCATCTGCAGTGATTTTGGAGCCCAAAACAATAAAGTCTGACACTGTTTCCACTGTTTCCCCATCTGTTTCCTGTATACATGTATATATTATTTTTCAAACTCTGTTCCCATTTAGGTTATCATAGACTACACAGCAGAGTTCCCTGTGCTGCACATGTCAATCCCAAACTCCGAAACTAATCCTTTTATGAGTCTGTTTCTGGTTTGCAAATAAGTTTCTCTATATCTTTATTTTTAGGTTCCACAGAAAAGTATTATCTATACTTGTCTTTGCCTTACTTCACATAGTATGATAATCTACAGGTCCATCGATACTACCGCAAACGGCATTGTTTCATTGAAAGGCTGAATAATGTCCCATTGCATACATGCACCACATCTTCTCATCCAGTCATCTGTTGATGGACATTTAGGTTGCAGCCATGTCTTGGTTATTATAAAAAGCACTGCAGTGAACACTGAAGCGCTCATATCTTTTTGAACCCTCGTTTCTTTGTATATATGCACAGGAACCTCCATACTGTTCTCTGTAATGGCTGTACCAATTTACACTCCCACCAACAGTGTAGGAGAGAGCTCTTTTCTCACACCCTCTCCAGCATTTATTGTTTGTAGACCTTTGGATGATGGCCATTCTTACTGGTGTGTGTTGATACCTCTCTGTATTTTGATCTGCATTTCTCTGATAGTGATGTTCAGCATCTTTTCATGTGCTTCTTGGTTATTTTTATGCCTTCTTTGGAGAAATGTCCACTTAAGTCTTCTATTTTATGATTGTGCTTTTTTTTATTGAGCCTTATGAACTATTCGTAAATTTTGGAGACAAATTATGTTTGGTCACATAGTTTGCAATATTTTCTTCCATTCTGAGGGCTGTCTTTTAATTTTATTTATGGTTTCCTTTGTTGTGCAAAAGTTTTTGAGTTTAATTAGGCTCCACTTCTTTTTCATTTCCATTTCTCTAGGAGGAGGATCAAAAAAGATGTTGATGCAAATTATGTCAAAGAGTGTTCTGCCTATGTTTTCTTCTAAGAGTTGTCTAACATCTGGGATTATATTTCAGTCTTTAATCTATTTCAAGTTTTTGTGTATGATGTTAGGGGATTTTCTAATTTCATTTCTTATATGTAGCTGTCTAGTGTTCCTAGCACCACTTATTGAAGAGTCTGTCTTTTCTCCATTGTATTTGTTTGTTGTTGTTGCCACCTTTATCAGAGGTTAGTTGACCATAGGTGTGTGAGTTTATCTCCAGACTTTCCATTGATCTATGTTTCTATTTTGAGGACAGTACCATATTGTTTTACTGTAGCTTTGTACTGTAGGCTGAAGTCAGGGAGCCGAATTCCTCCCGGTCTATTTTTCTTTTTTTTCTATTTGGAGTCTTTTGTGTCCATGAAAATTTTAAGATTATTTTCTTCCAGTTCTGTGAAAAATGCCATTGGTAATTCGATTGCATTGAACCTGTAGTGTAGTCATTTTGACAATATATATTCTTCCAGTTAATGCTCATAGTATATTTTTCCAACTGCTTGTGTCGTGCTCAATTTCTTTTTAATTGAATTCTTATAGTTTTCAGACTACAGGTCTTTTGCCTCCTTAAGTATGTTGTTTTCTAGTTATTTTATTCTTTTTGGTTTGATGGTAAATGGGATTATTTTTTAAATTTCTCTTTATAGTTTTTAGTTGTTAGTTTATAATGTATAGGAATACAAAAAATTTCTGTGTATTTATTTTGTGTCCTGCAACTTTATCAAATTCATTGATAAGCTCTAGTAATTTTATGGTAGCCCTTTAGAATTTTCAGTGTATTTTATCATGTCATCTGCAAACTAGTGACAATTTTATTTATTCCTTTCCAATTTGGATTGCTTTTTTTCCCTTTTCTTCTCTGATTGCTGTGTCTAGGACTTCTAGAACTATGTTGAATGAAAGTGTCCAGAGTGGACATTCTTGTCTGTTCCTGATCTTAGAAGAAATGGTTTCACCTTTTCACTGTTGCTAGGGAGGAGGCCCCACAGAATCTGGCTTCGAAGGCTAGCAGAGTTTCACTGCAGGCTATCCACAGGGCTGGAGCAAACTGAAACTCCACTTTGTGGGGATGCTCACAGGGTCTTGTGCTCAGCAGGGCCCAGGAGAAAAAGTGGTAACCTCACAAGTTACAGAGTCAGACTTACCTGCTAAGTATTAGAGCGTCTCCTGTGGAGATGGGGAGGCAGATGTACCTCACCCTGAGGACAAGGAAGGACACTGAAGGCAGCGGTTCTGGTGAGCACTCATCGGCATAAGCCTGGAGGCTGCCATTTTTTCACCAAGGCCTGGACCCACCCAACTGCCCCACCCAGCATCCCTGTGCTACAGGGATGCCTCAAGCCAAACAAACCACAGAGCAGGAATGCATTCCCACCTGTCCATAAACAGGCTGCTTCACGTCTTCCATAATAAATAGCTGCTTGATAAACACCCCCTCCCCGTGCCCACCAGCTCTCATGGCCAGACCCCCAGATTGGGAAGCCTGATTGAGCTCAAAACTTTCACTCCTGTGAGAGAACATCTCTGATATAATCGTGTTCCAGTTTTTGGATCACCCACCTGGTGGGTATAGGATTTGATTTTCTTTAAATGAATAATTTATTTTAATTGGAGGCTAATTACTTTACAATATTATATTGGTTTTGCCATACACTGACATGAATCCACCACAGGCGTAGATGTGTTCCACATCCTGAACCCCCCTCCCACTTCCCTCCCCATCCCATCCCTCTGGGTCATCCCAGTACAACTGCCCTGAGCACCCTGTCTCATGCATTGAACCTGGACTGGTGATCCATTTCACATATGATAATATGCATGTTTCAATGCTATTCTCTCAAATCATCCCACCCTCGCCCTCTCCCACAAAGTCCAAAAGACTGTCCTATACATCTGTGTCTTTTTTGCTGTCTTGCATACAGGGTCATCATTACCATCTTTCTAAATTTCATATATATGCATTAGTATACTGTATTGGTGTTTTTCTTTCTGGCTTACTTCACTCTGTATAATAGGCTCCAGTTTCATCCACCTCATTAGAACTGATTCAAGTTGTGTTCTTTTAATAGCCGAGTAATATTCCACTGTGTACATGTACTACAGCTTTCTTATCCATTCATCTGCCAATGGGCATCTAGGTTGCTCCCATGTCCCAGCCATTGTAAACAGTGCTGAGATGAACATTGGGATACACGTGTGTCTTTTAATTCTGGATTTCTCAGTGTGTATGCCCAGCAGTGGGATTGCTAAGTCGTATGGCAGTTCTGTTTGCAGTTTCTTAATGATACTGGGAAGGACTGGGGGCAGGAGGAGAAGGGGACGACAGAGGATGAGATGGCTGGATGGCATCACTGACTCGATGGGCGTTAGTCTGAGTGAACTCTGGGAGATGGTGATGGACAGGGAGGCCTGGCGTGCTGTGATTCATGGGGTTGCAAAGAGTCAGACATGACTGAGCGACTGAACTGAACTGAACTGAACTGAAAGAATCTCCACACTGTTCTCCATAGTGGCTATACTAGTTTGCATTCCCACCAACAATGTAAAAGGGTTCCCTTTTCTCCGCACCCTCTCCAGCACTTATTGTTTGTAAACTTTTGATGGTAGCCATTCTGACCGGCATGAGATGGTACCTCATTGTGGTTTTAATTTGCATTTCCCTGATAATGAGTGATGTTTAGCCTCTTTTTATGTGTTTTTTAGGCATCTATATGTCTTATTTGGAGAAATGTCTGTTTAGGTCTTTGGCCCATTTTTTGATTGGATCATTTATTTTCCTGGTATTGAGCTTCATGAGCTGCAAGAATTAATCTCCAAAATATAAAAGGGTTATAGGATTTGATTTTTATTGAGATCGCTCCCTCCTACCGTCTTGTTGTGGCTTCTTTGTATTTGGATGTAGGGATTTTGTTTTATTTATTTTATTTTATTTGGTAGCTTCCAGCAGTGTTTGTCAGTGATTTTTTTCCAGTGATTAGGTGTGATTTTGGTGTTTCTGTAAGAAGAGGTATACTCATGTCCTGCTCCATCATCTTGTCGCTTCACCCCACAGTGCTGTATTCTTATTTAATGGATGAATTCTTGTACAAGTGGCATTTTATACGTATGCATACATACACTTAGGCTTCCCTGATAGTTTAGTATTAAAGAATCCGTGTGCCAACCCAAGAGACATACATTCGATTCCTGGGTTGGGAAGATTCTCTGAAGAAGGAAGGGGCAACTCACTCCAGTATTCTTGCCTGGGAAATCTCATGGACAGAGGAGCCTAATGGGCTATAGTTCACGGGTTCTCAAAGAGTTGGACACGACTTAGTGATTAAACAACAACACACATACACATATGTATGAAACAGTGTATTTTTGCATGTGTCTTTCTTTTTTAAACATCCAACTCCTAAAAAAAAAAAAAAAGACAAAATTGTGCAAGATGCCAAGTTTTGTAACCAAAAAAATCAAATACTTAAGGTCCACAGGTATAAAGAGCCCATTATCTCTTTTAATATTTTGAATCTCACCTTCCCTTTAAATTTGCTCATTAAGACAGGTTCTTCCCAAATTTGGATTAAATTTGTGAAGTTTCAAAATTTATAATCATACTTGGATGAATCAGGGTGCTAATCCAGAAATTATAGCTTTTAGATGTGAGTAATAAATCACTTATCAGACTTTTGGCAAAGATCAAGTGTAAATATGAGTAATAATAAAGTATCTGAACACATTTGAAATTGAAGTCCTACATTTTCTCCATAGTCAGGAAGACTAAAGTTAGATAAATGGAGTATGATTAGCTTCTTCTCTCATCTTGTTCTGTTCTTAAGAAAATCCCATATCAGCCCTCTGAAGTGGGTCTCCAGAAATATAATCATTTATTGGCCAATCCATAGAAGGAAGCCTGATCCAAATGCTCTGTTAATACAGCTAGCTAGCTTGTAACACACCCTGTATTTTTCAAGAGGAAGTTAGCTACAAATTCACTTTGATCTTAAACAACGAGTGAAATGTATTTTATTCATTATGTGCTCTGACTGGTTAAAACTTGAAGAAAAATAAACTTAATCTTTTGAGTGATAAGTTAGCTTTCAACTCATTAGTTAGGAAACTTGTTAAACTCAGTGTTTACAGTGATGAAGTTCAGAACTGTGTTTCTCATGTTCCATTCAGTTCAGTTCAGTTCAGCCGCTCAGTCGTGTCCGACTCTTTGCGACCCCATGAATTGCAGCACGCCAGGCCTCCCTGTCCATCACCAACTCCCGGAGTCCACCCAAACCCATGTCCATCTATTCTATCATGACATCCAAACCATCTGATCCTCTGTTGTCCCCTTCTCCTCCTGCCCTCAACCTATCCCAGCATCAAGGTCTTTTCCAATGAGTCAGCTCTTCGCTTCAGGTGGCCAAGTATTGGAGTTTCAGCTTCAGCATCAGTCCTTCCAAAGAAATCCCAGGGCTGATCTCCTTCAGAATGGACTGGTTGGATCTCCTTGCAGTCCAAGGGACTCTCAAGAGTCTTCTCCAACACCACAGTTCAAAAGCATCAATTCTTCGGTGCTCAGCTTTCTTTATAGGCCAACTCTCACATCCATACATGACCACTGGAAAAGCAATAGCCTTGACTAGACAGACCTTTGTTGGCAAAGTAATGTCTCTGCTTTTGAATATACTATCTAGGTTGGTCATAACTTTCCTTACACGGAGTAAGTGTCTTTTAATTTCATGGCTGCAGTCACCATCTGCAGTAATTTTGGAGCCCAGAAAAATAAAGTCTGCCACTGTTTCCACTGTTTCCCCATCTATTTTCCATGAAGTGATGGGACCAGATGCCATGATCTTTGTTTTCTGAATGTTGAGCTTTAAGCCAACTTTTACACTCTCCTCTTTCACTTTCATCAAGTGGGCCTTAGAAAGTATCACTATGAACAAAGGTAGTGGAGGTGATGGAATTCCAGTTGAGCTATTTCACATCCTGGAAGCTGATGCTGTGGAAGTGCTGCACTCAATATGCTGCACTTTTCCTGTTATCCTTCAGCTATTACACTCTCTCTTCCTTTGTTGTCTGTCATGATGAATAATAAGTGAATGCATTTGTTTCCCTCATTCTCTTCCTTAGTAATTAAGTTATAGTATATGTACAAAGGGGTGACTTCTCATGAGTAATCTCATAATGGCACTTGGAAAGATACATTTCATCCTTCCAAAATGATTTGAATTTGATTGGAAAGTTCAAACATTTTGATTGCCAATTATGTTGCCGTTGGCAATTGATTTTGAATCCCAAGAAAATAGTCTGTCACTGTTTCCACTNAAAGGGGTGACTTCTCATGAGTAATCTCATAATGGCACTTGGAAAGATACATTTCATCCTTCCAAAATGATTTGAATTTGATTGGAAAGTTCAAACATTTTGATTGCCAATTATGTTGCCGTTGGCAATTGATTTTGAATCCCAAGAAAATAGTCTGTCACTGTTTCCACTTTTTCCCATCTATTTGTCATGAAGTGATGGGACCAGATGCCATGATCTTAGTTTTTTGAATGTTGAGTTTTAAGCCAATTTTTCCACTGTCTTCTTTCACCTCTGTCAAGAGGCTCTTAGTTCCTCTTTGCTTTCTGCCATAAGGGTGGTGTCATCTGCATCTGACGTTATTGATATTTCTCCTCTCAATCTTGATTCTACTCTCTGCTTCATCCAGCCTGGCATTTTCCATGATGTGCTCTTCATATAAGTTAAAAAGCAGGGTGACGATTGACAGCCTTGGTATACTCCTATCCCAGTTTTGAACCATTCTGTTGTTTCGTATCTGATTCTAACTGATGCTTCATGCCTATATAGAAACTGAGAATTTAACATTTTGGATAAAAACAATAAATAAAACATGAATCTGTAGATATAGTTTCACTTTATAAAATATATTAGTTTCAGCTCGCAAACCACCATGATGCTTTGGTGGGGAAACATTTAGAGGCAATTCTATCAATGTAAAAAGTGAAGGACAAATATCTACTCATATTACTATTATTATTTTACTTTGACAATAGTCAATAAAATTTACAAAAACCTAGAATAAAAAATTAGATAATAAATTTTTGTACACTTAAAGATGATACAATGGTATATGTGGGAAATGGAAGATAATTAGCTAAAAAAGTGAATACAAGTATACATGAGTATTATAACACATTGATGTACAAAATCAATATATGTAAATTTTTCATGCATAAAATACAGGAAGATATTAACCAATTCAAATTACCAGCATGATAGATAGTTCTAAAATGTGCACAGTATAAAATGTGCAAAACTTACAGAAAGTAACTTTTAAACAATCAATACCAACACAAAAGAAGTCTTGAACAGAAGGAAAGAGTTAACATTTATTAATAGAACAATTAAATCAATAAGGTACATTAAAAGTAATATGATTTTTAAAGTTTATTCATAAATTTACTATGATGGCAATGAAAATACCAAATACTAGAAGGCATTTAAAAAAAATTAATCTAAAATTTGCAGGAAAAAACAACCAAAAGAGAATAGTGAGAAAAATTCTGGAAAAGAAAACAATGTGTAGAACCACACTTAGTTCAGGTTAAAAACATTATAAATTAATTTTTTCCTTTTTTCCAATTTTGCTGAGCTAAAATTGACAAGTAAAATTTGCATGAATTTAAAATACACAACTTAATGTTTTGATGTGTGTGTACATTTTAATGTAATTGCCACAGTCAAGTTAATTAACAAATTAATACATCCATCATCTCACTTAGTGTTTTTTTTTTTTTTAATGTGTGTTTATAGTGAGAACACAGTATCTACTGTCTTAGCAAGTTTCCAGTGCTGTATTATTAACTGTGCTTACCATGGTGTACATTAGAGTCCCCAGATTTATTCATCCAAACATCTAAAACTTTTTTCCCTTTGACCAACATTTCCTCATTTCCTCCAGCCCCCAGCAACCACCATTCCACATTCTGTTCTAATGGTTTTGATGATTTTAGATTCCACGTGTAAGTGGGATCATGGGTAATTTGGCTTTCAATGCCTGGTTTGTTTCATTCAGCATAGTATTTTCCAAGTTCATCCATGTTGTCCCAAATGACAAGATTTCTTTTCTTTATCACTGAATAATATTCCATTGCATATACATACCACTTTTTAAATTTGTTCAATCCATTCATTTGGCGATGGACAGCTGGATCAATTCTGCACTTTGATTACTGTAAATAGTGATGCTATGAACATGGTAATTCAGAGATCTCTTTGAGTTGCTAATTTCACTTCTTTTAGATATATACCTATGGTAGGATTACTGGATCATATGGTAGTTTATTTTTTAGTTTTTGAGGAATCTTCATGGATGTGAGAAAGGGGCCAATTCCTTTCTTTTGCATATAGATATCCTATTCTGGGCTTCCCAAGTGGTGCTAGTGGTAAAGAACCCACCTGCCAGTGCAGGAAATTTAAGAGACAAGCATTTCATCCCTGAGTGGGGAAGATCCCCTGGATGAGGGCATGACAATTCACTCCAGTATTCTTGCCTGGAGAATCCCATGGACAGAGGAGCCTGATGGGCTACACTTCATGGGGGTGCAAAGAGTTGAACATGACTGAAGCAACGTAGGAAGCACTCACCAGTTATCCCAGTATCATTTATTGAAGACACTGTCCTTTTCCCATTTTGTATTTGCAGCAACTTTGTCAAAGATCAACTGGCAATATGTGTCTATATTCCGGGTCTCTCTATTCTGTTCCTTTGATCTATGTGTCTCTCTTTTATGCCAGCACCGCGGTGTTTTGTCTGCTATTGCTTTGTAGTATTTTTTGAAATCAGGCAATACCTCAAGTTTTGTTTGGCTATTTGTGTTCTTTTATGTTTCCATATGAATTTTAGGCTTGCTTTTTCTAGTTTTGTTAAAAATGTCGTAGGAATTTTGCCAAGGATTGCCTGTAATCTGTGGATCACTTTGGGTAATATGATCACCCTACGAGTATTAATTCTTCCAATCTGTGAGTGCAGAGTATCTTTTCATTTATTTGTGTCTCCCTTGGTTGCTTTTATCGATGTTTTGTTTGAATTTGTAGAAATTAAATAAGTGTAATACGGGTCCATAAGCTTACAGAGAGTCTAGTGAAACAAAATAAGGACCAGGAGTAAACCCAGACACACAAGATAGTTTAGCTCATGATTAACATGGCATCTCTAATCAGTAGGAAAAGATGAACTTTTTTTTTTTTATTTTGCTCTGACAAATGGATAGACATCTGGGTAAAAACTAAAGATTAATAAATGGATCACATCATAGGCCAAGGCAAGTTTCAAATGGATCTAAGGGTTGGTAAGAATTCTCTTTATAGTTATGTTTCCAAATCTAGCATCCATTAAAAAATGGTAAGTGTGGCTACACTGACCAAGTCTGTAAAACAAAAAATGTGTAAGTAAACTCGAAACACAATGGCACACTGAAAGAGGTGTTTTCAAATACCATAAAACATAAAATGTTATTCTCTCAAATATGGAAAGAGCTCCTACAAATTTATAATGAAATGATTAATAAATCAATGGAAAATAAGTGCAACCCCTAACTAGGAAGTTCACAGAACTGGAAAGAAAAAATTATTCTTAAAAACATGGCAAGTTTCTTAAATTTAAAGCCAATAAAGAAAGCACATTGAAAGAATGCTGAGATATATTTCTCTTTAAAAAATAACAGGATTAGAAAATTTTAAATTTAGGAGACATTATGAAGATACTCTCAACATTTTTAGTACAACTTTTAATCACAGATGCGTATACATTTAACCCAGGCATTCTACTTCTAGACATATGTACACATATACCAAATGGTGAAGTGTACAGTTATTTATGGTTCATTGTCTGTATTAACAAAAGATTATAAAGAACACAAATGTCCACCACTTCCATGATAGAAAACATAACTTAAAATGATAAGGAAGCTCTCTGTGTACTGGTATGGAATAATCTAACATATATATTGTTCAGTGAAAAAAGAAAAAGCCCACCTCTGAGTTTGTGTGCCACCAACTGTCTAAAAGGGTTATTATAAAAGATCTGTATTTGCTTTATAGATAGACATTCTGGGAGAATACCTAAATTTAAGTTTCTTAAATTTAAAACCAATAAAGAAAGCACATTGAGAGAATGTTGAGATATATTTCTTTTTAAAAAATAACAGGATTAGAAAATTTTAAATTTAGGAGACACTATGAAGATACTCTCATACATTTGAAGATACAAACAACAGTAGTATCTGTGTTTTAACACAGAGAGGAAAGTCAGTAACTGAACAGATAGAGGGGAGATTTTTATTGTTATGTTTTCATATTTTGGATATTTAGCCTCTGGGAATATCTACCACTTAAAATAGTTCATCTAGGTAGTGTGTGTATATATATATATACACACACATATGTAGATAGTTAATATATATATAAATATAGATAATATATACTATGATATATATCAATATATATATTTATGGTATATTGATATGTATGATATATGTTGATTTATATCAATATACTATATGATATATATATATCATCTAGATAGTTTATATGTACATGTGTGTATATATATATATACACACACACTTGAGAGTCCCTTGGACTGCAAGGAGATCCAACCAGTCCATCCTAAAGGAGACTAGTCTTGGGTGTTCATTGGAAGGACTGATGTTGAAGCTGAAACTCCAATACTTTGGCCACCTCCTGCAAAGAGCTGACTCATTTGAAAAGACCCTGATGCTGGGAAAGATTGGGGGCAGGAGGAGATGGGGATGACAGAGGATGAGATAGTTGGATGGCATCACTGACACAATGGACATGGGTTTGGGTGGACTCTGGGAGCTGATGATGGACAGGGAGGCCTGGTGTGCTGCAATTCATGGGTCCACAAAGAGTCAGACATGACTGAGAGACTGAACTAAACTAAACTGATACACACATACACACATAATATACATACAAACAGGGTTTGGTAATTTCAAATGAAAGTTGTAAATTGAAATACTTGCTCTTATTTATATTTCCACGGAACCCTTTCTTAGAGTATTTGGCATGACAGTATTTATGGGTTACCATTTGGAAAAGGCTAACATAGGAGGTGGAAGACCTGATTTTTAAGAAGATGCATTGCCCCAGTTAGCTTAAGCAAATCATCTCATCTCATAGGCCCTCACTTTTATGCTTAAATTTTTTTCCAGGTTAAACCTGGAAAAATTTTAATATCTTTAAATGTAGTAGGGTAAAAGCAATTGTTATTACTCTAAGTATCACCTTTAATGAAACAGACCCTATTGAAAAAATGCAGGTGATGATGGGTGGGCTCTAAATCTGAGACATCTCACTAATGTTCTTTATATAAGATTTCATGATACAAATCACTATTGATGTTATGTTTCCCCTCAAGAATTGAATGAAAGACATTTACCATTAAATTCAATCATTTTAATCCTTTTAATCAGAATATACTACTCTGTTGGGAATATATAAAACAGTGATGCTAAAAAAGATGAAGCTGCTTCTCAGAAACTCCTAATTTATAAAACATATTATTTTTACTTGTACATAATTTTTTATAGTCTACACTGCTCTCTCTTCTCCCCCAGCTCTTGTGTGTGTGTGTGTGTGTCTATTTCTTTGGCTTAAAGAATGAGCTGATATTGTGCAAAGATGATAACTCATTGATTGCTCGTGTACTCTTGGGTGTACTCAACATTTAGCCACAATCACTCGCCCCCACTGTGAGCTTTAAAAGGCAATACCTCTGGACTAGGTTAATTTATATCCTGAAAATGACACTAAAAGTATAAAATGAAAAGGGTTCTGATGAGATGGAGAGTTTAGTGTGCTGTTCACACTTGCCCCCTTTGCTTCTTCAGTCCAGAATTCTTCAGACCAATGAATCAGAACAAGGAAACAAGCTGAAAAGTAAACAGACGCCTGTCAGAACTGTCATGTTGCTTTCATGAGTTTGATCTTGTTAGAAAGTTTGACAATAAAAGACTGAACTGCTCTGAGAAAAGATAAAGCTGTCAAATCAATGAATTCACGAATTGAGAGTGTGTGTGTTGGTGATATAACTACTTTGCAGGTTACTATACCACAGGACCTTTAGGAATAGTTTCTAAAAAAGAAAACAATTAAATGATTACTTATAAATAGTCTTTTAATAACACATATTTAGCCATAATCTTTTAAACCAGTGTGGGATCATAGTTAAAATCTGAAATTGGAATGCCACTGATACCTGCTTTTTTTATTTTTAATTATCATATCCGTCATTTAAAAACTATGTATTTTATCTTGAGGAATTTTTTTTATTTAAATTTTGTAAGTTCTTAGTTTGTTTAATCTAGAAAATATAAATAATACTATATGACATCTAACATTGTCTGAATCGTGGACAAACAATATGATACAGTTTAAATGATTTATCGTGTGCCTGGAATATATTAAGTAGTGTATAAAATGTAGTTACCACAATTTTTATACATTTCACTAAGCTGTAATTGACTTAGCCTCCATCCTGACAAAATTTTACAAAAAGTGTCTTTGAGTTCTTTTACATAACATATACTCAATAAATTTTTTTCATTAAAAATTGTAAAAGGTTCTATATCTCTCATTTCAGTTCAGTTCAGTTGCTCAGCTGTGTCTGACTCTTTGCAATCCCATGAATCGCAGCACGCCAGGCCTCCCTGTCCATCACCAACTCCTGGAGTTCACTCAGACTCACGTCCATCGAGTCACTGATGCCATCCAGCCATCTCATCCTTCTTCCCCTTCTCCTCTTGCCCCCAATCCCTCCCAGCATCAGAGTCTTTTCCAATGAGTCAACACTTTGCATGAGGTGGCCAAAGTACTGGAGTTTCAGCTTTAGCATCATTCCTTCCAAAGAACACCCAGGAATGATCTCCTTTAGACTGGACTGGTTGGATATCCTTGCAGTCCAAGGAGCTCTCAAGAGTCTTCTCCAACACCACAGTTCAAAAGCATCAATTCTTTGGTGCTTAGCTTTCTTCACAGTCCAACTCTCACATCCGTACATGCTGCCCATATTCCCTTGCTTGGCCTTAAATTAAATGTTACACTTTCCTTCACGACAACCCTGTGCCAGGATATTGGTTTTCTGCACATGGTCAAGTTTGATACCACCGATGTATGTTGGCGTTATTGCAAGAAGGGTGAGGGGAATTGGAGACCTTTTTATAGTTACTTGCCACCAAAGTGAAGGAAAATGACTCTTCTTGGAATCTGGAGTCTGAGTTAAAGGAGATGACATTTTTCAGTTGAAAGAAGTGACAGTTATATTCCTTAATGTGTGTCATTTTGATTATGTTCCTGAATGTTCTTCTCCATCAGAGGGTTTATTGAGAAAAAGAGGTAGTAAAATTGCCAGAAAGTATTTTGTTTCACATGATTAAACACATATATACTCAAAGAGGAATTAAATAATAGAATGAAATTATGTGGAATATGGACATTTACTGACATAATACAAGGTTAGGGACTAAAACATTTGCTTACTTATATAATTACAGTAGATAATTTACTTTGAGAATCAATCAGTGTTTTTCATGTGTTTGAAAATTATTTTCAGCAAAGTGTCATCTGATTCATTTTGAACATAAAATTTTATTAGTTTTATTATTTACAAGTAACATTTTCAAGACTATAGAAATTCAAGTGGATAATCTCATAAAGGCTAATTTTTAATTGGTAATTTACTATGCAAATGAAACAATGAAATATAGGTTCAAACATTGTTTGGAGTCATTTTAGGATATGAGAGCTTAATAATGTGTATAAATAATAATATAACAAAACTATCATTCACAGAGTATTTTCTATTTTTAAGACACAGAATGAAGTATATTTTTACATTATATCAACTTATTATCTCTTTGAATATAATCACAAATAGCTTTCCAGGTCTTGGAGCTTTCTTTTAGCCTTGTCTGAAACTTCCTTCTTTCAATTAGTTTCTTGAATTATGCAACAGGACATGGGAGCACTCCATAAATTCAAGAATTAATTTTACCTGTGACTTGTAAGAAAGAGTCTGTGCTTGATATGTGTGAGAAATAAAAAGTCATATCTTTGGCTACTCGTAATTCTGCTGAGAGATGACTGAGCTATGGCACATTTTTGAACATATATAGATTTTGAAATTGAAAGCACATTCAGCATTAAGGTAGCTAGCAGTTTAGAAGCTTTGTGTTTTGAAAGTAGAGAACCCATGGTCTCTAATCATTAATAACAGCCCTAAGAATATGTAGTTCAAGTTAGGTGAGTTTCTTTCAGCTTTGGGGGAAAAGATTCCAGAAGCTAGTAGAGATGGCGGGAGGAAAGTAACGTCTCAATGCCAGGAAACATATTCTATTAGCTTGAAAGTGTAAGCTAAGAACAATTATGTGGGGAAGAATCCCAGAGAAAAAGTCTAGTCGCTTCCACAAACGTTGTGTTAAGGATAGCATCACGGTCACCTAATACCACAGCATCACGGTCACCTAATACCACACCTGCCCTAAGACGTAGAACTGCATGACTTTCAAGTTGTCTTTCTGGGGTTCCCCTGGTTGCTAAGGGTGACATTTCTGCCATCTTGGGAAATAATTCTAGGTCCACTTCTCTGCTATTTCAATTCAAGGTTAGGTTCAGATACAGAAAGTCTTTCTAGGGCAGTTGCATCTTTGGGTGGCTGCTATAGCTATGATTAGCAGCCATCAAAATATTACAAGATTTGAGTTTACAAACCTAAAACATCAATGACATAGCACAATGTCCACTATCACAAAAGCAAGCTTGGTTTCCTAAGAGAGAGAAATGTCCGTGAATGCATCCATCCCTGTGGATATGTTTAATTGCAAACCCTTAAAAATAATCCCTTTATGGCTGACGCAAATTATTGTGAATCATCAAACTTTTCACAAATATGTTGCTCTGTAAGTGTCAGGACTCAAGTTACTGTGTCGTGGTTTCTCTAACTCAAATTGCGGAGATGTCTTTAGACAGAAGTTGACTTTTGAAATGATTGTTCAGCAAGAGACACTATTTATATCAATTCTTTTCTGCAGATGTCATTGACTAGTTATTTGCATAATCAAATTATAGGTAGATATATGAATTAGGTTTTCCATAGCAGGTGTATTGAAGCTTCAGATTTAGATTCTTTACACACTAGTATTATAATAGGTTTGCAAAATGAGCCTTGAAAATGCCTGAAGGGTAGCTAAATGTTGTTTGCTCAGAATACAGTAGATGATAAAAATACACTTGTATAACTGTAGGCTAAATTTCAGGAAAATCCTATATTTTTCATTAAGGAACTCAATCAATTGAAGAATAATCTAGCAGTTCTCTAGAAGGGTTATATACTGAAGATAATGCAATAGAGGATTTTTTTTAAGTGGAGAAAAATGATTTTCTGGAGCACTGAGCTTTTTTATAGACTTAGAGTCAATATTAGCAGTTCTTTCTTCAAGTTATGTTTTTTATAATTTTGCATGGGGGTGGGGGAGGGGACTTCCCCTCCAAAGAAGACAAATGAGCTAATACCAACTCCCCTAGAGATCCTTGAAGGGGAAGCCCACACCTGGCTTGCCATGGAAGGGCCTGGGAGCTTGGGGTGAACTGTAGAGGGGAGAGAGGGGGAGAACCATACAGGATGAGATCAGCCATCCCAAAGAATGGGTGAAAGGAAATCAGTCATGGGTGGGCCCCCCAAATTATTGGCTTGAAGGCGGAATTCAAAGCCAGATGGTCCTCTCCATGTTAACATGAGAAAAGCAAATCCCTAGCCTCCACAATTATTTGAGAATTCCATGAGAAATTGACCAGCATTTGAGAAAGAGGGAAACATAACTTAATAGGGAATTATTAAGTTCTTGGAAAAGTGGCAATTGGTGTAATGTATTTGTGACTTAGATTCAAATGATGCAAAATGTTTTGAATTATTTTATTACAAAGGCATGTTCAACATTCTTATCCTACGTAGTAGAGGCAATAATGCCTTCAGATTTATTTTACCATGTTAAGTCAGGATTCAGTTCCCTGAAATTACTCATACATGTGATCATTTTTAAGGAATAAAAATACATACATAAATAATATAGAAATATAAAATAAATTTAAAACAATCTTATATTGCTGCCTGAATCTACATCTATGTAAAATTCTGCTATAAGTGTGGTGTCATCTGCATATGTGAGGCTATTGATATTTCTCCTGGCAATCTTCATCCAGCCTGTGCTTCATCTAGCCCAGCACTTCACATGATGTACTCTGTGTATAAGTTAAATGAGCAAGGTGACAAATATACATCTTTGACATACTTCTTTCCCAATTTGGAACCAGTCTGTTGTTTCATGTCCAGTTATAACTATTGCTTTTTGGTTTGCATACAGATTTCTCAGGAGGGAAGTAAGGTGGTCTGGTTTTCTCATCTCTTTAAGAATTTTCCACAGTTTTTTGTGATCCCCACAGTCAACAGCTTTGACTTAGTCAATAAAGCAGAAGTAAGTGTTTTTCTGGAACTCTCTTACTTTTTTGATGATCCAACGGTGTTGGCAATTTGATCTCTGGTTCCCCTGCCTTTTCTAAATCCAGCATGAACATCTGGAAATTCACACTTCATGTACTGTTGAAGCCTGACTTGGAGAATTTTGAGAATTACTTTGCTGATGTGTGAGATGAGTGCAGTTATGCAGTAGTTTAAACATTTTTGGCATTGCCTTTCTTTGCAATTGGAATTCAAACTGACATTTTCCAGTCCCATGACCACTACTGAGCTTTCCACATTTGCTGGATATTGAGTGCAGCTCATTCACAGCGTCATCTTTTAGGATTTGAAAGACCTCAACTGGAATTCCATCACCTCCACTAGCTTTGTTCCTAGTGATGCTTCCTAAGGCCCACTTGAAATCGCATTCCAGTACATCTGGCTTTAGGTGAATGATCACACCACTGTGGTTATCTGGGTCATGAAGATTTTTTTTTTTAATAGTTCTGTGTATTCTTGTCACCTCTTCTTAATATCTTCTGCTTCTGTTAGGTCCATATCATTTCTGTCCTTTATTGTGCCCATCTTTGCATGAAGTATTCTCTTGGGATCTCTAATTTTCTTGAAGAGATCTCTAGTATTTCCCATTCTATTGTTTTCCTCTAATTCTTTGCATTAATCACTGAGGAAGTCTTTCTTATCTCTCCTTGCTATTCTTTGGAACTCTGCATACAAAATGGGTATATCTTTCCTTTTCTCCTTTGCCTTTAGTGTCTCTTCCTTTCACAGCTCTTTGTAAGGCCTCCTCTGACAACCATTTTGACTTTTTGCATTTCTTTTTCTTGGAGATGGTCTTGATCACTGCCTCCAGTACAATGTCACGAACATCTGTCCATAGTTCTTCAGACACTCTGTCTATTAGATCTAATCCTTTGAATCTATTTGTCACTTTCACTGTATAATTGTAAGGGATTTGGTTTAGGTCATATCTGAATGGTCTAGTGGTTTTCCTTCAGTTCAGTTCAGTTCAGTCGTNTGTCACGAACATCTGTCCGTAGTTCTTCAGACACTCTGTCTATTAGATCTAATCCTTTGAATCTATTTGTCACTTTCACTGTATAATTGTAAGGGATTTGGTTTAGGTCATATCTGAATGGTCTAGTGGTTTTCCTTCAGTTCAGTTCAGTTCAGTCGTTCAGTCGTGTACGACTCTTTGCGACCCCATGAATCGCAGCACGCCAGGCCTCCCTGTCCATCACCAACTCCTGGAGTTCACTCAGACTCACGTCCATCAAGTCAGTGATGCCATCCAGCCATCTCATCCTCTGTCATCCCCTTCTCCTCCTGCCCCTAATCCCTCCCAGCATCAGGGTCTTTTCCAATGAGTCAACTCTTCACATTTATGATTTGAGCCACAGTCATCTCCCCATCTTGTTTTTGCTGACTGTATAGAGCTTCTCCATCTTTGGCTACAAAGAAATTAATCAATCTGATTTTGTTGTTGACCATCTGGTGACATCCATGTGTAGAGTCTTGTGTTGTTGGAAGAAGGTATTTGATAGGACCAGGGCATTCTCTTGGGCAAAACTCTGTTAGCCAATGACCTGCTTCATTCTATATTCCAAGGCCAAATTTAGTCCAGTTATCTCTTGACCTCCTACTCTTGCATTCCAAGCCCTGTAATGAAAGGGTCATCTTTTGGGGTGTTAGTTCTAGGAGGTCTTGTAGGTATTTATAGAAACATTCAACTTCAGCTTCTTCAGCATTACTGGTTGGGGCATAGACTTGAATTATTGTGATACTGAATGGCTTGCCTTGGAAATGAACAGAGATCATTCTGTCATTTTTGAGATTGCACCCAAGTACTGCATTTCAGACTCTTTTTGGGACTATGACTAGTGAGTATGACTAAAATTCTTTTGTTTACTATATATTTTGAAAGAAAAATCTTTTCCCCATGGGCTTTTAAAGCTGGAGTTTCTAGAGACTACTTGATCAATTACCAGAAAGCTCTCTGCGAGTAAAAGCAAAGTAGAGGAGAATATAACTTAGATAGAAAAGGAGGCAGGTTTCTGATGAAAAGACTGTTTTCAAAATAAAAGTTTCCATTTGCTCATTTTTTTATGTTTGAAGCTAGGTTGCACACTTAGTGTTGTTTTGCTTGAGCCAGATCATATTGGGCATCTATAGTGTGAAATTTAGAGACTGCTGACCTGTAATTTTGACCATGGGATACTGGTCAATATTACAGGTCAATAATACTGACCATGGGATATTCTTTTTCATGGTAAGGATGGTCGCTGAAGTAGAGTGTTACTAGACTCAGCCATTTGGGAGGTATTTTCCTGGCCTCCAGTTACAGCAGGGGCAATGTGGTTTGGAAACTAACAGTTGGATCACCAAATTCCTGATTCTTCAGTTTCTAATTGTTTTAGATCAAGCAGCTCCCTTAAGGACAAGTTCTAGTGAATGGCTCTTGAAGTCAATGGTGAAGGCATGCCTATAGTCTTCTTTCCTGTCTTTACCCCCCCTGGCAAATTGGTAATTTTCCATGTTCAAATACCTTTCGATAGAACTAGCAAAACATTTGTATACGACAAGTCAAAAAGTATAAATAAATGCCTTATTTGAGTACAAAAAAAAAAAAAAACAAGGAAGGAGTATATGAATAAGTGGAAGAAAAAAAGAATACTTCTAATAGCAAATAATGACAAGAGCTCCTTTGGAGGTGGAGCATTCTTCTTCTTTGGGCTTCCTAGCTTTTCCAAAAAGCTTGGCCAGACCGCATCACATGAGGCAGCCTGTTGTGATGACAAGAGTGATGATATTGTATTCAGAAGATCCAGATTCTTGTCCTGGTTTAACAGTTACAAATGTCCATGAGGACCAGGATGCCTGCACAATGATGAAAACAAATTGTATGGAAACATCTAAATACACAGATATTCTGCAGTCCTTTGCAAGAATGAGGTCTCAGTCCTGGCAGATCTGACAATTTTTTAAAGCTACAAATTCACATTACCCTAATTTAAATGCTTACAATTGTTGCTTTATCAAATAATATGTTGGCTAAATAGAATATATTTACCATTCACAATACATTGGGATTCACAATCATTTGGAAACTTCATTTGCAGTCTTGTAAATTACTGGTTTGCAAGCTTAAGCTTCAGCTCATTTCCATACGTATCATATAGATAGAATCTGTCTTATAATGTGAAAGTGATATAGGATGATTACCATTGCTATCCTTAGCTGTTTTTACTTTCTTAGAAATGTGGAAAACCTTGAAAAGATAAGGTGCACATGACATACAATTAGCCAGATTATGTAAATATGAACCATTAATTTAGCCAAAAATTCTATTTTATAAGCAAAATAAGTATCAAAAACACAAGGTAGGTTGCAGAACTACTCAAGACAATTCTGTGTTTCCTTTACCTTGCAGAGTAAAGCCTCAAAACTCTCCTAATGAGCAGAAATAGGTTCTATATTTTTAAAACTGCTGCAAGCATATGATCAGAAACAAATCATAAATAGTGCTTGACGATGTAAACTATGGTTTTATAGTGCGTATTCAGCAGAGAATAGTCAGTGTGTGAACTAAAACCTTATCTATAACTCATGCCTAGCTAACCTAGTTGACTCATTATAGATAAATTACTGATAAAAATTAGTTTATCACATGCTTCATTTAATTATGTTATAAAAATCAAGGCAAAGATGAGACTAATCTAAGCCAAAAAAAGGAATACATAAATCAATGTAATTAAATATTGGGAGACTTTGAATTAATAATTAGTATTCTTCCAAGATGACTAATTTTTCTTTTATTACATCAATAATACAAACAAAAAAGAACTAAAATAGGCTTACTGGAGACAGATTTGAATATACATTTCTAATCCTAAAAATGAGTTTGCATTCCCCTAAGTTTTTTGACAAAGGAAGAATTCAGTTTCACTTTCCCTTATGTTTACTTCAGCTTCTCCCTCATAAATGAAATGGAATTCAGGTAGCTCATTTTTCTTTAACAAATAAGTTTTTAAAATGCATCACCTTTTATAATTTGCTTTTGTCATTTTACTATTACTTTTTGAGATTTATTATACAAAAATGTTACAGTTATATGTTCTATAATCAATTACATATATGCAGACTCTTGAGAGTCCCTTGGACTACAAGGAGATCAAACCAGTCAATCCTATAGGAAATCAACCCTGAATATTTATTGGAAGGACTGATGCTGAAATTGAAACTCCAATACTTTGGCTACCTGATATGAACTACTGACTCACTAGAAAAGACCCTGATGCTGGGAAAGAATGAAGGCTGAAGGAGAAGGGGACAATAGAGGATAAGATGGTTGGATGACATCACCAACTCAATGGACATGAGTTTGAATAAACTCCAGGAACTGGTGATGAACACGGAGGCCTGGCATGCTGCAATCCATGGGGTTGCAGAGTCGGACACGACTGAGCGGCTGAACTGAACTGAACATATATACACACACATGAGTGCTCTATGAATATATACATTCTATACAATAGGTAAACAAATAAATGGAGCTTACTGTAATCCTGAATTCCTAACCTTTTTATAAAAACACTTTTTTTGCACTTTAAAAGGTTAGGAATTCAGGATTATAGTAAGCTCCATTTATTTGTTTACCTATTTAGAAACAAAACTTATTTTCTTTTATTAGTTTCCTAAGGTGGAAACTTATTTGATTGATTATATATATATTATATATTATATATATATATAATTTTCTAATATGAATTCAATGCATAATTAGCCTCTTTTTTGGTTTCACTGAAACTGAGGCATGCTCATGCTATGCTAAGTTGCTTCAGTCATGTCCAAATCTTTGCAACTCTATGGACTGTAGCTCACCAGGCTCCTCTGTCCATGGGGTTCTCTGGGCAAGAACACTGGAGTGGGTTGCCATTTCCTCCTCCAGGGGATCTTCGTGACCCAGGGATCAAACCCTCAGCTCCTGTGGCTTCTGCGTGGGTAGGCAGTTCTTTACCACTGTGTTGAGCGGCCTGGGCAGCCCCATTAGTTTCACTGCATCCCAACAATTTTGATAAATTTGTTTCATTTATCAAACTATTTTTATACCTCTCTTTAGCTTTGTACTTTGACTCATCCATGTGTTAGAAGTATTTAGGTTAATCTCTGTTTTCTGGGATTTTATAGTTACTTTCTTTCATTGGTTTCTTATTTAATCCCATTGTGTTCTGAGAGCAGAAATTGTATTACCATTCTCTTTAATTTGTTAGGGTATGTTTCATGAATGAGGAGTATCTTTGTGAATGTTCCACACGTATTTGAAAAGAGTGTGTGTATCTTGCTGTTGGATTAAGTGGTTTATAAATATCCAGTTCACTACATCCATTTTTTTTGTTTGTTTTCCTTTCTTTCTTTTTTTTAAATTTTTAAAAATTTTTTTACTTTACAATACTATATTGATTTTGCCATACATCAACATGAATCCACCACAGGTGTACATGAGTTCCCACTCCTGAACCCCCCTCCCACCTCCCTCCCCATACCATCTCTCTAGGTCATCCCAGTGCACCAGCCCCAAGCATACTGTATCCTGCATCGAACCTAGACTGGTGATTCATTTCTTATATGATATTATACATGTTTCAATGCCATTCTCCCAAATCATCCCACCCTCTCCCTCTCCCACAGAGTCCAAAAGTCTGTTCTGTACATCTGCGTCTCTTTTGCTGTCTCAAGACTCCACCAGAAAATTACTAGAGCTAATCAATGAATATAGTAAAGTTGCAGGATATAAAATCAACACACAGAAATCCCTTGCATTCCTATACATCCAGTTTTATTAGTGGTGTTGAGTTTTATTATGTCCTTAATGATTTTGTGTCTACTGGATCTGTTCAGTTCTGATACAAAGATATGGATGTCTCCAACTACAAAGGCATATTCATCTGTTTCTTTTTGTAATTCTATTAGTTTTTGCCTCAAATAGTTAAAAATAAAAGTAATTATTTTACTTTCATTATTTTTTGTCAAAATTTTCCTTTCTTTACGTAGATCTACTTTTATGACCTATATTATATCCTTCCTCTAAGAAATTTTTTTTCATTTTTTTAAGCTTTTTATTTTATGCTGAAGTATAATTGGTTAGGGCTTCTCAAGTGGCTCAGTGGTTAAAAAAAAAAAAAAACACCTGCAATGCGGGAAACTCAGGTTCAATCCCTGGGTCAGGAAGATCCCATGGAGAATGAAAGGGCAACCTACTCTAGTATTATTGCTGAGGAAATCCCATGGATAGAGGAGCCTGGTGGGCTGTAATCCGTGGGGTCACAAGAGTCAGACACGACTTAGGGACTAAATGACTGCATAGCTGGTTAACAGTGTTGTGTGACTTTCAGTTGTATAGCAAAGTGATTCAGTTATATATATATCTATTCTTTTTAAAATTATTTTCCCAAGTAGATTGTTACACAATTTTGAGCCAAGTTCACTAGGCTATACAGTAGGCCCTTGTTGGTTACNCAGGAAGATCCCATGGAGAATGAAAGGGCAACCTACTCCAGTATTATTGCTGAAGAAATCCCATGGATAGAGGAGCCTGGTGGGCTGTAATCCATGGAGTCACAAGAGTCAGACATGACTTAGGGACTAAATGACTGCATAGCTGGTTAACAGTGTTGTGTGACTTTCAGTTGTATAGCAAAATGATTCAGTTATATATATATCTATTCTTTTTAAAATTATTTTCCCAAGGAGATTGTTACACAATTTTGAGCCAAGTTCACTAGGCTATACAGTAGGCCCTTGTTGGTTACGCATTCTTTTAATACTTGTTGCTGGGCAGGTTAATGGGAAACAGAGACCCTCAATTTTTGTTCATCTGAGAATATCTTTATTTTGCCTCCAGTTTTGAAGAAAAATATTTCAGGGTACAAAATTCTAGGTTGGTGTCTTGTGGTTGTTTTTCTTTTTTTGTTTCCCCTCAACAGTTTGTATTTTATTCCATTTTATTCTCTCTTACATGGTTTCTGAGAAGTCTCATGTGATTCTTATCTTTGTCTGTTGGTAAACGATTTCCCCCACTCTGGCTTTTTTGTCAGCATTTTTCTTTTTTCTTTAACATTTGATTTTGGATTTTCATCTCCCTGCTTACCTTGCCCATCTGTTCGTGAATGTTCTCTAGTTTAACCTGTAGAGCCTTGAGCATACTCTTAGAAGTTGTTTACATTCTCAGTCTGATAATTCTAACATCTTTGCCCTGTCTAGTTCTGACGCTTGCNTCCTTTTTTTTTTTTTCCCCTCAACAGTTTGTATTTTATTCCATTTTCTTCTCTCTTACATGGTTTCTGAGAAGTCTCATGTGATTCTTATCTTAGTCCATTGGTAAATGACTTCCCCCACTCTGGCTTTTTGTCAGCATTTTTCTTTTTTCTTTAACATTTGATTTTTCTGCAGTTTGAAAATAATTGCTCCAGGCGTAGTTGTTCTGGCATTTATCCTGCTTGATATTCTCTGCACTTACTGAATTTGTGGTTTGGTGTCTGACATTAATTTGGGAAAACTCTGAGTTATTAATATTTCAAGTATTTCTCTTTTTTAGTATAAATTTACTTGTTTTACTTGGAGGCTAATTACTTTACAATATCGTATTGGTTTGGCCATGCGTTGACATGAATCCACCATGGGTGTACATGTATTCCCCATCCTGAGCCCCCTCCCACCTCCCTCCCCATCGCTTGTACCTGTTTCTCTTTTTCCTCTTCTTCTGGGTTCCCATTACATGTATTTTACATCTTCCATTCCGTAGTTGCTAGATATTCTGCTTCTTTCAGTCTTTATTTTATTTTATTTTTTTTTGCTTTCCAGTATTGGTACTCAGGTCTGCCACATTGTAGGCAGATTGTTTACCATCTCTGGAGAAGGGAATGGCAGTCCACTCCAGTATTCTTGCCTGGAGAGTTCCATGAACAGAGGAGCCTGGTGGGCTTCAGTCCATGGGGTCGCAAAGAGTTGGACACGACTGAGCAACTAACACTAGTACTATTTACCATCTGAACCACCAAGGAAGCCCATTCTAGTTTGGTGATGTTACATTAATATATCCTCTAGTTCAGAGAATCTTTGTTCTGACCAGTCTACTAAATAAAAGGTTATTAAAGGCATTCTTAACTTCTATTTCTATGACTTTGATCTCTAGCATTTATTTATGGTCCTTAGGATTTTCATCTCCCTGCTTACCTTGCCCATCTGTTCGTGAATGTTCTCTAGTTTAACCTGTAGAGCCTTGAGCATACTCTTAGAAGTTGTTTACATTCTCAGTCTGATAATTCTAACATCTTTGCCCTGTCTAGTTCTGACGCTTGCTCTATTTCTTTAAATTGTACTTTTTGTCTTTTGGTATGCCTTGTAAATTTTTCTTGAAACTAGACATGAGGTAGTGGGTAAAAACTACTGTTTTAAATAGTCCTTAAAAATATGATAAGTGAGGTGTGGGCAAGGGGAAATGTTCTATAGTCTGAAAATTAGGTATGCCTCTGGACTTGTGAACTTCACAAGATTTTCACAATTTTTTTTTTCTCCACTTTTAGGTGGAACAGGACGGCTAGAATGAGCTGCAATTAGCCATTTCCCTTCTCTCTCTAGAGCCAGAGCCAGCTAGAGCTGGTTATTTCCTCCCTCTCAGCTCACTTATGCTCTCATAGTACCCAGACAGGCTAAAAAGTAAAAGTGAAAGTGTTAGTTGCTGTCATGTCCAACTTTTTAGGACCCCATGGACTGTAGCCTGCCAGGCTCCTCTGTCCATGGAATTCTCCAGGCAAGAATACTGGAGTGAGTTGCCATTTCCTTCTCCAGGGGATCTTCTAGACCCAAGGATTGAAACTGAGTCTTGTGTACTACAGGCAGAATCTTTACCATGTGTACCACCAGGGAAGCCTGCAGTTTTCCAAAAGTATATTAATTTTATCTTAATAAATAATTATAGAATGTGAAATGCAATAGTGCATCATCTTTTTATTTATGTTTTGAAATATTTGGATATAAAATTTGCAATTACAACACACTAGTGCAGAGAATTATAACGCATCATTCAAACTTTCCTTGAAAGTGAAAGTTGCTCAGTCCTGTCAGACTCTTTGAGACCCCATAGATGGTCCATGGAATTCTCCAGGCCAGAATACTGTAGTGGAGCCTTTCCCTTCTCTAGGGGATCTTCCAACACAGGGATCGAACCCAGGTCTTCCGCCTTGCAGGCAGATTCTTGACCAGCTGAGCCACAAGGAAAGCTACAAGGGAAGCACAAGAATACTGGAGTGGGTAGTCTATCCCTTCTCCAGGGGATCTTCCTGACCCAGGAAGCAAACCGGAGTCTCCTGGATTGCAGGCAGATTCTTTACTAACTTTCCTTAGTAGTACTTTTTTCATTCATGCAACATTAAAAAAAATATTTATTGTGCTTCTCTTGTATTAGGAACATAATGAGAAAAACAGAAACAATAAGACAGGACAATAATCCAAAACATTTAAGTAATAGAGATTTTACTTTTTAACAGTACTTTATAGAAAGGAATATGACAATTTTTGGAAAAATACTGTATAATATATACACCATAAAAGTATGCAATAAAACATGTAATAAGAGTGCTAATTATAGAAGAATGCTATTTTTAATGCAACTGGTTCATCTCTTAGGATGCACATGTCATTGCAATCGTATTTGCTGCTTCTAGGAAGGCTTTATTTCAGTCAGTTATCATACAAACTTTGAGAAGTTTACATGAGAACTAACAGTGGTATTTATAAATCAGTTACTCTGTTGAGATATGATCATCAGGATATAAATAGTCCAGAGAAAGTAAAACTCTTTCTCTGGAAAACTGCCATTAGGTCTAGGGTATTAGTGAGAATTCTGTGCATTTTGGAAGCGTGAACTGCTATGGTTACAACCTGCCATATTCTATACAAGAAAAGAGGTGTCCTTTAAAAGGGTTGGACAAATCATCAAGTGTTATTAAAACAATAGATCACCAGCCTGCAGTCTTTGACCATTTCTTTCAGCCCTACACTCAAGCCATTCTCTTTCTCATAACTTTCTTGGCTATTTATCTTCATGCTGCACCAAAGAGCCATATATGAGACATATGGGTGTTGCCATGTGATGAGTGTATTCACCAAATACCTTATTGTCCATTGCAATATTCTCAGAGGATATTCAAGTTTGGGCTTTCTGTTGACTAAAAGAAAACTTTTACTATAGCAAGTACATTTAGGTGTGCTTAAAAATATCTTTTAAAACAATAGAAAATAAATGTTGCTTGAAACACTGGCCATAATTTATTAAAAGATATATAAGATTTATAAAATGGTTGTACATTCAGTAGATATTTTATCACAAAACTGCTTAGCTTAGACTATGAATTTCTTTCACAACAAGATTCCCAAAACAAAGTGCTTTACAGTCCCAAACTATGATTTTAGTTGAAATAATTGCTAGTTCTAGCATCAGTAAATTTAATAGGCAAGATCTTTTTCTCTTGTTCTTTTCATAACTTCATTTGATAAAGCCTAACTGCTTGCTTTGAACATCATTTTCTCTTATGTTGACTTTAATTTCATTTTCCCTGAGCCTCCTCTACTGTTGAGAGACCCATAGTCTGCACAATTATTCTTCAGAGCAGAAGGTCAGCCACTGTGTCACTTCTTATCAATGGTAAAAATGCTAATAATTCACTTCTCTCATTGTCAAGACCAAGAATCTAGGTGGCTAAAGGCAATCTGAATGCTATAATGGGTTGTGAAGACCATTTAGCTCAAAACTCACTTGTCATGCTTTTAGAAGTGAATATTTTAATAAGGATTAATTAATTGTTATATATTTGAGATAGTAAAGTCAAAGCAAATCTGCAGAAGGAGGTTTGCGTGGCTGAGGTGCAACATTTCTGTAAGACATGTGGGTTTTACATGACAGTATATTCAGTATTAAACAAGTGCACTTCACATAGTTGTTTAAGAGGTTAAGCTGTTTAACCTCTTTCTGTGGAAATATACATACATATATATATATATATATAGAGAGAGAGAGAGAGAGAGAGAGAAANTTTCTGTAATACATGTGGGTTTTACATGACAGTATATTCAGTATTAAACAAGTGCACTTCACATAGTTGTTTAAGAGGTTAAGCTGTTTAACCTCTTTCTGTGGAAATATACATACATATATATATATATATATAGAGAGAGAGAGAGAGAGAGAGAGAAAGAGAGAGAGAGAGAAAGTGAATAATAATAGTCTTCTTGAAACAGTTTGGAACTAATCCCTTTAGTTCTTGAAACAATTTGGAACTAACCCACTTAGTTCTGGACACTCTGATTTATGAGGATTTAAGAGCGATATTGGCAAACTTTGGCTTATTTAAAGGAAAAAATTATTAGAATGGTGATTTGGAGTCATATCATGTGAGATATGTTTCCAAGAAACTGGGATATTTAGCCTGCAGTGAACTAGATCCAGGAAGGTTGTCTTTAAATATTTAAAAGGATGACATCATGAAAAGTAACTGGATTTACCTTGTATGTTGCCAAGGCTTAGATCTAGAAGTGAAACAATAGAGTATTACAAAAATAAATTTAAACTCCATGTAAAGAAATATATTCAAACAGTCAGAATTTTATACAGATAAATTTGTATGTGCATGCTTCTGCCTACCTACCTACCTATCTGTTTATCTCCAAACTAGTATATATTAGGCACTTTTTTTATAAAGTAAATCAATAAAAGGTCCCTCTTCTCTTAAAATGCATATTCTAGAGGAATTCAGTATCCATTGGTAATTTTAAGAGGTGACCATTTGTAAGAAAAAGATACATGTATATGTATATATATATATATAGCCCAGTATCAGCACTGCCAACTTTTGAGGGCTTCTCACAATTATGGAGGAGTTTCCCAGGTGGCTCGGCAAAGAATAAAATTCCATGAACAGAGGAGCTCGGTGGGCTACAGTACATAGGATCACAGAGTCAGACCCGACTTTCCAGCTGAGCATACTTGCATGCTCACAGTGATAGAAGTGCTGGGAGCTACAGTTCCCATAACTTCCTCCTCTTATAGTTTGAGCTTAAAACCGTCCAAGAAAAACCCATTAATTTCCAGAAGTTGTGGCAGCCATACTTACGGGATGATGCAAGATACTTGCCTCTTCAAGTTGAACTCTTGTGAATCACCTGCTTTGCTGCTGTGGACTGCTATTCTGTACACTATTATTTTTGTCAAAACTCCTTAGCATTGAGATTTTCACCCACAAATGTAAGATTTCTTTCTCATCTTCACTCCCAGCTTTCTCAGTGACATGAAATACCTATTATCATGTATTAAAATAGCATTTCTAATTAGTAGGAAGTCTTTTAAATAAACACAGACTGATATGCATCTCTAGCTACCAGAAATTATTTAAGGGAAAACAATCTTCAAAAATTAAGATATATAATTGGCTTTCTGTTATGATTAGATTTGAAGTTAGTAGTGGCCTCTTTGACATTGGAGTGAGGCAGTCATGGACCTGTACTTCAATTCCCAGACCCGAGCCTATTCTAACTCAGATTGCCATGATAGACAAAGACAGGGACCACTTAAGCAATGACCTTGAAATACTGTCCCAATTACACAGAATAACACTTCCAGTCTTCCCTAGGGACTCTGAACCTGTTATCCACAGTGAATTTGTTTGGGGAAAGGAAGGATCCAAAAATTTTCAGAGACTGTTCGGCACTGACTGAACTGAAATGAATTCTTTGGAACCAAAATACTGCTGTGGCCCACTAGTAAGAATAGGGGCTATTGATAGTGATATGACAAATTGAGATTTTGTCTTGCTCAATTTTATAGNTGTTATCCACAGTGAATTTGTTTGGGGAAAGGAAGGATCCAAAAATTTTCAGAGACTGTTCGGCACTGACTGAACTGAAATGAATTCTTTGGAACCAAAATACTGCTGTGGCCCACTAGTAAGAATAGGGGCTATTGATAGTGATATGACAAATTGAGATTTTGTCTTGCTCAATTTTATAGTGTGCCTGGTAGGTCACATAACTTACTCTGTGGTTTTTATCCAGTTCTTAGATGTACAATATGAACAAATAAATTCTACAACTGTCATAATCCCCACATTAGTTCCGTGATAAATGAGGTGTGGATTAGGGGGATGAAAAAGGCTAAGCTCAAGTCTCTAAAACTCCCTCTTTCTACCAAAACAGTACACCAAAAATAATACCACATGCTGGAAGACCTACAGAGAGTAATATCACAAGCAAGGACCTAAAAGATGAAAGAGTAGATATTAACTTTCACATTCTCAAACTTCTATTTGGTCAGAGCACAGGAAATACATATGCTGAAGAATCATAGTAGCTTTTCAGAAACACCTTTCAATTGCATCTGTATCCCAGATGTGGTTTCTTGACAGGAGCAAATTAATACCTCTAATAGTACTNTTGAAATACTGTCCCAATTACACAGAATAACACTTCCAGTCTTCCCTAGGGACTCTGAACCTGTTATCCACAGTGAATTTGTTTGGGGAAAGGAAGGATCCAAAAATTTTCAGAGACTGTTCGGCACTGACTGAACTGAAATGAATTCTTTGGAACCAAAATACTGCTGTGGCCCACTAGTAAGAATAGGGGCTCTTGATAGTGATATGATAAATTGAGATTTTGTCTTGCTCAATTTTATAGTGTGCCTGGTAGGTCACATAACTTACTCTGTGGTTTTTATCCAGTTCTTAGATGTACAATATGAACAAATAAATTCTACAACTGTCATAATCCCCACATTAGTTCCATGATAAATGAGGTGTGGATTAGGGGGATGAAAAAGGCTAAGCTCAAGTCTCTAAAACTCCCTCTTTCTACCAAAACAGTACACCAAAAATAATACCACATGCTGGAAGACCTACAGAGAGTAATATCACAAGCAAGGACCTAAAAGATGAAAGAGTAGATATTAACTTTCACATTCTCAAACTTCTATTTGGTCAGAGCACAGGAAATACATATGCTGAAGAATCATAGTAGCTTTTCAGAAACACCTTTCAATTGCATCTGTATCCCAGATGTGGTTTCTTGACAGGAGCAAATTAATACCTCTAATAGTACTTGGTATGCTTCTATGAGTCTCGAGTATGCTGTCTTTTCTGTGGTTTTTCTTTAATCTTAGGGCAGAGTTATGTTATTTCCCTACATCTATCATAATCTAATTTGGGGTGTGCTTTTTTTTGGTCACTAAGTTGTGCCTGACTCTTTTGTGACCCATGGACTGTAGTCCCCCAGGCTCCTCTGTCCATAGGATTTCCCAGGCAGAAATACTGCAGGGGGTTGCCGTGTTCTTCTCTAGGGGATCTTCCTGACCCAGAGATCGAACCTGCACTTCTTCCGTCTCCTGCACTGCAGGTGAATTCTTTACTGCTGAGCCACCTGGGAAGCCCCCAAAGGCTTGGATTCCCTCGTATTACTCCAAGTCTGACTCTGATTCACTGTATTTATGACCTCCTGCTGAATGGACTTGATGAGCAAGAAAAATACAATATCTTAGAAATCTTGCTACTATTTATGTGTCCCAGAGTGTAGGCAACATAATCTCCCAAGGTTTAAGGGTCTATCACATCAACTAAATTGTAAATCGTCCAGTGGTCCACATCATGTTCATATGACATGACAGTTTAAGACAAATAACGTTGCAGTTTGTACTCTAAAAATAAAAACAGGAAATGATACTCGGCCTTTGGATTCTGGAAGCAACTTGTACCACACATTTGAGGGTGTACTCTGGTTCATTTGCTGATCAACCTCATTATAGAAGAAAGAAATGGAGTTGATAGAAGTCCACATTGCCATAAGATTCTCTGTCACTGGGTCATATGGTCTTGCAAATCCAGTGGTGCTTGAAGTGTGTGTGACTGATAGAAATGATGTATGAGATGTCTAGATTCTCCAACAGGAAAATTAACATGTGCTTTCTTGGAGTTTAGGAATAATCTATGCCCTCTGCCCCATAAAGCTCTTCTCTTTTTGATAACAATCCCCAAAGAGAATCAGTCCTTCACCAATAGACATCATGGCGTTGTGCACCCCGAGATGCTCTTCTCATTGTCTGACTCACAAAATCGTGAAATTGGACGTGCAAAAGGGAATATAATATCACTGGAAGNAGGAATAATCTATGCCCTCTGCCCCATAAAGCTCTTCTCTTTTTGATAACAATCCCCAAAGAGAATCAGTCCTTCACCAATAGACATCATGGCGTTGTGCACCCCGAGATGCTCTTCTCATTGTCTGACTCACAAAATCGTGAAATTGGACGTGCAAAAGGGAATATAATATCACTGGAAGTAACTAAAATGCCTTTAGAACAGATACTAGAGTCACAAGTATTTTGCACGAGGCAGGGCACAAATTTACCCACTCACTTTCACTTCCACATCCCCTTCCCACGGCCACGTGGGCAATTGCCTGCGTCCATGGATTTGGAAAGATAATACTTGGAGTTGTTTTTGGGTAATTCCACATGGTATTATGTTTTGGCAGCATTCAAGAGATGATAGCTGAGGCAGCATAAGTCCTCAGTAGGGAAAGAATATATTCCCGGTGAAAAGAAATTAAGGCATTGCAGCGGGTCATTCATTTTGCTGAGATAAGGGCTCAGAGATATGGTTCTATGTTGATTTGTAAGTCGTTGATAGTAGCTTGACTGACTGGTCAGGGACTTGAGGAGTATAATTGAAAAACTGGAGGTCCAAGTTAAACATATGTATATGGCCTCTTGAAAAGCAGAGTATAATTATACTCATGTCTCATGTAAACATTCACCAAAAGAAATTCATTGAAAGCTTTTAATAAGCAGATGAGCAAAAATAACATCTCTGTAGATATCCGTTTCTCCCTCCACCATCTATCACTGGCTTATGACTAAGTTGTCATTGCAGCAAAGTACAATGTTATATATGATCACATCAGAATGCTATTATTCTCATCAAGGATACCCTGACTGCAATTATTAGTAAGTTTAACAGATAAATGAAAACAGCAAAAACTGCCATTAGTAAAGATCTGTGTTAAACGTTTTATATGACAAAATACCCCAAAGGGCAGTAGCAAGTTAACCTCCTTGGAGACTAGAATCATATAAANCTGAACCTGGGATCAAACCTGGGTCTCCTGTATTGTAGGTGGGCACTTTACTGTCTGAGCCACCAGAGAAGTCTGCTAGTTTTTAGCAAGCTGCTTTATGTCTGTTAGAAAGCTATCAAGCAGATAAGAGAGACTCCTCAAGGCTGAGGGAATTTCACCAGGCCCCTCTCCCACAATAGGCATGTCTGAGATAGAACAGCGCGTGGTGTGTCATCCCCTGGACATAAAACAATTGCCATGAATACCAGTTTGTTGAGCCATCACCAGCCCAAAGTTTGGGAAAAGAAAAAAGTTAGTCTTCAGTGGAACCATTATGAAGAAAGGCCAATTCCAAAGCAAATACATAGTTTCATCAACATAGCTTAAAGGAAGACACTTTCATAGGAAAAATGCACTGGTTAGCTCAAGGCAGAACCAGGTGTCATCAACACAGAATTAAAAGAAGCCTCTGTTGATTTTGTGTAGAGAAGGGGAAAAAAAACAGAAAACTTCTTCCAGTTACAGTCTATTTCCTCCTGCTGCCTGGGGACCTCTGGCGTTACCCTCTCACATTTCTCATGAAAACCTGTTATACCCACGCCTTTCCATGTCCCTTTATAGTTGCTGTGTGTGTGTGTGTGTGTGTGTGTGTGTGTGCGTGCGTGCGTGCGTGCAAGCACATGTTAGTTTCTTCCTCTCTTTTCATTAAGAAGTCCAATTCCCCTCTTTTTTTAAGTAATCTCATTTTTCAGTACTCTCCATGGTGAAAGCATCTATCAAAGACTTTTAAATGCCTCATTTTCCTGAAATAAACCGTATTAGACTTTCTGGAGGCAGCATTTTTAGTTCATTATCTTTTTAAATATTTGATCTTTCATAGCTTATAGATAACATCTACTGGAGATTTTAGACTAGCTGGTCAATTAGGATAAAATGACAGCACCCTAGGACAGATAAGCCTGTATGTTATCTTTAGAATTTGTATTCCTGATGTATCTGTGGAGAGAGCTGTACTCCAGTTGCCAGCATTAGGAAGAAAAAACTATATGTATTACTGAACGCTACACTGCCTACATTCATACAATTAAGATAAACATTTACATACTTTGTGTGTATTTATTCTACAGGAAATTTAGCAGCTCTTAAAAACTTGGTGGCATCTATTTCCCCTGCAATCAATCAATATTTACTTGCCAAAAAATAAGATAAAAAGTCATCCTGATGTTAAAAATTCACAGTAGCAAAAATATCAGGTGAAATGGATCAAAAAATAAGGTTATAATTCTGGCTTTATTGTCTGCCATTCATTCCTTGACACCTTTAACAAATTACTTAAACCCTCAGAATAAGTTTATTAGGATTAGTAACAATAGTTCTCGTGCTTACATGGGGGTCACAGTGAAATGTATATGACTTCTAAGAAAGTAATATTTGTAGATATTTGATTTATTAGTTAATGCTATTATATAATTGATCATCTTTTCTTCAATAAGTAATCATGTTTTAGTTCACTTTTTCTCCATGGAAAATGCCCTTTCTAATCAATAAATTTTAAGAGTGGTTTTTGGAATCTCTTATCTTTCTTACTCTGTTTTCCATCTACACATTTATTGAAAAGAGATAAGATATGTATAATGCAAATTAATTTCACACTACATTGGAGCTGTTAAGCCAGGTATTCAAGTTCTTTTCCAATTCAAATGTGTTCTAAAGCTTAGAGTTATTACTGGTAATGAGTAATTTAATTTGCTTAATTTAATTAAACTATATTTAATTCAGTTACATGAAGACATTCCATGAAACTTTGAAAATACATAATGATGATAATACCCATGGATTTAAGAAAAATATTGTGTTGCGAATATGCTTCGATATATTGTAGAATCACTGAGGATAATGGTTCTTGTATCCTGAATCAAGTTTTCGGAAAGATGATTAAAAACAAATCATACACAATGAAGGGTAGAATTAACATATAAAATATGATTTTAGATTAAGCAAGAAAACCTAGATGACACTTAAATCTCACTGCAAAACAATATCAATAAAGCACAAGAGGAACATTTTTTTTTTCTCCAAGTGAATAAATTAAAAGTCAGAAAAAAGTCTAAAACAAAACCTTAAGGAAGTCAGTGTCTGCCTCCTTTCTTCTCGTTTCTTCCCTATGAATTATGCATGGTGGAAACAATGCCATGTGAAAGTTTCTATTAGGTTCTACTATGTAGTGTTTTTTTTTTTTTTTCAAACACACATTATTACCAAAGCTTATCCATATGCATGGAGACAAAAATTTATAATGGGTTTTCATTCTGAACTAAAGCTGAGACATTGAATTTCTCAGAGGCAGGGGACACGGGGGGCACTTATGAATAGTGTGCTGTGTGCTGGCNTTTTTTTTTTTTTTTCAAACACACATTATTACCAAAGCTTATCCATATGCATGGAGACAAAAATTTATAATGGGTTTTCATTCTGAACTAAAGCTGAGACATTGAATTTCTCAGAGGCAGGGGACACGGGGGGCACTTATGAGTAGTGTGCTGTGTGCTGGCTGCTGGGGCCAAAGCACAGAGTGCAGGCAGCCCATTCTCCAGACACGGAGCTGCTTGGTTCCACTCCACCTACTAAAGGCATTTTGTACCCAAAGGCTTTGGAGACACTCTCTTGATGAGTTCACAGAATGAACAGTCAAAGCCTTCACTATGTGTTCTAAAGGCAGAATCTCTTTGTCCAAACTTTCCCATGTCTCTATTCACTTCCTGTTCTTACTGATTTTTGGACTTTTTTTCCCTACCCCTTGTACAGTTATATAGTGTCTGCTCTGCCTTTTCATGGCTTGACTTTGTTCCCTTACACACTACACTGTGCTTTCCTCCTTTTTTCTGTTATTCAAGTATCCTGTTCTCACCAAATTGTATTTTTCCAGCTTATTTTCTTTGCTTTCCTTATCCTGTGTCTTTTCTTTTCCTCTTCGTTCTTACAACAAATTTCTTACCTTGCTTTCAAGATCGATTGAACAAAATGTACTCTTTGTTCACTGCGTCTTTTAAAAAGTGCTAACAATTACTTTCCTCAAATAAAATGATAAAAAAGATTCCTGTTGCTTTATGGTCTCTAACATAGAGAAGTGAGTTTTTGGAAGATCATAAACTGGAGAAGTGAAATAGCAGAGGAAAAAAGTGCTTAGTATTAATAGGAAAAAATTTAACAAATACAAGGTGAAACTAGGACAATTCCGGGCAGTATTACAGAGTTAATAACAAGCAGATATAGAAATATACATGGGAGGAGACATTAAAGGTAAGAATGGCAATTGAGTTCAAGTTTTCTGACACTGGTGCAAAATAAATAACTGTCTAGGAAACAGGTACGAACCAGAGGAACAGTTTAGGGAGCACAGAGCAAATTTGTTTAGATATTTAGACATGAAGATCAAAATTTTTAAACTAAGGAAATATCCAAGGAATAGGGAGTTAATACATTACAAACAAAAATATATTATCTTCTAGCATTCTGTGGTAACAAAAAACCTGAGGTAAGAGGACAATGATTTGTTTATAGAAATATACTTATATCTGGATCATTTGGAAGGAGTGACTAACTGCAGAGTCTATTCCACTGTGGTATGTAGTCAGGTCATGATCTAATCATAAAACGACTTTGTCTTACACAATCTTTGTAAATCACAGGCAAAGAAAACATGGAGATTGATTATTTAGGACCCCAAAGATACTGAGATTCTCCAACACTTAAAGGAAATATTGATACCAACACAGATTATTGATCTTTGATACTTCTGTATAGAAGTATAGAAAGCAGAATAATCACTGAAAGTTACACTTTATTCTAGAGGCTCCATACATTTATTTGAGATGAAATATAAACTTGTAAAGGTTTATGCTTAAGGAGATGTGCTAGTCACCATAGGAAATTAAATTATCACTGGAGACCCATGGTTATTGTTCTCTTTTGTCCTAATTATTACTTTTTATTGAATTAGATTAAAAATCACTCCTGGATCCATATGGGGCTTTGCTGGTAGCTCAGATGGTAAAGAATCTACCTGCAATGCAGAAATCCAGGGTTTGATCCCTAGGTTGGGAGGGAATGGCTACCCTCTCCAGTATTCTTGCCTAGAGAATTCCATGGACAGAGGTCCACATAATTAATGTTTCTTTCATATAGTGTACAGTTTTCTCACTTAAGATACTTACTTTTTCACTTGTTCAACTTTTTTCAGATTTCAGTAATTACCTGTAGGACATTTCTGGGCTTCCCTGGTGGCTCAGATGGTAAAGAATCTGCTTGCAGTGCAGAGGACCTGGTTTCAGTCCCTGGGTGGGAAAGATCCTCTGGAGAAGGAAGTGGCAACCTCCCCCAGTATTTCTGCCTGAAGGATCCCAAGGACAGAAGAACCTGGCAGGCTATAGTGCATGGGTTCACGAAAGGGTCCGATATGACTGAAATGACTTAGCACTAACACTAGGACATGGCTGGAAACGGCCTACATATGCAATACACAGACATAGAAAGATTAGGTTTGATATTCTAGAATAATCAGTATCACGTGGCTCTTCAAGCTCTTCGGATAATTTTGTTCTACAGATAATATGTCAGAATAGATATTCATGGAGAAAAGTGAAAAAACAATATGACTTTTTCAAGAAATGCTGAAGAAGCTAGTCCTTTATCATTTTAATTTCCAAGTACAGTGTTTAAGATAAAAGTACAGAGAACATCTGAAAAATTGACTTACGGGAAGTTTATAGGATGATAGGATCCTAGAGGAAGGAGACAATAATATAAATAATTTAGATTCAGTATAAAAAAAAATGCTAGAATAGCAACATAGATGTTATGTTCTAACCACACAGAGGCCAGCTAGCTCTAGTGACCCAGGGAAGTGATCATAAATAAGAGTATGTACATAGTTTTATTGAGGTTTAGTTAACATGCTAAAATCTAATTATTTTAAAGTTTTTAGTATGTTCACAGAGTTGTGCAGTCGTTGACAGAAAGCAGTTCTAGAAAGTTTTCATCACTCCATGGGAAGGTGCTATACACATTAGGAGCCATTCTCTAACCACCCTACCTCCTCACCCTAAGCAAACACATGTGTACTTTCTGCCTGTATTTAGCTGCCAGCTTTGGCCATTTCACACAAATGGAAACATGAACAAGTGGCCTTCTGCCACTTGTTTCTTTCACTGATAACTTTTTTGAGGTTTACGCATGTTGCACCATGTGTTAATGCTTCCTTTGGATAGCCAAATGATATTCAATTGCATAAATATATCACATTTTATTAACTTATTTATCAGCTGTTGGAGATTTGGATTGTTTCCTCTGTTTGACCATTAAGAATACTGCTGCTATGAACGTGTACAAGTTTCTTTGTTAGTCTGTTCTTAGAATACCAATTTTCATTTCTCTTGGGCATAAACCTAGAAGTGGAATGTCTGGATCATGTAGTAATTCTGAGGAAGCACCAAAACTGTTTTCTGCAGCACCACTTTACATTGTCACCATTAATGGATAAATGTTCCAATTGCTAACATATTTCACTGTAGTCATTCTAGTAACATGAAGTGGTATCTGATGGTCTTCATTTGCAATTACCTTGTGTTGACCTTTTTTTTTCTTCACATGCGTATTGGCCATTTTTGTATATACTTTGGATAAAAGTCCATTCAAATATGTTACCTACTTTAATAGGAATATTTATGTTTTTAATATTAAATTGCAAGTGTTTTTTACATATTTTAGACATAAGCACCTTATCAACTATAAGATTTTGCAAAGGTTTTGTCTGTACTGAGGGCTGGCTTTCAGTTTCTTGATGGTATAGTTAGAAGCACAAAAGATTTTACACCCATTTACTTTTTTTTTTCTTTTGACGTATATGTCTTTGTTATCACAGCTAAGAAACCCTTGCTAATTGCAAGATAACAAAGTTACTCATATGTTTTCTTCTAATTTTAGAGTTTTAGGTCTTACATTTGGACCATACNAAAACATGGAAGCAACCTAAATGTCCATTAACAGTTGAATGGATAAAGACGGCTTCATACATATACATAATAGAACATGACTAAGTCATAAAAGGGAACACAATCGGACCATTTACAGAGATGTGGATGGACCTAGAGACTGTCATACACAGGGATGACCCAGAGGGACGGAATGGGGAGCGAGGTGGGAGGAGGGCGCAGGATGGGGAACTAGTGTACACTCGTGGCGGATTCAAGGTGCTGTGTGGCAGAACCAATATTGTAAAGTAGTTAGCATCCAATTAAAATAAATAAATTTACATTTTAAAACAGTGAAGTCAGAAAGAGAAAAATATTGTAGAATATTGCTTATATGTGGAACCAAGAAAAAATGGTACGGATAAACTTATTTGAGAATCAGGAAAAGACACACAGATGTAGAGGATAAACCAATGGATACCAAGTGGGGAGAGATGGAAGAATGAAGTGAGAGGTTGGGACTGACATTTATACACTATTGGTACTATGTATAAAAGAGATAACCAATGAGAACCTACTGTATAGCACAGGGGACTCTGCTCAGTGTTCTGTGGTGACCTAAATGGGAAGGATGTATCACTTCAGTTCGGTTTAGTCACTCATTTGTGTCCGATTCTTTGTGACCCCATGAACTGCACCATGCCAGGCTTCCCTGTCCATCACCAACTCCCAGAGTCCACCGAAACCCATGTCCATAGAACTGATGATGCCATCCAACCATCTCATCCTCTGTCGTCCCCTTCTCCTCCCACCTTCAATCTTTCCCAGAATCAGGGTCTTTTCCAATGAATCAGCTCTTCACATCTGGTGGCCAAAGTACTGGAGTTTCAGCTTCAACATCAGTCCTTCCAGTGAGCACCCAGGGCTGATCTTCAGAATGGACTGGTTGGATCTCCTTGCAGTCCAAGGGACTCTCAAGAGTCTTCTCCAACACCACAGTTCAAAAGCATCAGTTCTTCAGTGCTCAGCTTTCTTTATAGGCCAACTCTCACATCCGTACATGACCACAGGAAAAAACCATAGCCTTAACTAGACGAACCTTTGTTGGCAAAGTAATGTGTCAGCTTTTTATTATGCTGTCTAGGTTGGTCATAACTTTCCTTCTGAAGTGTAAGCGTCTTTTAATTTCATGGCTGCAATCACCATCTGCAATGATTTTGGAGCCCAGAAAAATAAAGTCAGTCACTGTTTCCCAATCTATTTGCCATGAAGTTATGGGAATGGATGCCATGATCTTGGTTTTCTAAATGTTGAGCTTTAAGTCAAATTTTTCACTCTCTTCTTTCACTTTCATCAAAAGGCTCTTTAGTTCTTCTTCACTTTCTGCTATGTATGAGGGTGGTGTCATCTGCATATCTGAGATTATTGATGTTTCTCCCGGCAATCTTGATTCCAGCTTGTACTTCCTCCAGCCCAGCGTTTCTCATGATGTACTCTGCGTAGAAGTCAAATAAGTAGGGTGACAATATACAGCCTTGACATACTCCTTTTCCTATTTGGTTCCTAATAGGAACCTATTTCCTATTCCTGTTGTTCCATGTCCAGTTCTAACTGTTGCTTCCTGGCCTGCATACAGATTTCTCAAGAGGCAGGTCAGGTGGTCTGGTATGACTATCTCTTTCAGAATTTTCAACAGTTTATTGTGATCCACACAGTCAAAGACTTTGGCATAGTCAATAAATCAGAAATAGATGTTTTCCTGGAGCTCTCTTGCTTTTTTGATGATCCAGCGGATATTGGCAATCTATACTGATGCATTTTACTGTTCAGCAGAAACTAACATAACATTGTACAGCAAGTATAGTCCAATAAAATTAAAATAACAATATTTTGCAAATGGGGACTTTCTAAGGAGATGTGAGAGAGTTTAAACAGTGTCAGTGTTCTTGAATAGGCCTTTTTGAACAGTTCCAGCCCTCTTAATTGATGGTGTGATACTGGTTTTCATGAAAACCAGCTACTACGAAACCTCAGGTATTATGAAAGCTTAGGAAGATGGGAACATGGATACAGTGAGTCAAAAGACTACAAAATCTCTCTTTTTGCAAAGGTTTAGTAGTTTTTCTGAATGTACATTTTAGTGGGGGTCATTGTAAGCCTTTAGTTATGTTTGAGTTTTGAATAAATCAATTTGACAGCTGTTTATCCAGGGCTAGACACACAGACCTATGGACCAAAAAAGGAAACTTAGAAGTATCCTCATAGGAATATAGAAAAAAAAAAGATTTATGATACAGTTACAAACATAATACAGTGGAGAAAAGACAATCTTTTCAAAATCATTGTTTCAATAATTGGGTATTTGTAGGAAAACAAAAATTAAAAACAAACCATAAAAAAAAAAGAACTTCATTGAACTTCACACTTGGAAAAAACCTTAAAATGTATTGCTGCCAAAATATTTGATATAAACTGGAGCTAGGAAAGAGTTCTTAAGCTAGATACCAAAACCATACTCCATAAAAATAAAGAATGATCCATTTGGTTTCATCAAAAAAAAAAAAATTCTGATCTGCAAAGACTATTAAGAGGCCAGAAAACCTTAAGTTGCAGACCCAGAGAAAGTACCTGTGAACTGTATATCTGACAAAACACTTGTATCTGGAATATATAAATCTCAAAATTTAATAGATAAAGAAAATCCAAAGAGAGTATATAGGTGTGCTTATATGCCAAGGACATGAATGTGTTTATATGCTAGGCACATGAAAAGATTTTCCACATCACAAATGATTCAGTTCAGTTCAGTTCAGTCACTCAGTTGTGTCCGACTCTTTGTGACCCCATGAATCGTGGCACACAAGGCCTCCCTGTCCATCACCAACTCCTGGAGTTCACTCAGACTCACGTCCATCGAGTCACTGATGCCATCCAGCCATCTCATCCTCAGGTGTCCCCTTCTCCTCCTGCCCCCAATCCCTCCCAGCATCAGAGTCTTGTCCAATGAGTCAACTCTTTGCATGAGGTGGCCAAAGTACTGGAGTTTCAGCTTCAGCATCATTCCTTCCAAAGAAATCCCAGGGCCAATCTCCTTCAGAATGGACTGGTTGGATCTCCTTGCAGTCCAAGGGACTCAGGAGTCTTCTCCAACACCACAATTCAAAAGCATCAATTCTTCGGTGCTCAGCCTTCTTCACAGTCCAACTCTCCCATCCATACATGACCACAGGAAAAACCATAGCCTTGACTAGACGGACCTTAGTCAGCAAAGTAATGTCTCTGCTTTTGAATATGCTATCTAGGTTGGTCATAACTTTTCTTCCATTAGGGAGATGCAAATTAAGACTACAATAAGAAATTGCAACATACTTATTGAATAGCAGACAGAGAGAGAAGTAGAAGGTGTAGTCAAATATGAGCCTACTCAGTACTGATAAGGTTGGGATGTGGAAAACTGGATATCTTTTACAACTCCTCTACATGGTGGGCTGCCATCTCTGGGGTCGCACAGAGTCGGACACAACTGAAGTGACTTAGTAGCAGCAGCAGCAGCAGCACATGGTTAATGGAAATATAAAATAGTTAAAATGGTACAGTCACTCTGGGAAAAATAGTTTGGTGGTCTATAAACAAAGAAACATATATTTGCCATAAAATATGTATTTTATTCTTAGTATTAATCTCAGGAAATGAAAATTATGGTCATACAACACCTGTACACGATCATTTAGAACAGCTTTACTTGTAATAGCCAAAACCAGGAAACACTTAAGATGTCCCTCAATAAGTCAGTGTTTTACTATGTTACATCCATGCCTTGGAATACAACTCAGTAATAAAAAGTGTGACATTGATTTATGCAGCAGCTTAAATATAACAGAAGCACATTATGCNCGATCATTTAGAACAGCTTTACTTGTAATAGCCAAAACCAGGAAACACTTAAGATGTCCCTCAATAAGTCAGTGTTTTACTATGTTACATCCATGCCTTGGAATACAACTCAGTAATAAAAAGTGTGACATTGATTTATGCAGCAGCTTAAATATAACAGAAGCACATTATGCTGAGTGTAAAAAGACAATCTCAAATGATCACATTCTGTACGATTCCATTTTTATAATATTCTTTAAATGGTAAAGTTGCAAAGATAGAACACAGATTAGTAGATTTCAAAGGCTGGAACACTGAGGAAAAAGGGAGGTGTAACTCTAAGGGTGTAGCAGGCGGGAGATCTTCAGGGGATAGAAAGATTTTATGATTGTAGTTACACTAATTTACACATATGACAAACAATACTATAAGAACACATTGTTATAAAAACTTGCTGTTTGATATTGTACTATACTTAGGTAAGATGTAACAATGGAGGGAACTAGGATAAATGTATATAGGACTTGTATAACTTTTGCAAATCCCTGTGTGTGTATGTTAAAAAATAAAAAAAGGAAAAGAAAATGATCATAATTCCCTGTTGAGATTCTGAATGTTGAACAATTTCCAAGCATGGAAACAACTAAAGAATCCTCAAATACAGTTAAAAGTATGCATAGTAATTACTTATTCAGATAACAATATACTTGGTAGAAGGGAAGCTGCAATTTTTAGGACTGATACGGATTCCTAGTTGATAGTGATGACTAGGGATCTGAAGCATCACCAGTGATTCCTTGTTAAAGAATACTCATGTGGGAGCAAGATGGCAGTTGAGCTGTGACTTATGTCCAGCTCACGTTAGATCTGTGGATATACAGAATGAGCACTTTCCTAGTTCTATAAGATGTTGTTTATACATTTTAAAATAAGTATGTGGCAAAAATAAATATGCTATTTATACATTTATCCAAAGGTCTAATGAAATCACACATACTTGGCAGTTATATATATTTGGGGCGGGGGCGGAAGTTCAGGGACTGTGGATAAGGACTTTCATTATAGGGAAAGCCAGTTGGAAACCTGAAAATTCTCTCTGACCTGGACCAAAATAGAAAACGAAAACCATATAAAATTCTGAGAGCAAAGACTGAAGTCAGTGCTGCCCTTAAAAATCTAAAGAATGCAGTGGGGGTGATCTTATCTTTTAATTCCTCTATCTGTCCTCTTTGGTAGTTTTGCTAGAAGAGGGTGACATGACCTCAGATACCTGATATGCAGCTACTGATCTGGAAAATGGATTGTTTTCCATCTCTATCAGAAAGGGTAATCAGAAACATTTCAGATTCAGTTGAAATGGAACATATTATGTATTAGTCTTGCCACTGGGCTCTCACATTCCTTGCAAATACGTCTGCCAAGAGACTTGTACCAGGTGGCCGTCCTGCAGACAATCACTCTGAGCCATAATATTGACAACTGCAAATTTCACAGGATGAGCCGGGGGTGACTAATATTTTTGAGTACCTGGTAAGCATATATACTCTAGATTCGAGAAGTAAATCTTATGACGCTTTAAGTATCTATTACATCATTTGATTATGTTAGGGTCCAGGAGTCTGGGGATGCCAGATAATCCTTCCAAAATAAAGCATACATTGTTTCATTTGAACCCTCACACCACAAAGAGTGATATATACAATGTCTGGTAGAACTCTTTGGATTCAATCTGACAATATTGTTCTAACCCATAAACCAGGTGACACAAAAGATTTCCAGGTTTCAGGCTTAGAGAGGAAATTACTTTATAACAGGTCCAAACTGCAGGGCAAGTGGCCGAGCAGCTTCAGCCATGTGATCCAGCAGATCCTACGCCTTCCAATTTTTCCACACCAAGAAAAGACACCAGGAGAAATTTATCACAAACGTGAGCAGGAGAATCACAGTACATATCCTTCAAGTTCTGAAATAAATGCAGGGCTTCCCTGGTGGCTCAGACAGTAAAGAATCTTCCTGCAATGCAGGAAGCCTGGGTTTGATCCCTGGGTTGGGAAGATCCCCTGGAGAAGGGAATGGCAACCCAAGAAGAATTCCATGGACAAAGGAGCCTGGTGGCCTACATTCCACAGGATCAAAAGAGTCAGACACCACAGAGTGACTAACACTTTTCACACTTTCATCTTTAGTAAATAATTACAGACATTTGGGGGGGGGGGAAAGTCATTTGCAGGCTACAAAGCCCTGGTGAAGATAGATTTACCACAGTTACACCAAGTAACTATGCAGCCAAAATTGCCAGTTTTGAGTCAATTTTTAGCAGACTTGCATATTTATAAAGTTGGTCAGGCTCAGCAGCAAGCAGCTATAGGTTAGAAACTGCATAAGGATAATAATCAAGGCCAGAGGACTCTTACAAGCTGCATGAACAGACATCGCAGACTCTCAGATTTTCTACTGTTGCCTCAGTGCCTGTTAAATCCATGTCTATGAATCTGACAGTTTGATCTCATATCACCAGCTGATAGGGAGGCCACACCTAAAGTTAGTTCAAGGGTGGATTAGCTTAGTACCCTGAAGCCACTGTCGTTCATGGTCAGTGACCCCAACACAGCCCCAACAAGACAGGGTCTTAAAAGATAACGGTTTGTAGGAAATTCTCAAGCTGAGTACAGCTTTAAGCATTGTACCCATGTGGAAGGGAGAATGACCCGAAGTTAAAATTTATGTACACTCCTGAGCAGCAAATTGCTTGACTGCCTGGTTAGGTAACTGGAGGGAGAAATAAAAATAAATAAATAAATAAAATGAGAGAAAATAAACTCTGGGGTAAAAATGTGTAGACTGGTATATGAGAGGGGGTTCTTAGAGTGAAAATGTTTTACATCCATCATAGCGTGTCTGCAACAGAGGGGCCAGTAAACAATAGGGTGGACCAGAGGTTCCGGTGGCCAGTATCAGTGGGCCAATGGGCCACTTCTGTGTCAGTACGGTTGCTATGCGGCGAGAACAGTGGCTATTCATAGGCCCCGAATTACAGGCTCCCATTAACACTTTCGAGGGCAGATATAACTACTGCTATAGCCAAATGTCCTACTGCCCAGTAGGAGATAAAAAGGCTCTGGTTCTAATACGGTAGCGTAAAAAAAGGAAACCAACGATACACTTAGAGGCAAATTGACTATATATTGCACCCTTTCCACATAAAGGGGAAGTGATTTATTTTGATAGGAGTAGATACTCAATCCAGGTATGGATTTGTCTTTAATTTTCAACAGGTATTCAGCCAACACCACTATCTCAAGGTGGATATTTGATCCACAAGCTGTTCAAAGAGAGGACTGCATTCAACACTGATGAGCCACCCAGATCCATCTTCACACTTGGCGTTGGGAATGGCCCTTAGCTTTCAAAATTCTCTACCACCATCCTGACTGAAAAGAAATTGCTTTTCCTAAAGTGGTATCCCCATCTCAGATCAGTTCACAGCTAATGACCCCCCTGGAATAACTCCAGAAGTCCATCCTAAGGTTGCATTTCCTCTTGATGTCATCTGAGACCTTCCCCTCCTTCCCCTTCTGGCCAGTTCTGTTTCTTCCCCAGGGAGTTATCTCAAGAACACTTCTTAATAAACCTTCTCCATGCTGATCTCTGACTTGAGAGTCTGTATCTTGGGAAACTTCCTTATAGGGAATTTTTCTAAAAGTGCCATTGAACTTAATAAGGTATTCAACTTCAAATAAGTCCTAATTTTTTTTTCTTTCTGTGTTTCCAGTATATAAGGAACTTCAAGTAATTAAGGAGCAGTTTTAATTTAAATGACCTCTTCAAAGTTGACTGCAACCTCTGTTTTGATAAATCAAAGAAACTTTATGAAATCATAAAATGGAACAGAAGAGTTTTTTAAATGAAGTCAATTTTTATTTGNGGTATTCAACTTCAAATAAGTCCTAATTTTTTTTTCTTTCTGTGTTTCCAGTATATAAGGAACTTCAAGTAATTAAGGAGCAGTTTTAATTTAAATGACCTCTTCAAAGTTGACTGCAACCTCTGTTTTGATAAATCAAAGAAACTTTATGAAATCATAAAATGGAACAGAAGAGTTTTTTAAATGAAGTCAATTTTTATTTGTCTTGTGATGTTCAAATTCCAAGTTGCTTCTTATTATCTACATAGAGCAAAGTAAAATGTGAATATCATATTTANTTTAAATGACCTCTTCAAAGTTGACTGCAACCTCTGTTTTGATAAATCAAAGAAACTTTATGAAATCATAAAATGGAACAGAAGAGTTTTTTAAATGAAGTCAATTTTTATTTGTCTTGTGATGTTCAAATTCCAAGTTGCTTCTTATTATCTACATAGAGCAAAGTAAAATGTGAATATCATATTTAGGAATCAGAATATCATAGAAGGCAATTGGGCAGTGAGGTCCAGAAAAGGAGATGGTAATAAATGACATCTGTGTCTGTTTCCAAAATGAGGAAGTGCACAAAAGACTTCTTGGAGCTTGTGATTCTTGTACTTTGTCAGCTTGCATAGTGGAATTAATCATATTCTGAATACGGTTACTGTGTACAAGTCAAACTGTTATCACTCTTTTTAGCAGACTTATGTGAAGTTAGTATTACAGAAATGTTTGAAAGTGTAAATGTTACTCATTCAGTCATATCCTACTCTTTGTGACCCCATGAACTTTAGCCCTCCAGGCCCCTCTGTCCATGGAATTCTCCAGGCAGGAATACTGGAGTGGGTTGCCTTTCCCTTTTCTGTGGGACCTTCCCATCCCAGGGATGGAACCCTGGTCTCCTGCATTGCAGGTGGATTCTTTACTGNCTGATGAGCCACCCAGATCCATCTTCACACTTGGCGTTGGGAATGGCCCTTAGCTTTCAAAATTCTCTACCACCATCCTGACTGAAAAGAAATTGCTTTTCCTAAAGTGGTATCCCCATCTCAGATCAGTTCACAGCTAATGACCCCCCTGGAATAACTCCAGAAGTCCATCCTAAGGTTGCATTTCCTCTTGATGTCATCTGAGACCTTCCCCTCCTTCCCCTTCTGGCCAGTTCTGTTTCTTCCCCAGGGAGTTATCTCAAGAACACTTCTTAATAAACCTTCTCCATGCTGATCTCTGACTTGAGAGTCTGTATCTTGGGAAACTTCCTTATAGGGAATTTTTCTAAAAGTGCCATTGAACTTAATAAGGTATTCAACTTCAAATAAGTCCTAATTTTTTTTTCTTTCTGTGTTTCCAGTATATAAGGAACTTCAAGTAATTAAGGAGCAGTTTTAATTTAAATGACCTCTTCAAAGTTGACTGCAACCTCTGTTTTGATAAATCAAAGAAACTTTATGAAATCATAAAATGGAACAGAAGAGTTTTTTAAATGAAGTCAATTTTTATTTGTCTTGTGATGTTCAAATTCCAAGTTGCTTCTTATTATCTACATAGAGCAAAGTAAAATGTGAATATCATATTTAGGAATCAGAATATCATAGAAGGCAATTGGGCAGTGAGGTCCAGAAAAGGAGATGGTAATAAATGACATCTGTGTCTGTTTCCGAAATGAGGAAGTGCACAAAAGACTTCTTGGAGCTTGTGATTCTTGTACTTTGTCAGCTTGCATAGTGGAATTAATCATATTCTGAATATGGTTACTGTGTACAAGTCAAACTGTTATCACTCTTTTTAGCAGACTTATGTGAAGTTAGTATTACAGAAATGTTTGAAAGTGTAAATGTTACTCATTCAGTCATATCCTACTCTTTGTGACCCCATGAACTTTAGCCCTCCAGGCCCCTCTGTCCATGGAATTCTCCAGGCAGGAATACTGGAGTGGGTTGCCTTTCCCTTTTCTGTGGGACCTTCCCATCCCAGGGATGGAACCCTGGTCTCCTGCATTGCAGGTGGATTCTTTACTGCCTGAGCCACTAGGGAAGCCACAGAAATGCTCAGGTCACCAAAACGAAAAGCAGCCTATGAATACCCTTGCATAAACAGACAGCTTTTCTTTGAATATAAACTGAAAGTTGAATTCTAAACCTGAAGGAAAAGGATTTTTTTCACCTCTATTTATTCTATAGACAAAGCCTCTATTTGAGTTAGAGTGAAGGGAAATATGCTAATCATATGTGTGAGCCTCTTGGACTTTATTTATGGACATTGCGAGGTGTGATATAATTATTTCAATAGAGACTGTGTCTGTTTTAAGAGATGTTCTCATCAGCATAATGGAAATAGCAGGTATTCAACCACATCAAAATCTTATGGTTGGAAAACTCCTCACACACGACTTTAATGTCAATATCTAGCTATTACTATTTTTTCAAAGGGAAAGCAGTTTTTTCTCAGAAATATCATCACCATTGCCTTCTTTTAAATGATAAAGTTTAAAAGTGAGTAAACACTATCCCTCTGTCTATCTTTCACATATTACTTCTGAGCTTTCAATTTTCCTACTTCTAATCAACATTTCAAGGACTTACTTAAATATATCTCTTTCTCTTTTGCTAACGTCACATTTTAAAAGCATAGCTATTTTTATTCAGCAGTTTATTGCCTTTCATGTTCTTTTTTTCTTTTTATTGAAGCATAGTTAATTTACAACATTAGTTTCAGATGTACAGCATTGTAATTCAGTATTTGTTGGATAGTCCATTATGGATTATTATAAGAGAGAGCTATTATTACTTGTGCTATACATTCATTCGGATTTCTGGAGAAGGGAAAGGCTACCCACTCCAATATTCTGGCCTGGAGAATTCCCCGGACTGTACAGTCCCTGGGTTCGTAAAGAGTTGGACATGACTGAGAGACTTTCACTTCACTTCCCTTGGTTTGGATATCTTTTAGATTCCATATATGATCTCACACAACACTTGTCTTTCTCCGTCTGTCTTATTCCAATGAGCATAGTGTTTCTTAGGTCCATCCACCTTGCTGAAGACGGTAGATCCTCATTAGTCTTTATGGCTGAGTGATATCCTATCGCGCATGTGCGCCCAGCATCTCCGCCCACTCACCTGTGGAGGGCCACTTGGCTGTGAGTGCTGCTATGAACGCTGGGGAACAGGTATCTTTTCACATTAGTGTTTCAAATGAGTGTTTTCACTTTAGCTGAATATATACCCAGTAGTAGAATCGCTGGATCATATGTTTCAGTTGTTAAGAAAACTGTATACTGTTTTTCATGGTGGCTGAACCAATTTATATTCCCCCCAAAACTGTACAAGGCTTCCCAGGTGGCTCAGTGGTAAAGAATACATCTGCCAATCAGGAGACACAAGTTGGATTCGTGGGTCAGGAAGATCCCCAGGAGAAAGAAATGGCAACCCACTCCAGGATTCTTGCCTTGGAAACCTCATGGACAGAAGAGTCCGGCGGCTACCGTCCATAGGGTTGCAAAGGAGTCGGACACAAGTAGAGACCGAATAAGAACATTGTACAAGGGTTTCCTTTCTCTGCATCCTCTGCAGCATTTGTTACTTGTAGACTTTTTGATAATAGCCATTCTGACATGTGTGAAGTGTTTGATTTGCATTTCTTTAATAATTAGTGATGTTCAACATCTTTTCATGAAACTATTAGCCATCTGTATATTTTCTTTGGAAAATGTGTATTCATGTCTTCTATTATTTTTACTGTTTTTTTGATACTGAGCTGTAGGAGCATTTTGTATGTTTTGAATATTAACTCCTNAGCATTTGTTACTTGTAGACTTTTTGATAATAGCCATTCTGACATGTGTGAAGTGATAGCTCTTTGTTTTGATTTGCGTTTCTTTAGTAATTAGTGATGTTCAACATCTTTTCATGAAACTATTAGCCATCTGTATACTTTCTTTGGAAAACGTGTATTCATGTCTTCTGTCTATTATTTTTACTGTTTTTTTGATACTGAGCTGTAGGAGCATTTTGTATGTTTTGAATATTAACTCCTTGTCAGTCGCATCATTTGCGAATATTTTCTCCTGTTCTGTACGTTGTCTTTTCATTTTGTTGATGGTTTCCTGTGCTGTGCATAACTTGTGAGTTTAATTATGGCCTGCTTGTTAATTTTTACTTCTATTTCTTTTTCTTAGGAGGTTGAACATAAATCATGACTTTTCTTTCAGATCAAAAGGTTTTCTGCCTATGCTTTCTCCAGGAGGTTAAGGTTTCCATCTTACATTGAGGACTTTAAACCACTTTGAGTTTATTTTTTTATATGGTGTGATGGAAAGTTCTATCTCATTGTGTTACATGTAGCTGCCCCATTTTCCCAGCACCACTTGTTAAAGAAGCTGTTTTTTTCTTACTTGTATATTTTTGCCTCCTTTATTGTAGATTAATTAACTGTAGGTGCACGGATTTATTTCCGAGCTTCCTATTCTGTTCCATTGATCTGTGCGTCAGTTTTATTTGCCAACACTATGCTCTTTTGGTTAGTGTAGCTTTGTAGAATAGTCTGAAAGGCTTCCAGCTCTTTTTTCTCAAGATTGTTTTGGCAATTTGTTATCTTTTGTGGTTTCATATGGGCTTCCCAGGTGGCTCTAGCGGTGAACTATATAATTATTTGTTCTACTTCTGTTAAAAATGTCTTGGGTATTTTGGAAGGAATTGCATTAACCCTGTAGATGACTTTGAATAGCAGAGACATTTTAATGATATTAATTCTTCTCATTTAAGAGGATGTGATGCCACTTATTCACTCTTCTGTGTCATTTGATCATTTTGTATCAAATATTGAATTAACTATTTTTGATCAGATTTCAATATTTTCTAGTTCCTTGTTTAAATGAGCTGTGTTTAGATCAATTCTCTTCTCTAATTCAGTATGAAAAACTTTTATTACCAATGTTTTGAATTCTTTGGTGAATTTTAAATTGCTATTTCATGACTTTTTCAAAGGTTTTCTCTTGCTCTTTCAGTTGAGGGTGATTTCTCTTTCTCATTCTCTGTCTCTGTGGATTTAGGTGAAGCAGTTACCTGTTGCGGTCCTGGAGGGGCTCTTATGTGGGAGCATCCCTGTGTAGACTCCTTGCGCTCAGTGCCTCTGGTGGGAGGGCCACATTTGATGTGGACGCCAATCACATCATTCCTCCGAGGGCTGGCAGCTGTCACTTTGGTAGAGGGAGCTGTTGATGGAGGAGCTGCCCACTGTGGGGGTGGGAGGCGGGACAGTGCCCATCATCAGTCTGTCAGGGGAAGGGGCTGGTCCCGACTGGCTGGAGCAGAAGCCCTGAGCCTCAGGCTTGAGCTGCCTTTGATCCCTTTAAGTTTGTGGTTTTCCTTCTCCAGGTTACCAGGATGGTTTATTCCAGAAGCAAGTAGGGCCTATGCATTTCCAGAGATCCAGTGTTCTGCCCACATAGGTGTCTGCAGTTTCTCTTAGACGTAGCCCCTGATCATAAATTGCCCCCAGTTGTGACCACCGCAGACAGAGTGCTAGGCTGTGGTTTGCAGTGAGTGGGGTTGGAGTGTCCACTCAAGCTGGGGCACGGGATGGTCATGGGAATTCTGCTGGCCCCACTATCTTCAGAAGGCTGGGGTGCTTCTGTGGCTCTGCTTGAGTTAGTGCCCACAGTGGCCGCCCTGCCCCACCTGGGTTATGCCCTAGGCCCCCAGGTTGCCTCTGCATGTCTAGGTGGAGGCTCTTCCTAAGTCCTGGCCACCTTATGGACAGGACCAGGCTGTGACACGGAGTGAGCCGGGCTGGGCATTTGCTCATCTAGGATGGGGTGGGCTGGGGGCTCAGGGAGGTAGCTGCTGTTAAGGCAGACCCCCCTGTGCCCTGCCCAGGGCCAAGCCAGCCCCTGCACATTCCTCAGGAGGGCAGTCTAGCCTTCTCCAGCCTTCCTCTTTGCCCCAGCAGTTCTTCCAGAAGCCAACAGGGCTGGCTTGTCTCCTCCGCCTAGGAGTCCAGAACTGGGATGAACAGTCTGTGGCTCAAAGCACTTTCCCCTCAGGGTAAGTGTTCACCTGAGTGGTTTCCCTTTGCCCTGAGTGCCCTGCCAGGCACACAGGTCCTGACCTGATGCTTTTCTTACATTTGTATCCTAGACTGTACAGGAGTGCTTCTACTATTTCCAATTAACTTTCCATGAGAATCGTTCCACATATATATATGTTTTAGACACGTTCATGTGGGGAGGTGAGTCCCACGTTTTCTCCACCATCTTGATCTCCCCCCTGCCTTTTAGGCATTTTTATTGACTTTATTTTTTGCGTTTAAAAAATCACTATACTAATTTTCCAATTATCTGAAAATTAGGAGCTTCAAGAGCATTGATTTTTGTCCTATATAACTTAATTTTAAACGTACAAAGTGTAACATTTTTTAACATAACAGCTCCTTTTGTATCGTATTCAATTTAAAAAATAATCTCCATAGCAAGTTGTCACCATTAACTGTATGACTCACAATCCAAAACTTACACTTCATCTTTCCTTCAGTATTTTAAAACCAGAAATACTTCTATGAAAATTATTATAGATATCATTCTCTTTGAAATTTATCATTAACATCACTATTTGGTATCAAAGAAGTATTAGAAAGCTCCACCCATGCCTTTTATCANGTTGTCACCATTAACTGTATGACTCACAATCCAAAACTTACACTTCATCTTTCCTTCAGTATTTTAAAACCAGAAATACTTCTATGAAAATTATTATAGATATCATTCTCTTTGAAATTTATCATTAACATCACTATTTGGTATCAAAGAAGTATTAGAAAGCTCCACCCATGCCTTTTATCAATTGATATTGTACTACTTCTTTTCCAATTTATCAAATACCAACATGAGTAGAAAACATGTAAATTTTGAAGGACAAGCAAATTAATTAGTTTAATTTCTCCAAAACCAAATTAATTGACATCCAGTTGGGTAAAAGTAAAAACTAACTATCACAGTTGAAATCTGTTATTATCTAACATTTCAGTTCAGTTCAGTTCAGTCGCTCAGTCGTGTCCGACTCTTTGTGACCTCATGAATCGCAGCACNATATGGTATATGCGTTGGTAGCATGTTTTTATCATTATGCAATCGACATTTCACAGTTTAATGTGGAATAGCATGTTCCATGAAGTATAGCACTGAAGATTGTATAGAAGCATTCCAGATAGTTTTTGCTGTTATCATTGTTGTTGATAATGATGATGACAGTGGTGATATTTGTATGTGCTGGTTGAAAACAAATTCCATTTCTGGTACATTCACTGTTCTCATCAGGATACAAAAGCCTTAAAATAAGTACACAGGGTCATGCTGCAAACTGTTTGGCATGATTATATCAACTGTGAACTCTGTGCCAGTCTTGGCATTTGAATCTACTTCTGCAGTGGTTGCTATGGTAAGTAATTGTGAAGATTCTTTTTCATATTAAATGAAAAGGAAGTTAAATAATGTGAAGAAGTACATAGAATGGTTATAGAGATCAAAGCTAATGTTAAAGTTGTGGGGTATAAAAATAGAGCTTGAATAGGGGCTGATTCACTAGATTATTTTAACCTAAAGGCTTTCCTCCAATTTACAAAGGAATCAGCACGGTGCTGAAGCCCACTGTTTAAATAAAATATACTGACTGCCAAAGGAAGAAAAGACTCTTAAGTCACAGACACGCTTTCAAAGCCTCAAAAGACTCTGTCTTACTAACACAGCATAGAGTATGAGAGGCTGAAACTGCAGAAGACTGCAGTGTTGGGACCACAATATAACTATGTTTTCAGGAATCATTTCTAGATATAACTCAGATTCTGAAACGTTCCTCAAAAATAACAGGCATCAGCTTCGATAGTTTTTAAGATGGATTTCACTGCCCACTTACTAGCCATTTTAAACCGGTGTGGAAGATACAGATTGCAGCTGTCAATGTCTGTTTCAGTGGCTTGCTTGTCACCTATTATTTAGATATGGGGAAAGACCATCTTCTAGAGTGAAGAAATCTCTCCGTTATTAGTGGCCAATAAAAATAGTATAGATACATGACAAAAAGAATCTTCAGCAGACAGTATAGGGCCTTTGAAACAGAGACAAGTGTAGCAATTAGGCAGTCAGAAGGAAAGCTTCCGAAATCGTACCTTCTCTTAGTAAGTCCAAACTTCGTCAATATCTCTTTTATTTTTTATACATCTAGTTTCATTTGCTATGAACAGATCCAGACTTATTTATCTGAGTAATAACTGGCAGTGCCAGTGGGTGCCTGACAGGTCAAATAAATACACAATTTAAATCCAGTATCAGAAAAAGGGAGTTGGACTGCTTATGGAAAATTGGAGCACGTGTAGCCGACCTAAAGACATTCATATTTAAGTCATTCTGAAGCAGTTGGCTGAAAGAGAAGCACATTTAATTAGACTTCTCCAGGCTATACATTTTGATGGTTCTGGCAGATCTTTCCCTCAGCCTAAGCCACACCGAGCCTCTTTTTTTCCCTTTCTCCCTCTCTCCTTTACTCCCTCATTCCCCCACCTGCACACTCCCTCCATCTGTCTTCTGTTCTGAAAGCTTTCTTTCCTCAAGCCATCCTGCGTGCTCCTCTCTTGGTGCCATTCAGGCCTTTCAGGGGGAAGTGCCCCACCCGCGGGGCAGGGGCAGGCGGCTGGCTGGCCCTGCCAGTCACTAGGTAAACACAGGCGTTTAATTCAGAGTGGAGTATGCCAGGGTCCACTGTCCTCACTCACCTAACTTACATTCTCAAGCTGGGCTTCATAAGTAACAGAAGAGATGTTTCCATTTGTTTCCTGGATGTACAGATGTATCATTTAATTGAGTTCAAATTACAAAGTAGATGAGAAAGAATATCAATTACTTAAAACTCCAGTAATTAAAGTTTTTACCACATATATTTCTTTTTCTAATTTTAAAAATGTTCATATTTATACATTATGTTCCATTTTATAGGGAAAAATAATATCTTAGCAGTCTGTAATTAAAATTTTTCCTTTTAATATTCATTGTTATTTCTATATGTTGCTATACAAACATATATTGTGCCTATAAATATTGTCATGTTTAAAGATATATTGCGACCATTACAATTACACCATTTTTATTTATTTTCACTTTGTTCTTTTTTGAGTTTTTGTTTTATATTGGATTATAGTTTATTAACCATGTTGTGTTATTTTCAGGTAGACAGCAAGATGATTCCATTATATATATATATAATGCATCTATACGTGTATCCATCCTGTTTCTAGTTCTTTTCCCATTTAGGTTATTACAGAGTATTGAACAGAGTTCCCTGTGCAGCACAGTCCTTATTAGTCATCTGTTTTAAATACAGCCGTGTGTACGTGTCAACCCCATACTCCTAGCTGTCCCTCTCTACTACCTTCCCCTCCAGTAACCCTAAGTTCATTTTCTGTGTGTCTGTTTCTGTTCTGTAAATAAGTTTATTGCATATTTTTAGCCTCTGCATGTAAGAGATACCATGCGACATTTTTCTTTCTCTCTCTAACTCACTTCACTTACTGTTATAATCTCCAGAGCTCTCCACGTTGCTGCAAGTGGCGCTCTCCCATTCTTTTCAATGGCTGAGGGGTAGTTCATTGTGTGTATGCACCTGGTAGTCTTTATCCATTCATCTGCTGGTGGGCATTTAGATCTGCTCCCCTGTCTTGGCTATTGTAAAAGCGTTGCAATGCGCCTTGGGATGCATGTGTCATTTCAAACCATGTTTTTCTCCAGAAATATGCCTAGAAGTGGAATTGTCGGATTATATGGTAGTTCTATTTTTAGTTTCTTAAGGAACCGCCATCCTATTTTCCATAGCGGCTGTACTAATTTATATTCCCAACAACAGTGTAGGAGGGTTCCCTTCTCTCTACACCCTCTTCCGTTATTATTGTTTGTAGATTTTTTTAATGGTGGCCATTCTTACGGATATGAGGTGATACCACGGAGTTTTGCTTTGCACGTCTCTAATAATTAGCAATGTTGAGCATCTTTTCATATGCCTCACGACCATCTGTATGTCTTCAAAGGAGAAATATCTATTTCAATCTTCAGTCTAATTTATTAAAGAATATTTTTAATGCAGTTAAATGGACAGATAACAAATATACAGTTTGAGTTTTGACAAATGTATTTCTCTTTATAACCCACCATCTAATCAGTATATAAAACATTTCCATCATCTCAGACAATTCCTTTGTTCATATTTTCAGTCAATCCTCTTTTCAACCCTCAATTCAACCATTGTCAGGATTTCTAACATGATAAAGTTAGCTTGGTCTTAACTTTCAAACAGTTCATTCATATAGGCTATATATTTTTTGTTGTCTGAGTTCTTTTACTCAGCATGGTGTTCTGAGATTTATTCATGCTGCGAGTATCAAGTAGGTTGTTCTTTTTCAATTGCTGATGATTACTGCATTCTGTGAATATATCAAAATTTTCTTATCCATTCTGCTCTTGGCTATTTGGATTGCTTTTAGTTGCGTGGCTATTATAAACAATGTTGTTATGCAACATACTGCAGAGGTCTTTGTGTACCCAAATTTTAATTTTTCTTGTAAAAATGCTTGAAACGGACTTATTTGGCATATGCAGAGTGTTTTAAAAATGGGACTGTGCTATTTTACACTGTCTCCTCTGATATATTAGATATCCAGTTGTTCCACATCCTTGCCAACATATTGTAAACCTTGTCAGTTTTATAATGTTCTTTGGTGAGTGTGAAATGGTACTGAGTTTGGGGTTCAATTTACATTTCCCTGGTCACTGTTAATACTGAGTACTTTCTTATTGATTTTATCAATGAGTTCTATATCATCTTTTGTAATGTGACAGCACAAGTACTTTATCCATTTTTTAGATTTGCCCTATTATTATAATTATTACTCTGTTGTGGGAAATTATGTTCAAGCGAGAGTTTGTCTAATACACATTTTACTTATATGTTCTTATTCAGGTTTTGAACGCTGTTTTTGATAAGCAAAAGTTTTCATTTTATGTGACTGCTGGTTTTCTGAATGTGCACCTTTTTTTAAGTTAACCTGTTTTGGCTACTCTGGGTCTTCACTGCTGTGTGAGGGCTTTCTCTCGGTGCCATGAGCACGGGCTGCCCTCTCATTGCTCAGGGTTCTCCCTGTGGCAGGATCTCCTGTGGTTTGCAGGCCCTACAGCACAGGCCTGGTAGTTGTGGCGCATGGGGTTCGTTGCCCCAAGGCATGTGGGATCTTCCAAGACCAGCTATCCAACCTGTGTCCCCTGCTTTGGCAGGTGGATTCTTATCCACTCTACCACCAGGGACATCCATGTATGTGTATCGCAAATAAGAATCTGTGGCCTATATCAAGGTCATGAAGGTATTCTCACATGATTCCCATTAGAAAGTTGACATATCACCTCCTGTTTTTAGGTCTAAAATTGTACATAAATAAATTTTTCCTTGATATGACCTATAGTTTGAAGCTTATTTCTCTTTCCTCATAGTTATTTAAATATTTTAGCAGAATTTCTTCAAAAGACGATTATTCCCAATGAATAGTTGTAGCATGTTGGTAGAGAATCAGCCATACGATTCTTTCTAATCTTTCTCTAATGTCCCAATAATTGGTTTGTTTTTCATTATATTGATACCAACTGCATTAACCGCTTTACAGAAAACCTGGGAAGGAAGTCACCTAAGTCTTCTCATCTTGTTCTTTTCTAAGATGGTTTTGCATACTTTTGGTCCTTTGCTTGTCATAAAAATAGTTTTAAATTAACTTTATTGCTACAGTAAAAAAGACTGCTGTTAGAAAATTGTAAGGAAGATAAAATACATTTATGGAACTGTGTTTATCGATACAACCAATTTGCATCATCTGTTTACAAGATTGTCAGTATCTCCATCAATATTGTCTTATATGATACAAACCACTATAGATGTTGTACCTGTGACCAATACTTGACACCAAAAATGGAAAGATAATGTGAAATAGAAATTTGTACTGAATTACAGGTGTAACAATGCCTGCCTTGATAACAAGCAGCAGTGTGGTTGCTTTACAGCGGTTAGCACACACACTAGTGAGTGAACCGTGAAAGTTTACAGCATACAGCACCACAGCTGTATTCAGAAAACAATTTTGGGAACATTGTCTACATTTAAAAAAAAACGCCTGTGAAAACAGGCAGATACACTGTTTCTTCAATTAAGAATGAGGGAGAGAGAAGTGGAGGAAAAAGGTGGGGAAAGGGAGAAAAGTGGAAAGGGTACTACTGTTGAGTCATGTAGGTTTTTGAAAACACAGTTACAAAACAGAGCAAAAACTAACACATCATTAATCGTATTTTCAATTTCACTTACCTTATGCCTATAAAAGTATAAACTACTTTCCACATATATTTGGATATTTCTAGCTTATGTAGTACATCTATGAGTTTTTAATGAGTTCTTCTTCAAGCTGTTACAATGCTCCAAAAAATTTTCCAGTAAATTGATTTATCCAGAGAGTTGATATGGGGTGGGAGGTGGTGGGGGTAGGTTCAAGATTGGGAACTCATGTACACCTGAGATGGAAAATTTTAATTAATAAAATTTAAAAAATTAATTAATTAATTAATTAATTAAAAATAAATAAAGTTACAGTTCATCCAAAAAAATAAAAAATAAAAATAAAAATACTAGTGTATAAGTGAACCTATGCAGTTCAAGTTGTTCAAGGGTCAACTGCACTTATTTTTTTATACCGGACTTGTATTTTGCCACCATGTTAAATTTAACTATTAGTTTTAATGTCTGTGTGGTAGATATCCTTGAATTGTCTATGTATACACACACTGTCTGCATGTAAATACAGATTACCTCTTTCTTTTCACATTCGTGCTCTTGATTCTTTCTACTTGTATTTTTAGACTGTATGGGACTTTACATGTCAGTAGTATGTGGAGTATAAGTATGCAAGAGGACATCCTTCCTTTTTTCCTAAAAAGCTTCTAATAATTCACCATGAAGAATAATGTAAGTCATCATGTATTTTTTGTTTGTTTGTTTTATAGATACCCTTTATTGAGAGAATTCTGTTTCTACTCACTGAGAAACTTTATTATAAATGGATATTGTTTTAGCTAACTGATTTTTCTGCATTCAGGAAATATTTCATGTTTCTTCAATGATAAAAGATTTCCTTCTGATAACACTTGATCAAGATATATTATGAACTTTGAATACTGCTGTATTTTACTTACTTGCAAATTTTATAGTACCTTTATGAATGAAAGTGAAAATGAAGTCTCTCAGTCGTGTCCAACTCTTTGCGACCCCATGAACTGTAGCCTACCACCCTCCTCTGCTCATGAGATTTTCCAGGCAAGAACACTGGAGTGAGTTGCCATTTCCTTCTCCAGGGGATCTTCCTGACCCAGGGACTGAACCCGGTATCCCGCATATAGGCAGACACTTTACCATCTGAGCCACCAGGGATGTCCCTCTTTACGAATACTGGGCCTTAATTTTCCTTACCTTAAATTTTCTCTTGGTTGTCTTTGTACCATTCTGGTACTTAAAGTAAAATGAAAGTACTTATTACTCCTTTTTTTTTTTTTTCTGGAAATATTTTTTAAGCCTGACAATTGTTCTCTCCTTAGTACTTGAGAAAATCTACAAGTAAAACTATATACTTAGAGTAACTTTGGGGGGAAAACTTTAAATTTTACAACTCCAATTTCCTTTGCAGATAGAGGGATTTTATTCTGTTGCTTTTTATTTTGGTCTGTGCTGGGTCTTCCTTGCTGCGAGTGTGCTTTCCATAGTTGCAGAAAGAGGTAGCCACGTTCTATCCGCGGTGTTCGGTAGTCTCACTAGGCGGCTTCTCTTGTTGCTGAGCGTGGGGCGCTCGGGTTTCAGGAGCTGCAGTGGGCAGGCTCTGGATTGCAGGCTTTGGCGTTGGGCCTCAGTAGTTGTGGCCCTTGGGCTTAAATTGCTCTGCAGCGTATGGTATCTTCTTGGAAAAGGGATCAAACCAGCATACCCTGCATTGCATGAAGGATTCTTAACCGCAGGACCACCAGGAAAGCCCCAGTAAGCTATTTTTCATGGAATCTTTCCATTTAATCTATGTGTTCACATTTATTGAGAGTACACATTAAGCCGTTTTTAATCTTCTCTTACTGTCCTTTTCATGCACCTTGGATCTAATGATGTTCCAAATGATGGTGGTTTGTATTTTCTCTTTTATTTTTCTATGTTGGTCGTGCTAAGATTTTATTAATTTTATGAAAATATCAAACTACTCTAAATTTAGTAAATGTTTCTATTGTTATTACTTTATTAGTTCCCACTCTTCTGTCTATATTTGAGGACTTGAAAGTAAATGATGAAATCAATTTAATTTTTTTCTTTTCTAGCAGATATTTTCATTCTTAAAATTTTCTCTAGGTAATGCTTTTGCTACATCCCATAAATATTTAAGTTTTTCATTTTCATTCAGTTGGAAATATTTTCTAGATACTTAATATTCATACTTTAATATGAGTTATTTATTATTAAAAGTGCACAGATTCAGTTCCAAAAAATGAATAGTCTATATTTGCTATTGATTTTTACTTTAACTACTTTTTGTCACAGAAAATGCTTCATATGATTTCAGTTATTTACTGGGCTTATTTGAGGTTGTATTTTAGAAAATGTTTCACATACTTAATTTATGTTCTGCATTTGTGGAGTGCAATAATCTACAAATGTCAAATTAATTCAGTTGAAAATGTCTTGTTCATTCAGTCAAACGCTGAGAATGCAGGGGGGCAGAGTTCAAAATCTCCAGCTATAATGTGGGTTTGTTTCTTTCTCCCTCTAGTTATTATTTTTTTTTCTTATGTAATTTGAAGTTCTGTTATTGGTACATAGACATATAGTATTACAATTTCTTCTTAAAGATTTAACTATTTTTGCTATTAAAACTGACCTCTTTGTCTCTGATAGTAGCTTTTATCTTGAAGAATATTCTGGTCTTATATTAATGAGGCCAGCGTTGGCTTGCTTTTGATCAGCTTTTGCATGTTACAGCATTATTTGACCATCCTTACACTTTCACACTGCCTTTAATTATATATTTAAAGTTCTCTTAAAAACAGCAGACAGTCAAGTCCTAATGTTTTCAGTAGTTGGTTCAACTATCACTTCCTTTCTGCTTTTCTGAATATCACCAGAAAGATTAGTTTGCTCAGTTTTGGATATGCCTCTTCTGTTGCTTTGAAAGATTGAATTTTATTTATTTTATTTCTCTTCCCTTTAGAATGTTGTACCTTAAAACTGGAGAGTGCATCCCTAACTTTTTTGCATTACTGGTATTATCATAATATTGAAAATTACAGTTTCTCCAGTATCGTATGCTAAATAAGTGGTATTCCATGTGGATCATGGAATTATGAGATATATGATTAAGAAGAAAGGGAGAATGCCTTCTAATCCTTACGATATTAAGTCAGTATACTCTTGTCATCCTATGAGCACACTTTAAGCCCCATTTACTATTCAATTAAGGGAAAAACACCTATCACGTCGTGTAAGAATACTCTCTANATTGCATGAAGGATTCTTAACCGCAGGACCACCAGGAAAGCCCCAGTAAGCTATTTTTCATGGAATCTTTCCATTTAATCTATGTGTTCACATTTATTGAGAGTACACATTAAGCCGTTTTTAATCTTCTCTTACTGTCCTTTTCATGCACCTTGGATCTAATGATGTTCCAAATGATGGTGGTTTGTATTTTCTCTTTTATTTTTCTATGTTGGTCGTGCTAAGATTTTATTAATTTTATGAAAATATCAAACTACTCTAAATTTAGTAAATGTTTCTATTGTTATTACTTTATTAGTTCCCACTCTTCTGTCTATATTTGAGGACTTGAAAGTAAATGATGAAATCAATTTAATTTTTTTCTTTTCTAGCAGATATTTTCATTCTTAAAATTTTCTCTAGGTAATGCTTTTGCTACATCCCATAAATATTTAAGTTTTTCATTTTCATTCAGTTGGAAATATTTTCTAGATACTTAATATTCATACTTTAATATGAGTTATTTATTATTAAAAGTGCACAGATTCAGTTCCAAAAAATGAATAGTCTATATTTGCTATTGATTTTTACTTTAACTACTTTTTGTCACAGAAAATGCTTCATATGATTTCAGTTATTTACTGGGCTTATTTGAGGTTGTATTTTAGAAAATGTTTCACATACTTAATTTATGTTCTGCATTTGTGGAGTGCAATAATCTACAAATGTCAAATTAATTCAGTTGAAAATGTCTTGTTCATTCAGTCAAACGCTGAGAATGCAGGGGGGCAGAGTTCAAAATCTCCAGCTATAATGTGGGTTTGTTTCTTTCTCCCTCTAGTTATTATTTTTTTTTCTTATGTAATTTGAAGTTCTGTTATTGGTACATAGACATATAGTATTACAATTTCTTCTTAAAGATTTAACTATTTTTGCTATTAAAACTGACCTCTTTGTCTCTGATAGTAGCTTTTATCTTGAAGAATATTCTGGTCTTATATTAATGAGGCCAGCGTTGGCTTGCTTTTGATCAGCTTTTGCATGTTACAGCATTATTTGACCATCCTTACACTTTCACACTGCCTTTAATTATATATTTAAAGTTCTCTTAAAAACAGCAGACAGTCAAGTCCTAATGTTTTCAGTAGTTGGTTCAACTATCACTTCCTTTCTGCTTTTCTGAATATCACCAGAAAGATTAGTTTGCTCAGTTTTGGATATGCCTCTTCTGTTGCTTTGAAAGATTGAATTTTATTTATTTTATTTCTCTTCCCTTTAGAATGTTGTACCTTAAAACTGGAGAGTGCATCCCTAACTTTTTTGCATTACTGGTATTATCATAATATTGAAAATTACAGTTTCTCCAGTATCGTATGCTAAATAAGTGGTATTCCATGTGGATCATGGAATTATGAGATATATGATTAAGAAGAAAGGGAGAATGCCTTCTAATCCTTACGATATTAAGTCAGTATACTCTTGTCATCCTATGAGCACACTTTAAGCCCCATTTACTATTCAATTAAGGGAAAAACACCTATCACGTCGTGTAAGAATACTCTCTAAGAACTGCTTAAAAAAATCTTTATCCCATAGCTTATTGACATTGAGCTCAGTATGAAATTCATGTTATTAATTGAATAGAATTTGATTATTTAATGTGATCTGGAGGGATTTATTTTACCCAACTTGTACATTATAAAGATTATAAGCAAATGAGATGTCTCAAGCATAACCAATACCTGAAGCAAAAGTTAGCAGAATACAGGATGATATAGAAGGATTCAGCAAAGCATAGCAGCCTGGAGTCTAGTCAGTGATAAAATAAACATCCTCCCATGCTAAATCACATCTCTAAAACATTCAGTAACGATGTGCACAAATAGTTTGCCAACAATTGTGCTCAAAAATGGACAACAATAAAACAATACATGCTGTGTTTCTACGGCTCATGATTTTGCAGAAGACATGATATTTGAAATTGATCAGTGAAATGCTGGTGATGTTGAAGTATTTCCAAACACTTGAGGATTTCTAACATGCAACAGAGATTATGTTTCTTCTGAATTGTTACAAACAGAAAAAACATGAATGAATAAACGGCAATTAAATAAGGTAACATTCTGAGTTAGTATTAGAATGAAGTTGATATCATCTAAAACAGTCAATAATGGAATGAATTTCTGTCAATAGGGAAAGACCAGTGATGACTCTAATTCATTTACCCACAGTCCTACAAGGACTATTTTTTTTTTTTTCCACCCATGGGACTAGTTCATAGGAAATGACCTCCAGTATATACATAACGGTGGTGCTGATGGAAATGGTAGGGGTGGAGGAGCCACTAGACTTGGCCTCTCTCTGCCCCTTATAGCCAGAAAGAAGTGAAGGAAGCCTCAGGTGTCTATTTTACACTTTAAAAAAATATATTTTTACATTGGAGTATAGTTAGTTAACAATGTTGTGTTAGTTTCAGATGTACCTAGCCAAGTGATTCAGTTATGTCTATACTTGTGTCTGTTCTTTGGAAAAGTCTTTCCCCATTTAGGCTCCTACAGAGTGTATGAACAGAGTTCCCTGTGCTCTACAGCAGGTCCTCTGGTCATCTGTTTTAAATACAGCAGTGTGTATATGTCGAGTCCACACTCCCCAGCTCTCCCTCCCCTCCACCTTTCCCCCCTGGTAACCATAGTGCTGTTCTCTAAGTCTGTGAGTCTGTTTCTGTTTTGTAAATACGTTCATTTGCATCATATTTTGAAGATTCTGCGTATAAGAGATAGCGCACGATATTCGTCTTTATCTTTCTGACTTACTTCATTTAGTATGGCAATCTCCAGGTCCATCCATATTCCTGAAAATGGCACGATTTCGTTCTTTTTAATGGCCGAGTAGTATTTTAATGTGTATCTATACTGGGATTTCTTTGGAAGGAATGATGCTAAAGCTGAAGCTCCAGTACTTTGGCCACCTCATGCAAAGAACTGACTCATTGGAAAAGACTCTGAACCTGGGAGGGATTGGGGGCAGGAGGAGAAGGGGACGACCACGGATGAGATGGCTGGATGGCATCACTGACTCAATGCGCATGAGTCTGAGTGAACTCCGGGAGTTGGTGATGGACAGGGCAGCCTGGCATGCTGCGATTCATGGGGACGCAAAGAGTTGGACACGACTGAGCGACTGAGCTGAACTGAACGGATACCGCATCTTATGTATCCATCCGTCTGTTGATAGACACTTAGGTTTGCTTCCATGTCTTGGCTATCGTAAATGGCGCTGCAGTGGACACTGGGATGCATGTATCCTTCCAATCATGTTTTCATCAGAAATATGCCTAAGAGTGTGATTGCTGGTCATTTGGCCACTCTATTTCTAGTTTCTTAAGGAACCTAGTACTGTTATAGTGGCTGTGCAAATTTACCTTCCCATCAGCAGTGGAGAAGGGTTCCCTTTTCTCTCCAGCCTCTCCAGCATCTATTGTTTGCAGACTTTTTGATGGTGGCCATTCTGACTGGTGTGAGGTAATACTTCATTGTAGATTTGATTTGCATTTCCTGATTAGCAATGCTGAGCATGTTTTCATGTGCCTCTTGGCCATCTGTATGTCTTCTTAATTTGAAATGTGAACTCTTTAAGTCATCTGACCTCTTTTTCAAACAGTTCAATGTGTATTCTAAAGACTTCGCTTTTTTAAGGAATATGTAAATTTCTCCTCCAAAATACAAAATTGCTGTCATAAAAATTCACAAAAATTGAATAGCTCATTTTAAAATTACCACAGAATGAAGTCTTTATAGTACTCACTCCTATCCACATGTTTTCTATCTGACTACAATTGAATTGGCCAAATAATCACTAAGATCATGGCAGTTGGTCCCCATCACCTCATGGCAAATAGATGGGGAAATAGTGGAAACAGTGACAGACTTTATTTTGGGGGGCTCCAAAATCACTGCAGATGGTGACTGCAGCCATGAAACTAAAAGACACTTGCTCCTTGGAAGAAAAGCAGAGACGTTACTTTACCAACAAAGATCCGTCTATTCAAGGCTATGGTTTTTCTAGCAGTCATAGATGGATGTAAGAGTTGGACTATAAAGAAAGCTGAGCACCAAAGAACAGATGCTTTTGAAGTGTGGTGTTGGAGAAGACTCTTGAGAGTCCTTTGGACTGCAAGGATATCCAATCTGTCCATCCTAAAAGAAATCAGTCCTAAATATTCATTGGAAGAACTGATGTTGAAGCTGAAACTCCAATACTTTGGCCACCTGATGCGAAGAGTTGACTCATTTGAAAAGACCCTGATGCTGGGGAGGACTGAAGGAGGGAGGAGAAGGGGACGACAGAGGATGAGATGGTTGGATGGCATCACTGACTTAACAGACATGAGTTTGAGTAAACTCTGGGAGTTGGTGATGGACAGGCAGGCCTGGCGCACTGCATTCCATAGGGTCGCAAAGAGTTGGACACGACTGAACAACTGATCTGAACTGAACAATTGAATGCCTTGAGCATCTATATGCACATTAAAATCTTCAGGAACATGCTCTTCGTGATATCTAACTTCTTGAAGTGGCAACAGTCTTTTTCACTTATTGGATTAGAACAAAAACCAAAAGATAATGGCTGTAACTGCCATTCCTTGTAGCTATGTTTCACCTTCAAGTTGTAAATTTTAAGAATGCGAGTTTAGAATCAGTGTCATTGAGAAAAACACTTCCTGCTTTGGACTGTAAGTCATTTCAGCATATCTAAAGTCAACATGACCTTAGTTTGAGAGGCTAAAACTTGAAGTGTTACAAGATTTTAGTTATTATAAAATGCCTCACAAATGGATTCCATAGAATGTTTGCTAAGTACAAAATAAAACAAAGGACTATTGATATATGTCTAGCAGCAGACCTTGTTCCTTTCAACAGAATTTAACATTCTAAGAAGGCAGTTATATATTCTTTGAAATAAGAATTAACACTGAAATTGAAATATTAGTTTTTCGATTAACTAAAATACGTGTACATGTCACTTATTCCTATACCCTACAGATTATCAAAGAAATTGTTGTAATTCCCCTCCTTTCCAGAAGTTTACCATCAAATTCCATTGAAAAAAATAAAATAAAAAAATCGTGTCACTGTTAGTGGCAATTTGAAGGTCATAATAGTCTCTGAAGGTCAATTTGCTGAACCACAGTTCAGTGCTCTTGCTGTATGCTGGGATAACCTGGGTGTTTTGCTGCAGCCTATTTCAATCAGGAGTTAACTTGTGAATAATCAAGAAATACTTCACAAACTTCTACGTTCCACTTTCCTAATCCAAAGGTATGATAGGGTGCAGCCAACCATGGTGATTCAACTTGGAACAAGTTATTATCAGATAGAAAACATGATGGTTGGCTGAAAGGTGCTGCAACTTTTAAAGGCATCAGATGTTCTACCAAACACAATATGCACCTTTCTATTTGTCAGTTTTCTCAGAATAGATCATTCATGCTGTACAGTTGAGCCTCTCTTGTCAAAGACATCTGAACAAACTAAGAAAATAAGAGAACAAATCTTTCCCAAATTTTATATCATTCCCGTATAATTAGCCATGTATAAGATTTCTGCCTTCTTCCTTTTTTTATTTTATTTTTCTCTCTCTCTATGGAAACTGTCTGCAGATCTCTCTGACAGAATAAGGCAGTATTTAAGCTGCCTGCCTGGCCTTTCTGCCTCAGAAAATCCAGGGCTGAGTTATGAACAATGAATCTAATGCAGTCTGGCAGAGAAATGGGATCCCAAAATTAAAGATTTGTAAAAAAAAAAAAAAATATTAGATTAGAAGTTAACACAGTGTTGATGTTGGGTTATTGGATTTGCATATTAAAAGAGGGTCTTTTTTTTTGTATTTCTTTAGAGAAGGCTGAGCTTTTTATGATCACTTACATTTATTAAAAAAAAAAAAACACCTCAGTTGGCTCATCGATTCCCTCAAGTCTGTTTAGTTTATTCTTAGAGTTCAGATGGCATTTCTGCTATAAAACAGCCTCCCTGAATAAACTTGAAGAGTATTCTGGGTATTAACATGCAAATGAGAGACTGGAGAATAACTCTGTGCTATGGTAATTCTTCCCAGACTGTTTTCTAAAAGGCTATCTTCGAGGGACTAAAAACATCAGCAACGGAGTTTGACTGCTAAGACTGTGAGGCTGTAAAGTTCTATGCAAATGTAGGTACTAAACTTTAAAAGTCTTCAGTTTATCTTGCTCTTTGTATAGACTATTGAAAATAATTTGATGTTCAGAGAGCATTAAATGACACATAGATCAAGTCAGAGTTGCCCTGAAGAAAGAAGAAATTAAACCTTGGCTACAAAGTAGGCTACAAATTGCCGTTAGGTGGCTGGTATTATATCCTTGAGGGAAATAATTGATAATTGACTACCAGCAAAACTTTCTGAAACATATTTTAAGGGAGAAGAGCAAATCTCATAACAAGGAAGATTATTTCCATTCATTAATGCGTTCATAATATTTTCCAGGGTCCAGGATTTTTTTGTTGTTGTTGTTGTTTTTTGCCAGGGTACTTTAAAAAAGTATACTATGAGTATTTGAATAAATGAGAAGATATTTAAAATAAAGTCCCCTAACAAGTCACCTGCTTTACTATGTAATTGAATTTACTGTGAATTTTAAAAGCCTATGTGCATTTTCTCCCATGACACCAATTCCTATTCACTTTAAATAATTATTTTTTCCATTATTTCTGAAAGTGATTTTACGTAATCCCAAGGAGAGTGAAAAAATTGGCTTAANATATTTAAAATAAAGTCCCCTAACAAGTCACCTGCTTTACTATGTAATTGAATTTACTGTGAATTTTAAAAGCCTATGTGCATTTTCTCCCATGACACCAATTCCTATTCACTTTAAATAATTATTTTTTCCATTATTTCTGAAAGTGATTTTACGTAATCCCAAGGAGAGTGAAAAAATTGGCTTAAAGCTCAACATTCAGAAAACTAAGATCATGGAATCTGGTCCCATCACTTCATGGGAAATAGNTTGAATGAGTGCACAGTGGCTCTACTCCTATGCTCCTCTGCAAGTGTGAAAGGGAATGCAGAGGACTCTGAAAACTGTTTTAAAATAAAAGTTCGCTACTTCAGCAGTCTTTGCATCTCTTCTCCTGTATAGGTTGCAACTAGCCAATAGGCTAAGGTCTGCAGCTCCTGTTTTATAGACTGCTTTTTCAACCTTAGCCATGTTGAACTTAATCACTCTCTTTGCAAATTGGTGTGTTTATCTTGTTTAAGTCCCTTTAAGCTTTAACTCAAAATTTTATACACTTAGAAAAATTTCATTTAATAATCATTTATATGCATATGTGTGTAAAAGGAGTATAATTTGTGGAGCATGAGCTAATTCATTTTATGCTTAATAATGCCTAATTCAAAAATCATTTCAAAACGTTTAGACAGGAGACATCATTACCTGATGAAGGCCATAGCAATCCTTTTATACTGTAAAGAATACTAATTTTGATGGCTACTTCATATCTCCAAAAGCGAATGTGAATTAGCAGAAATCAAATATCACCTCGCCTATACCAAAAGATAGAAAAGAATAAACTTGTGAGAACGATGTTCAGCTTTAAGAAAGAAAAGTCTAGGAGACGTACTCTGCATCAGGGGTGGTGGGATGAAGCAGGGACTTTCTGTCATGCACATGGCAACGGCAAGCTAAGGAAACGAGCAAACAGTCACCCCCACCCACACCCCAAACACTTGGAAAGAGCTCTGCAGGAAGAACGAAACAGGTACATTTTGGAGGTGATAGCATGGGGTAAGGTTTTTATAGCTTTAGCTTCATGGCAGTAGAAGACATACCATCTTTCTGGCCTGAAGAAAGACATTGAAAAGGAACTGAGCCAAACCACAGCAGCTATAAAATCAGAGGACAAGGGGCATCACTGAAAAGAGAGAGGCTGATAAGAGAAATCCCAAATTCTCTGTATAAAATTTACCCCAGTTTTTCAAACCCGTGAATCACTTGTGTACCAAAACAGAATGGACCTAAGTTAAAAGAACTGAACTGAGATCGGAGTTGATTCCTATTGCAGTCGTGACCAAGTTGGCAGTTTGTGTCAAACTAAGTTAATTGCTTCCTAAAATGCAATTAACAGGGACCAAGACTCAAAGAATCTTGTAACGAAAAAAATATACTCATAAGGAATGTAAAGGCAGGGATATACGAAATGTGTTTTTTTTAATGGAAATTCTAGAAATGAAAAATACAAAATCCTAAATAAAAATTGCCTGGAAGAACTTAGTAATGTAATGAAGGTAATGGAAAAAATTATAAGTTTGATTTAGATCATTAAAAGTCATCAATCAGAGAATTAACAGGAAGAAAAGATGGGTAAAATAAGCAGAGCTTCAAGGACTGTGCAACAGTAACAGGAGTCTGGCATATGTTAGCATAAGTATAAATATTGAGGTGAATACATATTTGACAAAATGGTGGCTAAATACTCCTGAAGTTTGGTGAAAGATGTGTTTTATACAGTCAAGAAACTTTGCAAAGCCAAATAGGATAAATGCAAACATACTCACACCTAGGTACATCAAAGTTAAAGTACTGAAAAAGCAAAAATATAGAGAAAATCAACTTTGAAATAAACCACAGAAAAACAACAATATTGTGTACATCACATCTTAAGTAGAAAATCCAAAGGAATCTACAAAACAACCTTATGAATAAGTGAATTCAGAGAGCCACTGAATACATGCTTGATCTATAAAACCCAGAGTAGCAAAAGTTGAAAAAAGAAATTTCCAAGAATTCTATTTACAACTGTGTCAAAAATACACTTTTAGGAAAAAATGTGAATGGATGGTATGGTAAACCGTAAAGCATTGCTGTACCTTATTAAAGAAAATAGAAATAAATGGAAAAACATATTCCTGGATTGGAAAATTGAATATGAGTTAGATGTCAATTACGCCTAAATTGACTTGCAGGTTTGCATATAACAACTGTCAAAATGACACTAGATTAAAAAAAATCCATTTTAAAGCTTATATGGACAGTCACATAAACAGTAGTCAAAAAAATTTAAAAAAGAAAAAATATTGGTACTTGATTTTATGAGCTACTAGTAAAAGTCTTAATCAAGGCAGTGTGCCTGGTGCAAACTTAGGCATATAAATCATTTGAAAATAATAGATTGTCTAGAACTATAGCTGCATATGTAAATATGTATATATATTTGATTTTTCAAAGATGTCAAGATAATTCACTGATGAAAAGGAAGTCTACATCAAATTTTGTTAGACACACTGGAGGTCTGTATAGAAAAGTTTAACATATATTCTGAACTGAAAAGAAAATGGACCATAGGCTTAAATATAGGGGCTAAAATTATTAAACTTACAGAAGGAAACATAAGACAGAGAGTGTGTGACCTTTGGATTGGCAAGTATAAAAACACGTAACCCACAGTAAATGCACAATAGAGGGAGAAAATGGATAATTTGGACTTCATCAGGATAAAAAACCTGCCCAACAAAAGGCATCATTAAGAAAAAGAAAAGTCATAGTACAGATAGAGAGGAAGTACTCACTATTCATACATTAGGCAAAGACTCGCAACTGGACTATAAAGTATGCTCTTAAAACACAATAGGAAGACTAATAAGCCAGTTTTGAAAAGTCAACAAAACCTTTGAATGCCACTTACTAAAGGAAGATATGTAAATGACCAATAGTCACATAAATAGCTATTCCACGTCACTGGTCATCAGCTAATTGCCAGTTAGAACCACATGAAATAATCCTTTATGATCGTGCCTGAAAGTGCACCCCCCACCCACACACACACACACACACACACACACACACGCATGCAAGCTAAAATGGCTACATTTTTAAAAAATCTGAATATCTTAAATATCCCAGAGCTCTTTGAATAACAAGAAATCTGAAAAATCATTGGTTAAAATATGAAATATAATTGCCACTTGATGTGTATATATAGGAGGTAGCAGATGTGTGTGTGTGTGTATCTTCCACATACACTAGCTATCCAAGATTTTTAAAAGTATATAAGATCCCAAAGACATGCATATCGATATTTACAGCAATTTTAATTGCAACACCCCAAAGTTCTAAGCATTCCAAACGTTCAAAAGGGAAACAGGGAAGCGAAACAAGGTACAAGAGAATACTCGCCGTCTAAGAGGAGTGCCACGCTGATCCACACAATCGAAATCATTGTGATGAATGAAGCCCGTACAGTGAGCATGTACAGTATCTGTTTATATAAAACTTCTGGAAAATAGATACTCCTCTATAGTAACAAACAGCATATCAGAAGTCCAGAGCCTGGAGCAGATGGAGAATACTGGCCAGAGTATCCTTTTGGGAATGATGGTAATGCTCCGAACTGTAACGGTGGCTGTGAATTCATGGATGTCTATTTCTGTCAAAGTTCATGAAAGGGAACAATTTTAAATGGATATGTTTTCTTGTATGCTAACTATAAAATTAGATGTATTGGTATATCAATATCCGCATTAATACATGACTGAAAGGGGTGATGATAAAAAAAAAATACTGTCCTTGGACTAGAGTATGTGCAGCTTGAGGCCCCATCTTATATTTTATGGTCTGGTAATGACACAGTTACAGAAGATAATCTGTTGTAGACTGCATGGACTTTGAAATCAAAGAGACCCATGTTTCAATTTTATTTAGATAAGTTCTTCTTAGACTTTGTAAGCCTCAATTTCCACACCTATAAAACAGAGGTAGATGATACTACTATGTTGTAGAATAATGTTAGTTCAAACAGACCTCAGTTTTAATCCTTAAACTACCATTAGAGCTTGTGCAAATGTCTTCATCTCTCTTTTTCTTGAAAATAAAAATGGCCATAACTCTGAGTCATAAAATTAGTCCAAGGATTTATGGAGCTGGCAAATGGAAAACAACTAATAAAATGTCTGGCACAATGCAAGGGCTCAATAAATGTTAGTTTTCCTTTTCCCTTTTCAGTAATACCAAGAGATCTAAAATATGATATGAAACAGTTGGCAAGATATTAATGTTGGAAAGAGGTTTCTCATAGTGTAGACTAATGTATCTTCATATTTTCAAAGAATAACAGCTAAGGCTTCAATTGTTGAATCTCAAATTACTTTCCTAATTTACCTAAAGGTTTGAAGAGCAGACTTCAAAGGACACACATCCCCTACGATCAAATATTTAAGTAAAGGTTATCTGAAATACCTAAACCTTTGAAAATATCTCAAAGGGGAATTCCATTTCCAGCAATATGACAGAAAGATATCCTGAAGGGACTTCTTACTATAATACCACTTGATCCTCGATAATTTACAGCAAATACACTTTTAAAGCACTGTTGTAAACAAAAGAAATGTCCAAGGACAAATAATAGTAAAAAATAAGCCAGTGAGGTAAAACTGACACTTGAAAACTAGTGCACACAGAGACAAGGCTGCATCCATGAAAAATGGAAACATCAGATCAGAAATGGAGCCACTCAGACCGGTATTCTCCGGTAGACAGACTCTGCCTACTTCAGTAGGCTGACTCTGAAATGGTCCCATGGATCTATAAACACCCAGGAGAGTTAAAGTAGGTTCAACTGCTAGCTTTCCCTGGAAGAGAAACTTCAGATGCCCTCAAGAGTGAGTGAGTAAGTGAGGGTGCTCAGTCATGTCTGACTCTTTGCTACCATATGAAGTGTAGTGAGGCAGGCTCTTCTCTCCTTGGAATTTTCCAGGCAAGAATACTGGGGTGGGTTGCCATTTCCTACTCCAAGTGATCTTCCCAAGTCAGGGACTGAACCCACATCTCTCGTGTCTCCTGCGTTGGCAAGCAGATTCTTTACCACTGCACCATGTCACGAGAATGGCACCACAATTTGACTTTTTAAAAATCCAATAGAGAATTTCAGCAAAGCCCGAAAGTTGACCCTGGCAAAACGACTAGTAAAAAGAGAAAAACATTTCTGATGAGACTGACAAAAGTATGGAGAGAAATAGCACACAAAAATAACACTTGAAATTGAAAAGAGGACATGCTAAAGAAACATCATGGATTAAAAAGTTACTGAGAGTCTTAAAAAACCTTAGTTCCAATAAAGAGTAAAATATTAGACTTAAATGGACAAGTACCCAGAAATAGGTAATTTCATAGCACTAAATCAAGACTAAAAAGGAAACAAATTATCTGTATTTACTATGTATATAGAATGCGTGATTTAAAGTTTCTAATGAAGAAGACACCAGGCCCATATGGTTTTACTGGTGAGTTCAAGCAAAAGTTTAAGTAATTTATAATTACAACCTCCAGCAATTTCTTAAACAAAATAAAGGGGGGGATCCAATTTATTAATAATAAGTCCTGGTCTCATAATCAAACCTTGATGTCAAAATTAAATAAGGACTTTGAAGAGATACAAAAGTCGAAAACAAAACACTAGCAGCAAAATATAAAAAATTAGGAGTAAATCCTAGGAATTCAAGAGGGCTTTCACCTTATATAATCCATAAATACAATCCATCTTAGTAACAGGTTATAAAAGAAAAATCCATGCTATCACTTCAGAAGAGTCAGAAAAAGTACATGACAAAATTTATGACTAATCAGTGCATAATCACCTATCAAACTGGTAATGGGAAGAAGCTTAACTTTGCAAACTCTATCAAAACACTCAATAAATGCAGTTTCCTCTGGCAAAATGCAAGAAGTAGTCCTTTCAGATCAGCAGCAAGACAAAGAAGACTATCATAACAAGTTCTATATCAAGAAGTACTAGAAGTCTTAGATGGTGCAAGAAAAAAAACTTTGAGTGGAAAAAGAAACATTATTTGTGCTTTATATGGATATATATATAAAGACTGCTCATATATATATATACAAAAAAATTATCATTGAGTTGTGTAAGAACTTAGTGAACTTTGCAGTTACTAGTATAAACAATGAAATGTACCTGTATTTATCAATAAAATAGTTAAGAAACATTTTAAAAACTATGTTTAACAAGAATAATAAAACTATAAGTAATAAAAAGATGTGCAAGAACTTTGAAGATAAAATGTGGAACATACTGAAAGATATTAAAAGTTCTAAATAAATGAAGCAACATAACCTATCAAAGACAAATACAGTCAACCCATAAGGATTAATCTATTAATACATTTATAGCTAAACCAAATCTAATAACGTTGAGACAATGGGCTATCCAAGTAGAAAATTTGAAATGTAATCCATACATCAACTATCCACAAAAATTTAATATGGACTAAATATTAATATTAATTTAATGTGGACTAAATATTTCAGAGTGAAAAATGAAATATTTAACCTTTTTGAGAAATACAGGACACTATTTTTAACCTTCATGTTAGGAAACAGTTTATTTTATTTAAAAAATAATATAAATATGAACTAAAAATGAAGATTAACAAAATTTAAGATCCATATTCATCAGTAGACCCCATAAAGTGAGATAAAATATATTATGGAGTGGTAGTTTTCTTAAATTTCTAGACAAGTTTAAATGTATAAATTTAAATTCCTACAAGCTTTATCAACCTTTTCACTATCATTCGTTGAATTTTTCATACTGAGTTTGCATCTTGAGTTAAGATACCGAGTTCCTGTTTACTTTTCAGCATTCGATGCTCAGCTTATATCCAATCCAAAGATGTCTCTGGGCTAAAAGATACAACATTTGGCACGTGGCTATCCGTACACAGAGTGCATTGCCAGCACCAGCAGCTTGCACAATCTGTGCTTGGAAATTTGCATTGATCATAATTACTGTTCCACCTGTATTAAATAATGCTCTGCTATCCTTGGGCATTTCAAAAATGGTTTCTCGAAGTTGTCTGTGGTAACACAGTAAGCACATGTGAAGACCTGTGGAGCAATAAAGCACTTTTCAACGCAATTTCAGTGAAAATGTTATAACTTGTACCTCGGTGAAGTTTTTAAAGAAATATTTGGTTCTTGAATTATTTCTGGTGCCCATATTCAGTCAAGCACTTATTGGGCATCTCTTTTGCTTCCAATAATCGGGGTGCTGTGTATTAATATAACAGATATGAAAACTTGGTATGTGCTTTTGAATACCCCTTAATTGGAGAAAGAAAATAAGCACAAACTACTTTTGTTTTTTTGAATCGAGATTAAATAATAACTTACCATAAGTTATAGGAAAGATTTAAGTCATGGCAAATTTCTCATTAGATTTCCAGTGCTACATGTAAAGAGATATATTCCAAAATATTAGTAGTATTCTGGATGAGATTCAGTGCATATATTCGCATTAAAAATTAACATGCTGGTGAAAGTGAAGTCACTCAGTCGTGTCTGACTCTTCGCGACACCATGGACTGCAACCCACCAGGCTCCTCTGTCCATGAGATTTTTCTGGCGTGCTTATTCTAAAAGATCAAAGATTTAGAACTTATGGTTGCCTAATGCCTATCTTTCCTCTGTCTTATCTATATTTTCTGGCTTTGAAGTAGGCCAGGAATAAGCAGATAATCCCTGGGTGGTACAGATTCCCTGGGGAAGGGCATGGTAACCTACTCCAGTATACTGGTCTGGAAAATTCCATGGACAGAGGAGCCTGGCAGGTTACAGTCCAGGGGGTTCACAAAGAGTTGGACATGACTTAGTTACTAAACCACCATCAAGGGGAATAGCCAATAATAGGGAGAATATAAGAACGCAAAACTGAAAAGCAAGATACTACAAAAACAGAATGGCGAAACACAATAGAAATTATGAAATAATAAAAACAGAGTTTTAAGATGTGATAACAGAAAATGACAAGACACTTTGAAGACTTTCAGTTCCTCAGTTTGCCATGTTCTCTGAAACTTGAGCAACTAAGCCTTTATTTACTGTTTCTACCTCCTGGAGCACTCCTTTCTCTCTGACCTTGCCCACTCTCTGCCCTTCTTAACCTGTTTAAAATAAGCTCATCATTCAAAGAATGTAAACCTCTCTTCTGCTGTGATCATTTCACTGCCCACAATCCCCACCAGCAATTCATAATGGATTTAATGCCCTTCGTTTTTTTGCCCACATCACTCTATATTTACCACTACATACGCCATCATTCTGGAGAAGGAAATGGCACTCCAGTCCAATATCTTGCCTGGGAAATCCCATGGACAGAGGAGCCTGGTGGGCAACAGCCCATGAGTTGTGAGATGTGACTAAAATCACCAACTACCCCATCATTCATTATGTAGTTTACAATTACATTGTAATGTCTGTTTTCCCCAATATGCAGCAAGCTTCCTTAAAATAGTGAGCAATTTATTCTCTTGTGATCTCAATGCATGATACATGATAGACATTCACCAAATACTGATTGATTGTATTTTTCCA
>SJYA01001053.1:297832-333245 GCA_006410615.1 Neotragus moschatus | reverse complement strand
ACGGTGGATTTTGTTGATGGTCTTTATCTGTACAGTGCTTTGGAAGAAGAGTGGATGCTTCCATTATGAGTTACATCTCTAGAAAAAGTGTTCAAGTCACACAGATTAATATCTAAACATAGTGATACCACTGAATCTATATTTGTCACAAGTGCCTTATTCCCAACCTTTAAAAAAATGAGCAGAATGCATCATTTACTTATTTATATTATTAAATAACAGTCATACTAATGTATCTAGTTTCTAGTCATACAATGAATGTAGTTTCACCAAGGTAGGGGAAGAGATTTAGAGGACAGATTTTCTTTGAAGAAAGTACCTTCAAGGACCCAGCAGCAATTACTGGGCCAAGGGTTAGACAAAAATACAGAAATCAAGAGGCTAGGTGTTACTAATCTTGTTTATCATTCCATGCTGTGTACAGCTTAGATCTCAATTTCTTTGCTTCAGAAGAAAAACAATAATCATTATTCAAATAAATAATACTTAATATTATAGATTCACAATTTTTCATATAAAGATCTTTAAAAAATACTTATTCTTACTGTAGAACAAATCCCTGGGTTGGGAAGATCCCCTGGAGAAGGGAAAGGCTACCCACTCCAACATTCTGACCTGGAGAATTCCCTAGACTGCATAGTCCATAGGGTTGCAAAGAGTCGGACACAACTGAGCGACTTCCACTCACTCAGTACAAATCAGAAGATGAGGATTTTTTTCCTGAAAGTTATGAAATTCTAAAGACTTCTCAGTGGAACTTCAACTGATAGAGTTGAGGAGAATTTTGTAGGTAGTCCCTTGATTGTTTTTTCAACGAAAATTATTATTCTCTTATAGAATATTTCTCCTTCATTTTCTCAGATTTTGTTGAGTAATATCCTCTGTCTATTGTGTCATAAAGAATAGCCAGTTTGATAGAGTATCTTTGGGTAAGTCACTAAAAGTTGAGTTCTCTGTATATGTGGCTTTAAAGTGAAAAATTCATGAACTAGAACATTGCTATATTCTGTGGGAAGTTCCTATAAATTTTCATACTTGTAAGAAATTTTTGCATAGCCACGATAATAAAAATAAAATATGCCATTGAAATTTTAGATCCTAACATATAATTATGTTTCCTCATACCATGAAGTAAAAAAGTTTATAATTCCATTTACTGCCTTTAGGTTTCAAACTCCTGCTGCTAAAAAGCAATCAAGCAAACAATGCAGGTAGTGCTGGCATTATTAATCTTTTCTTGGCAAAGGCACTTTGCTTCCAGTATAACAGGAAATATTACTAAAGCCACTTAGTTTGGCCAAGAATGCAAGGTTTTCATGTGTTGTAAATGTTTTAGAAATTAGATTTTCTTTTCAAAAGCAGTTTTTGTTTGTTCAGATAAAAGCACTTGAAATATAGTTACTACCAAGAGTAAATTATCAATTAAATTAAAACCCTTCAGCCAGATGGAAGAGAAATAACTAATCTCACCATTTTGTCACTTTACCATTTTAATCTTCAGTCTACGCAATGTCTTTCAGTCTGAAAGGACCCCAAGTACCTCATAAAATGTCCATGGTACAGACTGCACCGTGATATACAGCCAGCCATTGAACAGAAGAGAAAGACAATTATAATCACTATGATCAGGCTCAGAAGACTTGGGTAGAGAAGATGATATTTGCTTCATAAAAGCTGTAAGGAATTTGCTGAGAAAAATGGTAATTGGTGTTGCTGAATGCAAGTGAATGCCTTAAGTTATCTCGTTGAAAGTGTTCTGAACTCTTCATTGCTTCCATCGTTACAGACTTTGTCTCTTTATATACACCAGGTATGCACATTCCAAGCTATCTTTTCCAGTGTTAGACCTAAATTACACATGTAAACTTTGTAGTTGGCCATGAGCTTCTCATTTATGCAGAAACAACTTCACAGTTATTTGTTACACAAACCTATTGAGAGCATACTAGCCTGCTGGCTTGTGTGAACATTTTGCTGAACAGCTGCTCTGGCTTTAAAACTTGGACTTTCCAAGCACTGTTTGAAATATCAACATAAAATGTGGAAGGTAGAGGAAAGAATTTTTGCTTACATGTCATCATTTCTAGCTTGCTATTTATATGCTTTTTTAGGAGACTAGACACTCAAGTCAAAATACAAAAATAAAAGATACCTAGAAATATTTGGATTTATAACATCTAAAACTGTATGAAAGGATTGTGTGTGTATAAATATATATGAGTAAAATTAAAAATGCTAATTAGAAAATAGTAGTAATTGCACATTTAAATGATTATAAATTATTGAAATGTTAAAGGCTATAAATTAGCAAACATCATTCTGTATTTTTGTGAAAATCTTATCTATACAAAAATATCTTGCACATTTAAAAAAATCATTTGTATAACCTGAAAGTTTATTAAATCAGGTTTGTTTAAACCTGCAGTGCTTTTTTTTTTTTTTTAAATAATAGAAGTAGGCTATTGTGCATCCATACAATGGAAATTTGCACAACCATTACAAGCAGTATTGCGAATCCATTTTTATAGGTATGAAAAATTTCCGCACTGAATTACTGAGTGAATGACTAAGTTGCAGAGAAGTAATTCTAATATGATGCCATTTATATAACAGCACTAAAACCCTCTGTGTGAATGTATGTGTGAAGATATAGTGTATTAATTAGGATTTGGAAGTAACAAAATAACCCTCACATTTCACTGGTTTCTTTACATTCATTTCCTGTTCATGCTCTGTGTAGGTGGCTCTGGCCTGGTCCCTGTAGATCTGTGTCGTTTCTCTGTTGCTGGGTAAGAAATTACNTACAAGCAGTATTGCGAATCCATTTTTATAGGTATGAAAAATTTCCGCACTGAATTACTGAGTGAATGACTAAGTTGCAGAGAAGTAATTCTAATATGATGCCATTTATATAACAGCACTAAAACCCTCTGTGTGAATGTATGTGTGAAGATATAGTGTATTAATTAGGATTTGGAAGTAACAAAATAACCCTCACATTTCACTGGTTTCTTTACATTCATTTCCTGTTCATGCTCTGTGTAGGTGGCTCTGGCCTGGTCCCTGTAGATCTGTGTCGTTTCTCTGTTGCTGGGTAAGAAATTACCACTAACATAGTGTCTTAAAACCATACTCACTAAGCATGTCACAGTCTGAGGTCCCAGGGGGCTCTCAAGGCCCAAGTCAAGGTCCTGGCTAGTTTGGGTTCTCGTTTGGAAGTTAGGGAAAAAAATCTGCCTCCAACTTCATTCAGATTTTTCGTGCAATTCAGTTCCTTGCAGCCAGACAACCGAAGCCCCCTTTTTCTTAAAGGCTGTCAGCCTTTTTCTTGCAAGGTATCGGGACCATTCCCCTCCTGCGGTCTGCTCCCAGATCTTTGCTCTGCAGCCTCCTGCCTCTCAGCAATAGCGAATCTTCCTTGCAATGAATTTCTCTCCTGTTTTCAGTATCTCAGATATCCTCTTCTATGTCAGAAAAGAAACGTCTTTGCTATTGAAACACTCATGTACTCCAGGTGATCTGGATAACTTCCCTGTCTTAAAATCAAGTTGATTAGAAGACTTAATTACAGCCACAAAATCCCTTTTGCCTTGAACTAAAACACAATCATGGGAGTAGCGTGAGGAGATAGAGGTCATAGGGCCATCATAGCATCCTGCGGAGCACAGGCTCTATTTTGTCTTCCCCCTAGGCCAGGCCTCAGGGACCCAGGCTGAAAGAGCAGCCCCCGTATGAGACGCTGGTGCCCCCTCACATGCCACGGACCAAAGCAAGTCACGTGGACCAGCATAGTGTCAGTGAGCGAGGAGGTATACTTTCCCACAGGAGGAGTCCAAGTAACATGGCAATTTGCCGTCTACAGGCAGGAAGATAAGTAATACTCCGAAACAGTAATTCATTCTACCAGGCCTAGGGAGTGAGATCTAGAAATATGGTTACTACGGTGGCTTGATGTTCAGTCATGATGGTATAAAACATGATCTTTTTAAAAAATTTTGTGTTGCTATATTATTTATATTTTTCAAAAGTTATATGACTTTCTCATAATTGGGAAAAAGAAAAACATTGTATCTTGAAAGAATGTAAAATATAAGTCAGAGAGTTTGGGATTTTTCAAATCTGCTTTACAGATGAGCAAAGTTAGTCAATGAGAAGCTGTGTCCATTTACTTAAAAGCAGTATTTATAAGCTGCATTTTGTTTCTAAAATATTTCAAAATATATTTTTAAAGTTCAATCTTTGATTAATCCTACATAAGAATTTCTATTATCTTTGTTTTATTTATGGGAGAAAATGAGGCTCAGTGATGTTTAATGAAANGTCCCGCTGGCCTTAATCATCTCTTTATACATGCTCCTACCCCAACAGCTAGCTTAAACATCTTTACGCCATGGAAAACATCTAGAGCGGTTTCTTTTCTTTTCTAAAAATGTTTACTAGAGTTCAGTTGCTTTATGATGTTCTGTTAGTTTCTGCTTATACAGCAAAGCGAAAGGAGCAAAACTGCAGAGCCAAGCGGATCAGCTCCACGCACGCACGACAGTGACCTCTCTTCATCATCGCAGAGCCCTGCGTACAGTTCCCTGTGCTAGGTTCGCTAGTTGCCTGTTTGAAACAGAGCGGCATTTACATGTCAAGCCCCATCTCCCGGTTCATCCCACTCCCTTTTCCCCGCTTGGTGTCTGTGTGTTTGTTCTCTATGTCTCGATTTCTGCTTTTCAAATAGGTTCATCGGTGCCATTTTTCCAGATTCCACGCATATGCATTTATATACGGTATTTTTCCTCTTTCTGACGCACTTCACTCTGCTTGACAGTCTCTCGGTCCATCCATGTCTCTGCAAATGGCACAACCTTGCTCCTTTTTATGGCTGAGCAATATTCCATGTATATACGTGCCATATCTTCTTTATCCGTTCCTCAGTTGATGGGCATTTAGGCTGCTTCCGTGTCTCGGCTATTGTAAATAGTGCTGCAGTGAACGCTGAGGTGTTTGTATAATTTGTAATTTTGGTTTTCTCTGGGTGTATGCCCAGAAGTGGGATTGCTGGGTCATATGGTCGTTCTATTTTTAGTTTTGTAAGGAACCTCCATGTTGTTCTTCATACTGGCTCTATTAATTTACATTCCCACCAACAGTGTGAGACGGTCCCCTTTTCCCAACATCCTCTGTAGCATTTATTGTAGATTTTTTCGATGATGACCATTCTGACCAATGTGAAGTGATACTTCATTGTAGATTTGATTTGCTTTCCTTTAAAAATTAGTCTCCATTCTGATCTCCTTATTTTGTGGTAGAGATAATAGTTCACCTCCTGATTGTGTTTATTACCTCTCTTAATATCATTAATTTACACATTCAAAACATAAATATTTACGAAGCTAGTACTGAATACAAGGTGGTATTACTCTTCGCCTCTGATAGCATTTGGCTTCTTTTCAGCCAGTCTTAGTATCTTTCAAGAATGTAGATGCACAGACTGTTATTGGGATTCTAGGTCATTTTCCTTCACCCATTTACTTCCAGTGGTTGAAGGATATGTACCTGATTCAATTTGGGGTGAATATATTTAATTTCTATAAAGCATTTTCTATTCATGTATTTTTTATTCATATAAAAAAAACACAGAAACCAAAAGTATTNCTTAAAATATGTGACTCTGTAAACGTGTAAATCTATTCGCACTAACTTCTTCCTGAAACTTGGTTAATACAGGGCTAAAACTGAGGTAAGTGTAAATCAACTAACTAGAATAACAGAGGTGCACGCATGTGGGGGTGTGTGTGTGTGTGTGTGTGTGTGTGTGTGTAAGTCAGGGACTGAGACAGAGGCTTCTGTTTGTAGGAAAAAGAAGGGATATCTCCATTTCCCTAGGTCTTTGGCTCAGAGAATACTAGAAAGCAGACAAGAAAGTTAGCAAGGAATTAAAATATCCAGCCTCCGGAAATCCAGATTTTTGTATAAAACGCTTTGGGAAATGGAACTGGTTGGCTGGTCAGTGGTGCAAATTGTCTCTTATAACAGAGCACAGATCCTGCCGGGATAGTCCCGCTGGCCTTAATCATCTCTTTATACATGCTCCTACCCCAACAGCTAGCTTAAACATCTTTACGCCATGGAAAACATCTAGAGCGGTTTCTTTTCTTTTCTAAAAATGTTTACTAGAATTCAGTTGCTTTATGATGTTCTGTTAGTTTCTGCTTATACAGCAAAGTGAAAGGAGCAAAACTGCAGAGCCAAGCGGATCAGCTCCACGCAGGCACGACAGTGTCCGCTCTTCATCATCGCAGAGCCCTGCCTACAGTTCCTTGTGTTAGGTTCGCTAGTTGCCTGTTTGAAACAGAGCAGCGTTTACATGTCAAGCCCCATCTCCCGGTTCATCCCACTCCCTTTTCCCCGCTTGGTGTCTGTGTGTTTGTTCTCTTGTCTCGATTTCTGCTTTTCAAATAGGTTCATCGGTGCCATTTTCCCAGATTCCACGCATATGCATTTATATACGGTATTTTTCCTCTTTCTGACGCACTTCACGCTGCTTGACAGTCTCTCGGTCCATCCATGTCTCTGCAAATGGCACAGCCTTGCTCCTTTTTATGGCTGAGCAATATTCCATGTATATACGTGCCATATCTTCTTTATCCGTTCCTCAGTTGATGGGCATTTAGGCTGCTTCCGTGTCTCGGCTATTGTAAATAGTGCTGCAATGAACGCTGAGGTGTTTCTATAATTTGTAATTTTGGTTTTCTCTGGGTGTATGCCCAGAAGTGGGATTGCTGGGTCATATGGTCGTTCTATTTTTAGTTTTGTAAGGAACCTCCATGTTGTTCTTCATACTGGTTCTATTAATTTACATTCCCACCAACAGTGTGAGACGGTCCCCTTTTCCCAACATCCTCTGTAGATTTATTGTAGATTTTTTCGATGATGACCATTCTGACCAATGTGAAGTGATACTTCATTGTAGATTTGATTTGCTTTCCTTTAAAAATTAGTCTCCATTCTGATCTCCTTATTTTGTGGTAGAGATAATAGTTCACCTCCTGATTGTGTTTATTACCTCTCTTAATATCATTAATTTACACATTCAAAACATAAATATTTACGAAGCTAGTACTGAATACAAGGTGGTATTACTCTTCGCCTCTGATAGCATTTGGCTTCTTTTCAGCCAGTCTTAGTATCTTTCAAGAATGTAGATGCACAGACTGTTATTGGGATTCTAGGTCATTTTCCTTCACCCATTTACTTCCAGTGGTTGAAGGATATGTACCTGATTCAATTTGGGGTGAATATATTTAATTTCTATAAAGCATTTTCTATTCATGTATTTTTTATTCATATAAAAAAAACACAGAAACCAAAAGTATTTAAAAACACACAGATAACAAAAGTAACATTCCTGCATTTTCACTAATTTTGTTCTTTGGAGAGCAATTACTATACAATGGAAAGCCGTGATTGCACCTGGCTTCTTGGCAAGTCCCTAATACAACTGGCAGCCTGAGGTTCTGAATGACTGGCAGATGGCTCACACTCTATGGGTGAGCTTTGGGTCTCAAGTCATCTATGACTGCCCCCATTCTTTATATTGAATATGTTCAAGTTTAGTATAAAATAAATGCACGATTTGTACATCTACATATATATTTTTTGAATACACATTTTTGTCTTTTCCAGTAATGTCATGCATTTCACTTATCTGCAATCTTAGTCATTTCCATATTTTATTTTTTAAGTATAATATCTCTCTGAGTAGCAGAATTTTAATGTATACACATAATGGTGGCACCTACAGGCAAGCTTCTGTTTTGTTTGTTTGTTTTTTTTTTTGGTATATACTCACTGCAATGTTTAAAGCCTTTTGTTTGCCTCAGAGTAAGAGTTTGATTATTTTAGGACAAAACCTTCCAAAACTGCTATGTCTCATACTCCTCTAAAGACCATGGATTTGTTTTTTCTAATAAGTAATTTAGATTCCAAATCCCTGGACCAAGTTGACTGTGACCTTCTTGCACGTATGCCATGTGGAAATCACCACGGGAACAGACTGCTGAACCAAAGGCAAACAAACAGAGCTGGATTTCTGCCTCCTCATAAATCTGAACTTGCGGTCAGTATGTAGCAGCCAAGTCATCGTGTGTATTCAGACAGGGTGCGTGGCAGGCAGCTGAGAGGAGAAGATGGTATTCTCTGAATATTATGCAAATTTTTAATTAATTAGAAGCCATAATATTTACAGATGCTCTAAAATAAACTGGCTTATATAAAAACCATAATTTTAAAATGCCTTATTGAAAATTCTAAAAAAATAATCACATCAGCTTCATTTTGCTGTGGAAATTTTTTTTAAAATCTGGTTTGTAGTTTTTTCACTAAGTTTATTTTATTTTATTTTTTACTATTCCTTAGCAATTTATATTTCAGACATCACTGTATGATGGTGGGAAACTTTGGCTTCTATTTACTAACCTCAAAAAGCATAATTTTGCACTGAGACTTTAAACATGTATCATCTTGTCACATCTGATGTCAGGATTGATCTGTCAGAAGTGTCTTTGCCTATGTTGAAATTATGGTGTAATTTACTTTTAGTTTTTGGATAAAAAAATGGTATAAATGTTTATTTAGTCTTACTAAATATGCTGATCAACTACTTTCCTTTAGGACTTTACATTTGAGGCACTAAAAGTAGGATTTATCAGTACAAATTCAGTTTGGGACATATGTCATACTAAACGCTCCAGATAGATTGTGAATCTGCTTCACTGAATGAAGACATCAAAAATTAAATAATCTCGGATTAGTTAGCTCAGCGACTCTCGACTTTAGCGCAATGTCCCATGCATGGTCATTGATTTAGTTTTGAAGCATTTCACTCCATGACTGCCATATAATTCATGAGACTGTGGATTTTATTTTGTTCAATATTTTAGATTGTGGATTTTATTTTGTTTTCTTCACTATTTTACTTCTAGGGCAGGGACTAGCACCTCCTATATAGGTGCTCAGTAAATAAGAGAGTTTAAAGTTAAGGCTTGTAAGATAAATGCTGGTTGTTAATCTGTTTCTGCATTTCAATAGAAGCTTTTAAAATGCAGTCGGAGATTTTTTTTTTTAAATTATGTTGAGAAGTTATTAAGAACAATATCTGAAATTTTAAGGTAGAACTGAAGATAGCCCCAAAACAAAACGTAAGCCTGAGAAAGAAACTGAGAAGAAGGAGAGAGTGGCGACGAGATTCAGGTTGTCAGAAATGGCAAGGGCAACATCTTTTTAGCCTTAGAAATTTAAAGTTGGGAATTCCCTGGTGGCCCAGTAGTTAGTTAGGACTTTCACTACCAGAGGCCCAGGTTCGCTCCCTGGTTGAAAACTAATCCCACAATATGTACAACTCCCCACCCCCCACCTCCCCCAAAAAACTTCAAAGTTATCACCGCTCTTATTTAAGAGACATGATTTTATAGTTAAACATAAAACAACAACAACAAACCCTCCACCAGATGTACTGTCCTTCCAGCCCAGTATTGACCAAAGGGAGGCGTCACATGGGTGATTCGTGAGACGGCACTATGGGTGGCAGTCCCAGGGCAGATTCTTGTAGCAGACTCACGCAGCCTAGTATGTAATTTCTGATGGAGTCTCTTAGCCTGTACAAAGGATAGGAACCAGCCTGACCTCTGGAATAACGGCGACAAAGGCCTCCAGGTGATCTAGAAGCAAGATTCTTAACATTTACCTCTACGGTTATCCCCTATGGACAGTTCATGGGAAACATGACTGTCAATTCTATTTTTTAAAACCAGAGAGAGCTATGTTTTAAAGGTTGCATCGGTCAAATTCTTCTCGGGAAAATAAAAACTCAGTGAGTAGTTAATCAAAAAGCATAATTTAAAGAATTCGTGGAAGAAATATTAGCTGTAGGACCAGTAAAAGCAAAAGGAACCCTGATGTAACAAAACGATAGAAAATTCTGGAAGCAACTAAAACCCATGGGATGAAGTGTCAGTCACTCAGTTCTGTCCAGCTCTGTGCAACCTCACAGACTGTAGCCCTCTCGGCTCCTCCAGCCATGAGATTCTCCAGACAAGAATACTGCAGTGGGTTGCCATTTCCTTCTTCGGGAGATATTCCCAATACAGGGATAGAACCTGGGTCTCCTGCATTGCAGGCAGATTCTTTACCATCTGAGCCTTCAGGGCAGCCCTTGGGGTTAGGAAAATAACTTTCAGGAATCATCAGAATTACAAACATGGAGACTGCACCTTGGAGTTTACTCAAGTCTCTGAGAGGAGACCAGGGGCCAGCTGCTTTTGGCATTCCAGGAACTTAGAGAGTACTGACTACAAAGCCTAGAGACTTAGACCTCTGGGTAGAGAGCAACTAAGCTGACCCAGGCAGCAGAAGACTAGAACCAAGTGTTTTTTCAAGTTCTGTTGATGAGGGTGAAGCCAGCTGAAAACAAAGAAGCAAGAAGCCAGTCTCTTCTTTCCATTTCTGACCCTGAGTTAGCCTCTAATAGTCCCTGGAGGAGAATCTGCTAAATAGGCCAGCTCGTGCAAAGAAAATCAGGTTACACAGTCCCAACAATAGCACAACATGATCACAGAGCATGGCAAATGAGTGAATTTGAGGCTTAGTAATATTAGCTTAGTAACTGCTACAGATTTGGAAGTTCACAGTTAGCAGTTTCTCCTATCTATCTCGGGAACAACCCTGCACCACAAGAGAATAATAAGATCAGAAAGCTAGCTCATTTTCAAAGGAATGACAAAAAAGTATCCAAATAGACGGAGCTTTCCCAAGAACAGTGGTGGTTTCAGTAGGAAAAGAATGGAGCATTGTTTTGGTTGTAGTTCTTAGAAAAGTCTGAAAACTGACAAAGTAAAATGTTACCAAGATGAAGGATAGCCAAAACATTGATTTGTAGCATTGAAAAATGCCCTGGAACTTGAAAAATACTGAAAAAAAAAATACAGGTAGGAAATAAAGTGGGGACATCCCTCAGACAGGCTATATATATAAATATATATATGAGTAGTAAGAAGGCTGAGTGCGGAAGAATTGATGCTTTTGAAGTGTGGTGTTGGGGAAGACTCTTGAGAGTCCCTTGGACTGCAAGGAGATCCAACCAGTCCATTCTGAAGGGGATCAGTCCTGGGATTTCTTTGGAAGGAATGATGCTAAAGCTGAAACTCCAGTACTTTGGCCACCTCATGCGNAGAAGGCTGAGTGCGGAAGAATTGATGCTTTTGAAGTATGGTGTTGGAGAAGACTCTTGAGAGTCCCTTGGACTGCAAGGAGATCCAACCAGTCCATTCTGAAGGGGATCAGTCCTGGGATTTCTTTGGAAGGAATGATGCTAAAGCTGAAACTCCAGTACTTTGGCCACCTCATGCGAAGAGCTGACTCATTGGAAAAGACTCTGATGCTGGGAGGGATTGGGGGCAGGAAGAGAAGGGGATGACAGAGGATGAGATGGCTGGATGGCATCACTGACTCGATGGACGTGAGTCTGAGTGAGCTCCTGGAGATGGTGATGGACACGGAGGCCTGGCATACTGTAATTCATGGGGTCACAAAGAGTCGGACATGACTGAGCGACTGAACTGAACTGAACTGATGAGTAAGGAGGTAAGACTTAGCTTATCAATACCACTTTGTATCTGCTTCTATTTATTGATAGAGAGAAGTACTAAAACTAAAAAAAAAAAAAAAATACTCTGTTTAGGAGTAAAGGTATATTCTTGCCCTTATGGATCACATATAAATGGATGTCCCTGGAGAAAAGGCACCTTATTTAGATAAATAACCAAAAGGAAATCAGCATAGGATATTTCCTAAAAATAAAGAAAAGGAACCAGAAACACACACACACACACAAACACACATGAGGTATTTAACAACAAAATATGTTTTAAAATAATATAATCATCTAAATAGTTTTGGACAGAAGGAGAGAAAAAGTTCAGTTCAGTGGCTCAGTCATGTCCAACTTTGCAAACCCATGGACTGCAGCATGCCAGGCTTTCTGCCCATCACCAACTCCTGGAGCTTACTCAAACTCATGCCCATAGAGTCAGTGAGGCCATCCAACCATCTCATCCTCTGTTGTCCCCTTCTTCCTTCCTCAATCTTTCCCAGGATCAGGATCTTTTCCAAGAGTCAGTTCTTTGCATCAGGTGGTCAAAGTATTAGAGTTTCAGCTTCAGCATCAGTCCTTCCAGTGAATATTCAGGGCTGATTTCTTTCAGAATGGACTGGTTGTATCTCCTTGCAATCCAAGGGACTCTCAAGAGTCTTCTCCAACACCACAGTTCAAAACCATCAATTCTTCGGCACTCAGCTCTCTTTATAATCCAAATCTCATATCCATACGTGACCACTGGAAAAACTAAAGCTTTGACTAGACAGAGCTTTGTTGACAAAGTGATGCCTCTGCTTTTCAATATGCTGTCTTGGCTGGTCATAACTTTTATTTCAAGGAGCAAATGTCTTTTAATTCCATGACTGTAGTCACTATCTGCAGTGATTTTGGAGTCCCCTAAAATAAAGTCTGACACTGTTTCCACTGTTTCCACATCTATCTGCCATGAAGTGATGGGACCAGATGCCATGATCTTAGTTTTCTGAATGTTGAGCTTTAAGCCAACTTTTCACTCTCCTCTTTCACTTTCAAGAGGCTTTTTAGTTCTCTTCACTTTCTGCCATAAGGGTGGTGTCATCTACATATCAGAGGTTATTGATATTTCTCCCAGCAATCTTGATTCCAGCTTGTGCTTCTTCCAGCGCAGCGTTTCTCGTGATGTACTCTACATAAAAGTTAAATAAGCAGGGTGACAGTATACAGCCTTGACTTANCTCTTCACTTTCTGCCATAAGGGTGGTGTCATCTACATATCAGAGGTTATTGATATTTCTCCCAGCAATCTTGATTCCAGCTTGTGCTTCTTCCAGCGCAGCGTTTCTCGTGATGTACTCTACATAAAAGTTAAATAAGCAGGGTGACAGTATACAGCCTTGACTTAATCCTTTCCCATTTTGGAACCAGTGTGTTGTTCCATGTCCAGTTCTAGCTCTTGCTTCTTGACCTACATACAGATTTCTGAAAAGGCAGGTCAGGTGAACTGGTATTCTAATCTCTTTAAGAATTTTCCACAGTTTGGTGGGATGATTTGGGAGAATGGCATTGAAACATGTATATTATTGTATGTGAAATGAATCGCCAGTTCAGATTTGACGCTTGATACAGGATGCTCGGGGCTGGTGCACTGGGATGATCCAGAGGAATGGTACGGGGAGGGAGGTGGGAATGGGGTTCAGGATGGGGAACACATGTACACCTGTGGTGGATTCATGTCACTGTATGGCAAAAACAGTGTAATATTGTAAAGTAGTTATCCTCCAATAAAAATAAATATATTTGCATTAAAAAAAGAATTTNGTGAACTCCAGGAGTTGGTGATGGACAGGGAGGCCTGGCGTGCTGCGATTCATGGGGTCACAAAGAGTCGGACACGACTGGGCGACTGGACTGACTGAACACTGGGATAAACGACATAAGAAAAAAGCAAAAATTGTACCAGATAGAGTTAACCTGGCAATGGACACTTTAATCAATCAAGAGTATTGCAATAAGGGAAAGAGTCTAGAACATAATCTGAACTCAACTTTAGCGAAACAGAAAACAAGAAAACTGTTGAATTTTTAAGAAGTGGATGGAATCAATCACAGGTTACCTGTGTTTGCTAATTGACCTTACTCAGAGGAAACGTAAATATTTTCCTGTCTTCTTGACAGGAGATAGCTTTAGAACTTGCAGTAAGGTCAAGTTAAAGTTAGGCTTTTATGCTCCCACAGAAACTTGGAAAGAGGAACCATATCTTCTTTGATGATTACATTTCAAAAGGATGGCTTCTTGATACTCCAGAAAGACATTCCTGGATTGTAAACCTGGCTAGAAGCTTTCAAAAGATTTATTTACATCTCAAAGAGTTAAAGAATTCACAATTACACTGTTTTGTCTAAAGTAAAGGAGGAAAGGAGAGGTCAGAAACCTAAAGCCATGAAGAAACCTGTATAAAATTTAGTGAAACTGGAGGGGAATATTATGGTCCTATCTGCCAAGAGGCATAATCTCTCAGGGGTTTTTATCTACATGGGTTCGTTTTTTGATGATTTACATTGGTTCAAGGCAAAAAATATAACATTTTCCTATCTGGAATCATAGAACATATGCAGTATCATATTTTATAATCTAGTACACATCAACGAATTATATTTCTTTTTCTCTGTGATAACAGTATATGCATGGAATCTCATGGTGAGAAAGGTGAAGAGGTTCTAAATTAGGAGAAAGTATAAAGCAGTGTAGAAGAGACCCATGCATTTTGTACACAGGAAGCGCAAATACAGGGATCTGCCCCTACTTTCTTTTTAGTCCCTTTCTGTTTTTAATTCTTGGTGTCTGTGCCACTCTCCTGCCTCTTTGTCTGTCCTGTGTGTCTCAGGTTTGAGTTACAATGCAGGAGATTGGCTACTCACTGGCTATTAGTACGTGTTGAGTAGAGACTTCACATTAACCACTGTGTGGGATGCTGAATTTTGTGTTTCTAAAGATGGCAGAGTTGGAACCAAGAGTAAAAGCCTTGTTGTTCTTATTTAGTTGCTAAGTCAGGTCTGACTCTTTTTGGTCCTACGGGCTGTAGCTTGCCAGTCTCCTCTGTCCAGGGGATTCCTCAGGCAAGAATGGTTGCCATTTCCTTCTTAAGAGGATCTTCCTGACCCAGGGATTGAACCCTCATCTCATGCATTGGCAGGTGAATTCTTTACCATTAAGACAAAAGCCCCTCTAAAATCCTAATGCTGAGCAAAGCTACTTGCAATTCTCTTCACAAAGCCTAGTACAGTCTTCACTAAGCAAGATTGTTCTTTTTATAAGGACTTACCTTGGAAGAGATTAGGGCTTCGGCAGCCTTTTAGAGTATTAGTTAATTGTCTAAAATTCATTTTAAAGATAATGTATACCTGCACATAACCTTCCTAATATTCATGAATTTTTACTTTTTCTTGCTTGTCATTAATAAAACCACATCCAGCCTGGAAAAATAATACTATCAACATCACCAGAATACATCAGTTGTTTAGTTTACTGGCCTAACTTCTGGACAAGCCATAGACAAGGAAATCATATGAACCTATATGTACCCAATTTAGCTAGAATAAAAATTTGTGTTCTTAGTATGAACGTTGTATGCCTACAATCCAGTAGTTATAATAAGACTTTTCACNCCAGCCTGGAAAAATAATACTATCAACATCACCAGAATACATCAGTTGTTTAGTTTACTGGCCTAACTTCTGGACAAGCCATAGACAAGGAAATCATATGAACCTATATGTACCCAATTTAGCTAGAATAAAAATTTGTGTTCTTAGTATGAACGTTGTATGCCTACAATCCAGTAGTTATAATAAGACTTTTCACAGTCATCACCTGAGTAAATGCCATTACCTACAGCTGGCTGCCATTCCTGTTCTTTATAACAATGCTTTATAGTGGAGTTCATTGTGTTTTCAAAAAGTCCCTCCCCTCGGACTGTGGTAATGTATGCTCCTTGGTTAGGAATTGCAATACTATTTTAAATCGGTATTTTGCATAAATACTGATGCGTGAATTTGCTAAATAGTAGTCAGTGGTCACTGTCTACTACAGAAGAAATCAAGTGAAAGTCCTTTGCTTCCTATACATTCCTTTAATGTTCATATATTGCAAATCAAGATACAGTCATTCAAAATACCACCAGGAGGGAATTCCCTGGACCTCCAGTGGTTAGGATACCATGATTCCACTGTCAAGGGCCGTTTCAATTCTTGATTGGAGAATTAGAATAAGCCCCCATAAGCTACACACAACGATCTCCCACACCACCCCCCCTCAAAAAAAACTGGGTTATCATAAGAATACATTAGCCCTCAAAAATATCTCTCTTACAGTGATTTGGAATCACAAGCCTATTGAAATTGCTGTATATTCTTTAAAAGAAAAATGCAAAATTGCTGATTAAAAATGGAATGAGTAAAGAGATTATAAATCAATCACAGTTCTTCACAAAAATTTTGGAGAGCACTCTGAAATGGAAAACCTAGGAAAACATTTATGAATGGCAATATGAAATAGTCCATTTTTTCTTGTCTAAAAGAATTTTAAATTAAGTTTTTTTTTCCCGAAGCCCAAGGATAACTATACTCATTTAAATTAAATTCTTGGAGATGAATGGCCCTCTGTTGAAACAAACATAAGAATAAAATAAGACTGGTAAGCAGCATAAATAATTCATTGACTCATTTATCAGTAAAATTTTAAGCACTTAGCATATACAGACCACTAAGTAAAATTGTGTTAGATACTACTACCTATTAAAGGTTTATAGCTTCTGCCTTCAAGAGCTTATATTCTAGAAAAGTAGTCATATTTTCACATTATAGCATTATATAGTTGATAATATAAAATAATGACATTATCAAGTATAAAAATATATATATTGTAGGAGTCGGTTTTTTACATACACTTTTCATGACAAAATAATAAAGCAAGACTCCCACTAGAGAATGAAATAAAGTTTATTTCTTATTACAGAAGCAGTTAGTAAAAATATATAATTTTAAAAATACACAATTAATGCTATTTCATATTATTATATTAACTACAGTTTATACAACTGATACAGCTAAAAGTTGCAAGATGAATTTTGAAAAGAAAATGGTATAAAATTATTTATACTATATCTATCAAGGATAATACATGCCTAAGAAAAAATTACTAACTCGAGAATTTAAGTTTCAAAATGCAATACATGTTGTCATGTAACCCTTAGGCTGATTTTCCAGCAGTAAATGGAAATTTTTAAAGGGAATGAATGCCCCGTTACCTGTGAATCAAAGAACTACCAGAACTTTATAACTTAAAACAAATCATCTCCAAAATATATTTAGTTATAAAACATGATTTTTTTTATTTCTAATCTTCAATCATCCCATTTTTATGAATCATGATTATTCTTTTTTATTCTACAAATCTGAGTGAGTCTTAAATGGACATACTTAGAATATTCAGTGTCTTTCAATTTCCACTCTGCCTGCTTCTTTTCCCTGGGCTAAATTTGCATAAATAGCTCAAAGATTGTTCATTAGAAACGTATTTTATGAAAAAGAAATATTTTATATTAAAAAAATGAAAATGTCTACAAAACCCATTTTTTTCTTAAAATGAACATAATGGATTTTCAGTGTCACTGCTCAAAAAAATAATAATACTGATGATGCTGCAATTTGAGTGATGTCCCAAATCACTTGTAATTTGGGCTTGAATTACTTCCATAAATTTCAATCTAAATAGATATATCAAGCTAAAGAGTCCTCAAAATCAATTATGCATGAGAAGTCCCCTTGAAATCTGTATATAAAGAGCCCACATTTTCTAAAAGAGATTAGATGAGGAAGATAAAATTCAAAAGAAAAAGCATCAAGAAAGTAGAATTCACCTATCTGAAATACACAAGCTAGCTAGAGTGGTCTCAAGGAAAGAGACAATAGTAAGGTGGAAAGGAAGGTCCTACAGTCAGCAAAATTAACAGAACTTGGAAATTAAGATTGCATAGCTAAAATTTTCAAATTTGGCATTCTCTCAAAACCAAACCTTAGTAGTGAGCATTATAGATATATACCATGGATATTAGGTGCTTTTGAAAGTTAAAGTTTATACAAGGTCTTCCAAGGTTAGGTAGAGAAATCTTTTCTTATCAGTGAAAAGATCCCTGAAATAACTGTTAATGGCTCAAATCCAATCTTGATGAAAAAGAGAAATTAAGCAGTAATAGAAGAATTAGAATTCAGGATTTAGTTTGATTTTGTCAGGTCAGTGGCATTTATTTAGGCACTGAATATAAGATGTCTGGATTCTTTAGCTAGTTTTCTAAAGTAACTCTCAGGCTCTGTTCTCTTGATTCTTTTCTGAGACTCATTTTTCTTTCCACAACTCTGACTTACATTTCACACTATGTCTGGATTAATCTCCCTTAGGTCCATTTATTCTACTAGTGTTCAGAAATCTACAACAGCTCCCAATAGCCTTCCTAAAGAGATTGAAACTTCTCTTCTTTGTATTTTTTTTCCATATTCTCTGCACGTTTTCTACCTCCCACTTGGACAAGGTTGTTTTCCACGCTCCCAACTGTGGAGCTTTCTCTGGAATCAGCATCATCATCTATTTTCATCATGCACTTGCCTATCATCCTAACACTGAACAAGCTGCTTCCTTTCTGAAATAGCATCCTCTCTTCCCACCAGCTAAAATCCTTCCTATCCACTCTTTAAGCGTCATCTTAAATCCTGACTTAAAGATACTTTTCCTATTTATTGTTTACTTTGGCCTATACTAATTAATCCTGGCTCTAAATGCTTATAATGGTATTGTTTGCTCCTATTCGTTTATAATTTAGGTTTCTGTTGTTCTATGTCTTTTCCATTAACATTCACGGGCATTAAGTCTTAAAACAACCATCAGTAAGGAGCTACTCCAAAGCATGAATCACATCGTAAGCTTTTATATTACAGGATAGAAGGTAAATGGATAGACAAAGGAGTTCTGGCTCATTTCATGAGAAAGCGGAATTCCATTAAAATATATATCATACAATGAGTGAACAGAAAACAAAAATAAGTGAAGGAATTGGGTATAAAGGCAGTGTATTATTTTCCTAGGGGCTTCCCTGGTGGCTCAGCAGTAGAGAATCCAGCTGCCATTGCAGGAGACAAGTTCAATCCCTGGATTGGGAAGATCTCTGGGAGAAGGAAATGGTAACCCACTCCAGTATTCTTACTGAAAAATCCCATGAACAGAGGAGCATGGTGGGCTCGAGTCCACGGGGTCTCAAAATGTCAGACGTGACTTAGCGAGTAAACAACAGCAACATTATATTTCTAGGGTTAGAGTAACAAAGTGCTACACACTGCAAGGCTTAAAACAGTAGGAATCTATGACCTCACAGTCCTGGAGGTGAAATCTGCAGTCAAGGTGTCAGCAGGTCCATGCTCCTTTGAAGTAAAATCCTTCCTTGCCCCTTCCTGGTTTCTGGTGGTGGCTGTCAACGCTTGGTGTCCCTTGGCTTGGAGCTTCCTCACTCTAATCTCTGTTGCTCCCATCAGTGGTCTACTTCCTCCATATCTGTGTCTACACATTCTCTTCCCTCTTTTTATAAGGACACCCATCATAGTGCATTAAGGGCACACTCTACTACACCTTAACTAATTAATCTTCAATGACCCTATTTCCAAAGAAAGTCACATTCTCAAGCTAACTTAATAAATCTTTCCTGGGCAGGACACAAATCAACCCAAAAGAGGCAGGAAAATAAGAAAGGCAAACAGAGCATGAATTCACTACATAGAGTACATGTTGAGAAGTCTGTTTGCAATAGATAGGCAACATATTTACCTCTAAAAATATTGAGAAAACATTATCGCTTGATTCAGAGTTTGTAAAATTCAAGGCAAAAATTACAAAAGGAGAACACACATATTTGTGTATTGATCACAGAGGAAATTTATCCTAAGAGAGCTGATGAAATAGAATAGCTGGTGATCTAGAAAATATTATTAACAATAAAACTATACATATATATGATTTTTACAGCAATCTAATTAGATTTGCTCCCTCAAATTTATATACTTTTGTAAACTTAATCACGGGCAGGATGGGAATAATAATCTGGGGAAATTTGACAGTGTCATTGTTTTGAACCTATACTTTAATCATGGAATCCATATTCTTGGATTCTGGACTGTCTATGACAAATTAGAATATCAAATTTAGTGTATGAACATCAGGCAAAAATATTTTTATGAGCTTTAAAACTAGTCTTAATTTGAATCTGGCATTTGTTGAGCACTCTGAGGTACTTCTTTTGTTACATGCTATTCTTAGAAAATTACATATGGTGTGTGAATTCTAATGATTCCCTCTGTAGTCTAAACTCATATATTCCAACGTCTTACTTGAAATCTCCACTTAAATGTAAAACCTTCATGTCCCTAAGGCAGCTATTCACCTGGTTTCCCACAGTATGGAGAGTTTATCTTTTTGTTTTCCCGTGTGGTTCCTAAACTTTCTCTGTGTTGCTCCTTATGGAGGAGAGGGCGACAGGAAAGCTATCCAGCAAATTATGTTTGCCAGGCTCCCACACTAACTGGGTTTAGTTTAGGTACCTTTTTTTCTTTGCCTAACTTCCATTTTCTATTACTATCTTAACCATCAATTATATATATATTTCCTAGTAAAGGTCAGATAATTTTTCCCCTCTGCAGCTGCTTTTAATATTACCACTTGGTCTTTGATTCTCAAAAATTGTATTACACCTAGGTATGTTTTTCTTTGAATTTGTTCCACTGGGATTCACTGGCGTCATCTTTCAACTCATATGGGAAATTTTTTTTCAAGCTTTGTTTCTATCCTGATTCTCTGTCTTCTTTCTCCTTTGCGGACTCTTTTTTGACCAATTTCCATGTGTCCCTTTTGCTTTATGATTATTTTCCCCTGTGTTTGTCTTCTTTGTTCTCTGTTTTAATTTGCATGTATTTTCTAATAGTATATTTCTGAATTCAATATATAGCCTATCATATATTTGGTCTGCTTTTCATTATGTCCACAAGATCCAATTGATGCTTCTTTATGTCTTAATTGATTAATTTATTGTGGTACTCTGGTTTATAAAGTTATATGTTTCATACATACAGTATTATAATTAAACTTTTACTCTATAAAAGTATATAATATATACTCTATAGCATGAAAAAAGTGAAAGTGCTAGTCATTAAGTCATGTCCACCTCTTTGCTAGTCCATGGACTGTGGCCTGCCACGCTCCTCTATCCCCGGAATTCTCTAGGCAAGAATACGAGAGTGGATAGCCATTTCCTTCTCCAGAGGATCATCCCAACCCAGAGACTGACCCGAGTCTCCCGCATTGCCGGCAGATTCTTTGCTGTCTGAGCCGCCACTCTACAGCATACTCACCATCAAGGTCTAATTTCTGTCCCTCAACATAAAATTTATTCCGTTTACCTATTCCTCCCTTAATCACTGCCGTTTCCTTCTGGCAACCGTCAGTCTATTCCTCGTATATACTTGGCTTGGTTTTGTTTAATTTGCTTTATTAATTTTTTTTCTAGGCATGTGAAATCGTGCGATATTTGTCATTCTCTGTCTGACTTATTTCACTTAGGGTAAAACCTTTTATGGCCATCCATGTTGTCTCAAATGTAAAATTTAGTTTGTATAAGGTTGAGTGGCATTCCTCATATATCTTTACTACATCGTCTTTATTCGTCTGTCGATGGACACTTAGGTTGCTTCCATATCTTAATTATTGTAAATAATGCTGCCCTGAGGATAGTGGGGTGTGTATATATTTCAATTAGTGTTTGTGTATTCTTCAATAAATACCCTATAGTAGCATTACTGAATCATATGAAAGCTTTGCTCTTAGCTTTTTGAGAAATATCCATACAGTTTTTCATAGTGGCTACACCAGTTTACATTCCCATCAACAGTATGTGAAAGTTCCCTTTTCTCCACGTCCTCTCCAACACTTAATATTTCTTGTCTTTTCATAATAGCCATTCTAATGGGCATGAGGTCATATCTCATTGCGGTTTGATATGCATTTCCCTAATAATCAATGACACTAAACATATTTTTTGTGTGTGCTTGTTGGTCATCTGTGCTTGTCTTTGGAAAAATGTCTGTTCAGATTCTCTGCCCATTTTTCAATCAGGTTGTTCGTTTTTGTTGTTGTTGTTGTTATTGAGTTGCATGAGTTCTTTACATAATTTGGTTATAAATCCCTTTCAGACAAATGACTTACAAATGCCTTTTTCAGTTCAATAGGTTGCCTTTTCATTTATTGATTATTGTCTTTCATGTGCAGAAACTTTTAAGTTTGATGTAGTCCGATTTGTTTATTTTTCGTTTTATTTCCCTTGCTTAAGGAACCAGGACAAAAAAGACATTGCTAAGACTGATGGCAAAGTATGTACTGCTTATGCTTTCTTCAGGGCCTTTCTTCCAGGTCTTGCCTCCAAGTCTTTAGTCCATTTTGAGTTAACTGTTGTGTGTGATGTACTCTAGTTTCATTCTTTACCCTGCAGCTGTTTAGTTTGCCCAGTACCATTTATTGAAGAGACTTTCCTTTCTCCATTATATGTTCTTGGCTTCTCTGCGTGAAATTAGTTGTTTATACATGAGTGGCTTAATTTATGGGCTACAAACACTATTCCATTGATCTGTCAGTCTTTTTCTGCGAATGTTATGCTGTTTTGATTACTATAGCTTAGTATAATTTGAATCAGGGAGTATGATACTACCAGCTTTGTTCTTTTTTATCAGAATTGCCTTGACTATTCAGGGTCTTGTTTGGTCCCATGCGAATTTTAGGATTTTATTTTATTTATTTATTTTTTTACTCTATTTCTGTGAAAAATATGTTAGGGATTTTGACAGGGATTGCACTGAATCTGTAGATTGCATTTAAGTAGTATGGACATTTAACTGTGTTAATTCTTCTAATGCCTAAGCAAAATGAGCAATTTTTCCGCTTCTTTGTGTCTTTTTAATTTTTTTCTAGCAATGTCTTATAGCTTTTAGGTCTTTCACCTCCAGAAGTTCCAGGTGAGGAAGAGGGTGATAGAGAAATAGAGAAAGAAGCTTATATGTATATCTATCTGATCTTCCCAGGTCACTCAATAGGTAAAGAATCTGCCTGTAGTGAAAGAGCTGCAGGGAGACGTGTTTGATTTCCAGTCCGGAAGGTGCCCTTGAGAAGGGTATGGCAAGCCACTCCAGCATTCTTGCCTAAGAGATACCATGGACAGGGGAGTCTGGCAGGGCTACAGCTCACGGGGTCGTAAAGAGTCAGACACGACCGAAGCAACTGAGCTTGCATGTCCATCTGTCTACCTACCTACCTATGTATATATATGTATATACATATATACATATGAAAACAAAAGCAGGAGCAAAAAATAAATATTAAAAATTGTAAATGCTTTTCTGAAATAATTTAAGACTTATACAATATTATGTCTCAGAGAAAATTTCACAAACAGCCAAAAATCAAGATATAAAAATTGACCTAAGCTCAGCCTACTTTCACAAGTGAATTGTTTTAAACAACTTAAAGATAATCCCAGTATTACTTAAACTATTTTAAGGGGGAAAGACTTCAAAATTCTTGTTACAAGGTGAATGTAATGTTATAAAATCTGATAAAGACTGCACTACAAGAGCCTACAAAATCAATTATGCATGTGATTATCAGTAAGTCTTAAATTTGCAAATTTAATGATTGCAATAAAAACATCTTTTTATTTTCTTTAGATACAAAAGTTAATTATAATATTCCTGTGAGAAACAGAAAGAAGGGATAGTAAAACCAATAAACCATGAACAGTATATTCTAACCCCCCACTCCATATGAAGTGTGGTTTAAGTCCTCTACAATTAGATATCATAATCTACATGGACCAAAGTAAAAATTCTGAAAATAGACAGACAGTTTTTCTTTTTGCAGAGAAAAACTTAGTACATTATAACCATAGCATCAGATATCAGTGAGCAAAAAATATTCATTATAATTAGCAGTGTTGGAATAACACCATAGCTATATGAAGAAAGGACAAGAAGATAACTCCACACTACAAGTATCAGGGGGGAAAAAATGTATGAATGCACATACAGACTTGAAAGTAGGGCAGAGTCCTAACTGTGATTCACAAAATAGAGTCGGGAATGGATAAAATTAATAATGCTATTTATGTAATTTGCCTAAAAAATATTCATGACAAACATTATAATCAACAAACTGACAAAACAGTAAAATATATTTTCAATGATAAAAGTTTAAATGATGTTACATCTATTCAATAATAAGAATTTTAAGATAAGATATATTTGAGATATAAACCAAGCCAGATATTCAGCTATACCCTTATTATCTTTTTTATAAAGATAAGAAAAGCAAAACGTCACTTTAGCAGCCACATAGTAACCTTATAATGATGCTGAGAGAGCATGGATCCTGTATAAAGATGACATGAAAAATTAAGTATTCCATATTTTTCTATATACTTAAAAATGATTGATATTAATCGTATATATATTTTACCACAGTAAAAATAAATAGCCATGAAAATGTAAATGAAAAAATTTAAATAATATGGCAAGTAAAAAGACAAGGACATTTTGAACTCAGTGATCCTAACTTTTGTAAAAATATTATCATTCTAAATTAATATTGATATTGAAAAATGAAGAGGAAAAGCTAGCTGGTTAGAACAAATTTGATCTGCTTTCTACAATAAAATATATCTTACAGGAAATAAACATAATGGAGCTCATGTTAAGTGACACAAAGGAATACAATAACCAAAATCTGGAAGGTGCAAACTTATTATCTAATCAATACTCTTGTTTTCTGTATTGAATAAGTTATAAGAAAGAAGATGGGAAACCTACAAATTAAAACTACACTAATAAAACACAGTATCACTGTTTCCTGATTCACACACACTTATTGCAACTTAAAACTTCTATAAGGTATTGGAGGAAACATGAATAATGTTCTTTATACCATTAAAAGAATTGTAGTTGGTTACTTTAAGAATAATGAAAATATTAGAATCATGAGTTGTAAAGCATCTTAAATACAGACATACTGAAGAATCTATGAATGAAATAATTGATATCTACGATTTGACTGAAAAAATATCTAGGATGAACTTTGGGATGGAGTTTAGGTATAGACTTAGAGAAAAACTGACTCATTGCATTGAAATTTGGTATTGGATCCATGTAAGTTCATTGTCTGTGGGGTCTCTGGGTCCTGGTGGGCCCAAGGTTTGTCTCAGCCCTCTGAGCGTCTCTGGCGGGTATGGGGTTTGATTCTAAACACTATTTTGCCCCTCCTACCATCTTGCTGGGGCTTCTCATGTGCCCTTGGATATGGGGTATCTCCTCCACTGAAGAACTGATGCTTTTGAACTGTGGTATTGAAGAAGACTCTTGAGAGTCCCTTGGACTGCAAGGAGATCCAACCAGTCCATCCTAAAGGAAATTGGTCCTGAATATTCATTGGAAGGACTGATGCTGAAGCTGAAACTCCAATGCTCTGGCCACCTGATGCGAAGAACTGACTGATTGGAAAAGACCCTGATGCTGAAAAAGATTGAAGGCAGGAGGAGAAGGGGATGACAGAGGATGAGGTGGTTGGACGGCATCATGGACTCGATGGTCATGGCTTTTGGTAAACTCTCGGAGTCGCTGATGGACCAGTAGGCCCTGGCGTCCATGGGGTTGCAAAGAGTCGGACACAACTGAGCAATTGAACTGAACTGACTAAGGCTCATTATGTTACTTTTTTCTCTTTATAGTTATACTTTTACAAAGTATTTTTATGAAGTGCAAGCACTGATACCAGAGACAAAATATTGATGAGGGAAAAGTTGTTTCAAGTTATTGACAGACTATGACTGAGAAGGAACCATGAGAAAGAACCCAAGCTTATACATACATATATTGCATCAATCCACTCTCCAATGGGCTCATGCTTTCTTTATTTTAAAATGCATGTGGTTAGAACACTCCCGTCACTACCAAGAAAAAAAACCCTGTGTCCCTTAGCAGTCAACACCTACCCCTGTCTACTCTTGCTTCTGAGCAATCATTTATCTGCCAGGAAGCAAACTACAGTTTTGCCTTTTCTAGAATTTCATATAAACTTCAAAAAAACCACAGCGTATGTAGTCTTTAGTGAGTGCCTTCGTTTACAATAGTGCTCTGTATGCAATATTAGAAGACTCCGCTGCATTATTTCTGAGTGGCTTTGTGATATAATAGAGACAGCTCTGAAAAGTAGGGCAGAAGACTTCACTTCTCTCTCCCACCCCAACCTGTGAACTAAAGGTATGCGTATTAGCTTCTCTTGTTCGGCATAGGTAAGATGAGGAGAAGGGTATGATTCTTTCCTCCTCAAGGCTGCTGTGTTGCATCTAATAAGAGATAACGTGTAAAGTACTTTTGAAAGCATGATACATTAAGCAGATGAGTACACAAGAAAAGACTGCCATAAGTAAGAGAAACCAGCCTTTTGAAAGATATTATTAAACAAGGCTCTTTTGCTGTCTCGCATACAGGTTTAACATTACCATCTTTCTAAATTCTATATATATGTGTTAGTATACTGTATTGGACACAGATGTATAGAACAGCCTTTTGGACTCTGTGGGAGAGGGAGAGGGTGGGATGATTTGGGAGAGTGGCATTGTAACAGGTATGATATAAGTGAAACTAATCACCAGTCTAGGTTAGATGCAGGATACAGGATGCTTGGGACTGGTGCACGGGGATGATCCAGAGAGATGGTGTGGGGTGGGAGTGGGGAGAGGCATCGGGATTGGGAGCTCATATACACTTGTGGCTGATTCATGTCAATGTATAGCAAAATGAATACAGTATTGTAAAGCAAAACAAACTAAAAAATAAAAATTATAAATAAATAAATAAATAAACAAGGCTAAGTGTATATTAAAGTATAAAGTTTAAAAATTCTGTTTTTTCACTGCCGAGATGGGAATAGAATGGAAGAAAGCTATAAATGGATTTTATGAAATTTGAATAAAAGGGAGTGGGAAATGTAAAAATAGACATAAATGGGAACAGTATTAAGCCTATCAAAATAAAGAAAAAAACTAGCTTTTTTTAAGAAATAGATTTTATATTTTCAATTATTTTCTTCACCAGCATCAAGAATTAATTCTATGTAGGACACAGGATCCGATAAAGATATAGTTATCAAATAAAGTATATAGCTCTTTTCCTCAAGCTTTATCTGCTTCCCATGCCAGCACTGGAAAAGGGCAAATAAAAGGACTCTCAAATGAAATTTAGGGACAAGGGAAGGACATTCTTCCACCAAACTAGACCACAAATATTTGTGAATGCTGACATTTCTAACTTAATGACAAAAATATTAGATTTTTAAATAAATTTCATTGCTTTATCTGGCATCAAGAAAGGAGACAAGGATGTTCTTCCATCCCCATCGCCGGCCGGATCTCCTCCTCTGAACCATCTCTGAGGCCTGAAGCTCTCCCGTCCCTCTCTGTATCCTAGGGAAAAGAAAGCAACCTCACTGTTAAGAGGTTTGAAAATGTCTGACACACAAGAGGAAGCTGAGGAAATCTTATGGTTCACAAGAAGGTATAAAGAACCATGACTCTTGGAAAGTGGGAAAGAATGGGTTATATCAGAAGACAGCACATCTGGGTTGGTCAAAGTTTGACTGTTCAAGGAAAATCCAAGGAGAATGCTGGAAGATCCAGTCTGTGTGGCAATTTTAGGTAGACTGTAGACATAATACTTGACTTTTTGCCTCTTAGTATTAGATAAATTGAGGCGGGCATGGCAACTCACTTCAGCATTCTTGCCTGGAGAATCCCCATGGACAGAGGAGCCTGGTGGGCTGCAGTCCATGGGGTCACAAAGAATCGGACATGACTGACAGGCCAAGCACAGCGCATTAGGTGAATTACATGGAACTGTGGCAAAGGGAAGACTGAAAGGTTTTCAAACATCTATGTGCTCCTATACAGTGAAAAAAGGGGAGAGCCTTCAATCCACAGCCACAGAGAGTCAGATCCCATTAAGACATCTGACATGTCTTCATCAATGATGGTTTGAGGATAAAGAAATTGACCCATTGTCTTAATCTGGCTATTAAAAAACATAAAGCTGATTCTCCTCAATTTGGTCGCTGTCCTCTGGAAAAAAGACAAATATAAAAAGGTTAAATAAATTTCAAATTACTGTTTAGTATAATAAGTGTACAAGTGTATGGCATACTGGACAACAATTTTACTAGTAGTGAAAGAAATAGTGATTAGTGAGGACTGAAATCCTTGGACATTTCAGGGAAAAGAAGTCAATGTACATGATGACATTTAAATTAAGAGATTAATAAAATAAAAACAAAAATTAGTGTTCAAATTTAGTAGTAAGCATTTGTAAAATCAAAGCTAGATATTTTGACTATGAATGAGTATTCTTCTTGCTATAAAAATTATACCTCCTAAAATAATGGACATTTCTTCATTTCTTTGTTCCATAATATTTATTGCATGCCTGTGATGTACTGAGTGGCTGATCTAGCCTCTGTAGATAAAACAGTAAGCCAAACAAAGCTATGAAAAAATATAAAGTTCCTCCTTTCATGGAGCTTTTATGCTAAAGGGAGGATACAGGGCAGAAAACAAACAAATACAATTGACCTTTGATCACTGCAGATGTTAGGAGCACCAGCCCCACACTAGGTTGAAAATCCATGAATAGCTTTATATTAATAGTTGGCCTTCAGTACTTGCTGTCCCACATCACTGCATTCAACCAACTACAGATTGTACATTTTTGTTTTAAAAGGCCTATACAAGTGGACCCATGTAGTTCAAAGTGATTGTTCAAGAGTCACCTGTAAATGGCATACTGTCATATAATGCTGTGAGAAAGGAGAGAGAATCATAATTTTAATAGGTGGCTAAGAAAAGCTTTTCTATGAAGCTAACATTTAAGGATTAGTCTAAAAGAGTTTTCAGGTAAAGGAATCTGTGGTTGCAAAGACTCTTAGGAATACACAAGGCATGGGAGAAACTAGTAAAGAGTAGTGTAGCCAGAGCAGAATAAACCAGAGAAAGTAACTAGATCTGTTGATAAAGTTTATGCATTTCATATATTTATAATTTAAAATTTTGAAATATGTTCTTCCGGTTTGAAAAGTGCTACTTGCTTACATAATAGTACATAGGAAGTGCTACACAACATAATACAGTAAGTAGTACTTAGTATAAAAATAGAAAGTTCTTTCTCTTTCATAGCAAATGCCTAATAAAACTACAAGATAGTGCTTATCAGACTAAGCTCTAAATATTATAGCACAAATTTCTTCTATATGAGCTTCTGATTTCTTCTAATTTGGTTATACCATCATATTCAAAGCAAATGACTGAACCTAAAAAATATTATTGACATTTTTTTCTATATCAAAAGATGCATTCATGAATTAACAAATGAATAAATGAATGACAGTATTGATTAGCTGTTCATGTATAACAAAACATTCTAAAACTTAGTGGTTTATGCTAATAAGCTTAATGACAAACAGAAGAAAAATAATGTAAATAGCCACAAATGACCAAAGCTTACTCAAGAAGAAATAGAGCTCAAATAGTCCTACATCTACTAAGAAATTGTGTTTATATTAAAACTCTCCCAAAAGGAAAACTTATGATTCATATGCCTTTATTAATGAATTTTATAAAATATTGGGGAAGGAATATCAATTCTGAAGAGGAAAACTTCCAGAAAATGAAAGAAGGTATATCTCCCAATTTCTGTGCTTAGGACAATATTACAGTGATACCAAAAATAGATGATATTATGAGAAAAGAAAATTACAGATTAATATCCATCATGAAAATAAGTGTAGAAATCCTTGAAAGTATTAGCAAACTCAATTCAGAAGGTGTAAGCAGGATCGTATATCATGGGCAAGTGAGATGTATTCCAAAGGAGATTATCATTTAGCAGGCTGAGTAAAGCAGATTGTCCTTCCCATTGTGGCTGGACCTTTTTAATCCATTGAGGGACTGCACAGAACAAAATGGTAGAGAAAGGGAGAACACATTCTCTAATTTTAACTGCTAAGCTGTAGTACCAGTCTGTTTCTGCCTTGTGCCCTTGGATTATACAGCATAGCTGCCCTGGTCCTCAGGCCGTCTGTTTCAGAATGAGCCACACAGCTGACTTTCCTGGGTCTCCAGTTTGCAGACAGAAGATTATGGGGCTTTTTTTACCTGCATAGATGTGAGTGAGTAAGCCAATTTCTTCATAGATAATTTGTAAATAAATTGCTCCCTCGGTCTATATCCATATCTTTATCTGTATCTGTATCTTTATCTCCACCGCCACTGGTTGTGTTTCTCTAAAGAACCTTGACAGATACAGTAAATTCATTCAAACCAATATTTTAAAAGAGGAAACTTTATCTATTTACTAAATATCCAAAAAGCATTGCAAAGTTCACCAATTTGTGACAAAATTGCTCCACAAACTGGGACTAATACTACCTCATGAATAAAGCGTAGATATGAATAACTAGATCTAACATCATACCTTGTTGTTAAGGACTAAATGGTTTCCCTCTATGGTTCAGTTCAGTTCAGTTCAGTCTCTCAGTCGTGTCCGATTCTGCGACCCCATGAATTGCAGCATGCCAGGCCTCCCTGTCCATCACCATCTCCCAGAGTTCATTCAGACTCATGTCCATCAAGTCNATTATTTCTGAGTGGCTTTGTGATATAATAGAGACAGCTCTGAAAAGTAGGGCAGAAGACTTCACTTCTCTCTCCCACCCCAACCTGTGAACTAAAGGTATGCGTATTAGCTTCTCTTGTTCGGCATAGGTAAGATGAGGAGAAGGGTATGATTCTTTCCTCCTCAAGGCTGCTGTGTTGCATCTAATAAGAGATAACGTGTAAAGTACTTTTGAAAGCATGATACATTAAGCAGATGAGTACACAAGAAAAGACTGCCATAAGTAAGAGAAACCAGCCTTTTGAAAGATATTATTAAACAAGGCTCTTTTGCTGTCTCGCATACAGGTTTAACATTACCATCTTTCTAAATTCTATATATATGTGTTAGTATACTGTATTGGACACAGATGTATAGAACAGCCTTTTGGACTCTGTGGGAGAGGGAGAGGGTGGGATGATTTGGGAGAGTGGCATTGTAACAGGTATGATATAAGTGAAACTAATCACCAGTCTAGGTTAGATGCAGGATACAGGATGCTTGGGACTGGTGCACGGGGATGATCCAGAGAGATGGTGTGGGGTGGGAGTGGGGAGAGGCATCGGGATTGGGAGCTCATATACACTTGTGGCTGATTCATGTCAATGTATAGCAAAATGAATACAGTATTGTAAAGCAAAACAAACTAAAAAATAAAAATTATAAATAAATAAATAAATAAACAAGGCTAAGTGTATATTAAAGTATAAAGTTTAAAAATTCTGTTTTTTCACTGCCGAGATGGGAATAGAATGGAAGAAAGCTATAAATGGATTTTATGAAATTTGAATAAAAGGGAGTGGGAAATGTAAAAATAGACATAAATGGGAACAGTATTAAGCCTATCAAAATAAAGAAAAAAACTAGCTTTTTTTAAGAAATAGATTTTATATTTTCAATTATTTTCTTCACCAGCATCAAGAATTAATTCTATGTAGGACACAGGATCCGATAAAGATATAGTTATCAAATAAAGTATATAGCTCTTTTCCTCAAGCTTTATCTGCTTCCCATGCCAGCACTGGAAAAGGGCAAATAAAAGGACTCTCAAATGAAATTTAGGGACAAGGGAAGGACATTCTTCCACCAAACTAGACCACAAATATTTGTGAATGCTGACATTTCTAACTTAATGACAAAAATATTAGATTTTTAAATAAATTTCATTGCTTTATCTGGCATCAAGAAAGGAGACAAGGATGTTCTTCCATCCCCATCGCCGGCCGGATCTCCTCCTCTGAACCATTTCTGAGGCCTGAAGCTCTCCCGTCCCTCTCTGTATCCTAGGGAAAAGAAAGCAACCTCACTGTTAAGAGGTTTGAAAATGTCTGACACACAAGAGGAAGCTGAGGAAATCTTATGGTTCACAAGAAGGTATAAAGAACCATGACTCTTGGAAAGTGGGAAAGAATGGGTTATATCAGAAGACAGCACATCTGGGTTGGTCAAAGTTTGACTGTTCAAGGAAAATCCAAGGAGAATGCTGGAAGATCCAGTCTGTGTGGCAATTTTAGGTAGACTGTAGACATAATACTTGACTTTTTGCCTCTTAGTATTAGATAAATTGAGGCGGGCATGGCAACTCACTTCAGCATTCTTGCCTGGAGAATCCCCATGGACAGAGGAGCCTGGTGGGCTGCAGTCCATGGGGTCACAAAGAATCGGACATGACTGACAGGCCAAGCACAGCGCATTAGGTGAATTACATGGAACTGTGGCAAAGGGAAGACTGAAAGGTTTTCAAACATCTATGTGCTCCTATACAGTGAAAAAAGGGGAGAGCCTTCAATCCACAGCCACAGAGAGTCAGATCCCATTAAGACATCTGACATGTCTTCATCAATGATGGTTTGAGGATAAAGAAATTGACCCATTGTCTTAATCTGGCTATTAAAAAACATAAAGCTGATTCTCCTCAATTTGGTCGCTGTCCTCTGGAAAAAAGACAAATATAAAAAGGTTAAATAAATTTCAAATTACTGTTTAGTATAATAAGTGTACAAGTGTATGGCATACTGGACAACAATTTTACTAGTAGTGAAAGAAATAGTGATTAGTGAGGACTGAAATCCTTGGACATTTCAGGGAAAAGAAGTCAATGTACATGATGACATTTAAATTAAGAGATTAATAAAATAAAAACAAAAATTAGTGTTCAAATTTAGTAGTAAGCATTTGTAAAATCAAAGCTAGATATTTTGACTATGAATGAGTATTCTTCTTGCTATAAAAATTATACCTCCTAAAATAATGGACATTTCTTCATTTCTTTGTTCCATAATATTTATTGCATGCCTGTGATATACTGAGTGGCTGATCTAGCCTCTGTAGATAAAACAGTAAGCCAAACAAAGCTATGAAAAAATATAAAGTTCCTCCTTTCATGGAGCTTTTATGCTAAAGGGAGGATACAGGGCAGAAAACAAACAAATACAATTGACCTTTGATCACTGCAGATGTTAGGAGCACCAGCCCCACACTGGGTTGAAAATCCATGAATAGCTTTATATTAATAGTTGGCCTTCAGTACTTGCTGTCCCACATCACTGCATTCAACCAACTACAGATTGTACATTTTTGTTTTAAAAGGCCTATACAAGTGGACCCATGTAGTTCAAAGTGATTGTTCAAGAGTCACCTGTAAATGGCATACTGTCATATAATGCTGTGAGAAAGGAGAGAGAATCATAATTTTAATAGGTGGCTAAGAAAAGCTTTTCTATGAAGCTAACATTTAAGGATTAGTCTAAAAGAGTTTTCAGGTAAAGGAATCTGTGGTTGCAAAGACTCTTAGGAATACACAAGGCATGGGAGAAACTAGTAAAGAGTAGTGTAGCCAGAGCAGAATAAACCAGAGAAAGTAACTAGATCTGTTGATAAAGTTTATGCATTTCATATATTTATAATTTAAAATTTTGAAATATGTTCTTCCGGTTTGAAAAGTGCTACTTGCTTACATAATAGTACATAGGAAGTGCTACACAACATAATACAGTAAGTAGTACTTAGTATAAAAATAGAAAGTTCTTTCTCTTTCATAGCAAATGCCTAATAAAACTACAAGATAGTGCTTATCAGACTAAGCTCTAAATATTATAGCACAAATTTCTTCTATATGAGCTTCTGATTTCTTCTAATTTGGTTATACCATCATATTCAAAGCAAATGACTGAACCTAAAAAATATTATTGACATTTTTTTCTATATCAAAAGATGCATTCATGAATTAACAAATGAATAAATGAATGACAGTATTGATTAGCTGTTCATGTATAACAAAACATTCTAAAACTTAGTGATTTATGCTAATAAGCTTAATGACAAACAGAAGAAAAATAATGTAAATAGCCACAAATGACCAAAGCTTACTCAAGAAGAAATAGAGCTCAAATAGTCCTACATCTACTAAGAAATTGTGTTTATATTAAAACTCTCCCAAAAGGAAAACTTATGATTCATATGCCTTTATTAATGAATTTTATAAAATATTGGGGAAGGAATATCAATTCTGAAGAGGAAAACTTCCAGAAAATGAAAGAAGGTATATCTCCCAATTTCTGTGCTTAGGACAATATTACAGTGATACCAAAAATAGATGATATTATGAGAAAAGAAAATTACAGATTAATATCCATCATGAAAATAAGTGTAGAAATCCTTGAAAGTATTAGCAAACTCAATTCAGAAGGTGTAAGCAGGATCGTATATCATGGGCAAGTGAGATGTATTCCAAAGGAGATTATCATTTAGCAGGCTGAGTAAAGCAGATTGTCCTTCCCATTGTGGCTGGACCTTTTTAATCCATTGAGGGACTGCACAGAACAAAATGGTAGAGAAAGGGAGAACACATTCTCTAATTTTAACTGCTAAGCTGTAGTACCAGTCTGTTTCTGCCTTGTGCCCTTGGATTATACAGCATAGCTGCCCTGGTCCTCAGGCCGTCTGTTTCAGAATGAGCCACACAGCTGACTTTCCTGGGTCTCCAGTTTGCAGACAGAAGATTATGGGGCTTTTTTTACCTGCATAGATGTGAGTGAGTAAGCCAATTTCTTCATAGATAATTTGTAAATAAATTGCTCCCTCGGTCTATATCCATATCTTTATCTGTATCTGTATCTTTATCTCCACCGCCACTGGTTGTGTTTCTCTAAAGAACCTTGACAGATACAGTAAATTCATTCAAACCAATATTTTAAAAGAGGAAACTTTATCTATTTACTAAATATCCAAAAAGCATTGCAAAGTTCACCAATTTGTGACAAAATTGCTCCACAAACTGGGACTAATACTACCTCATGAATAAAGCGTAGATATGAATAACTAGATCTAACATCATACCTTGTTGTTAAGGACTAAATGGTTTCCCTCTATGGTTCAGTTCAGTTCAGTTCAGTCTCTCAGTCGGGTCCGATTCTGCGACCCCATGAATTGCAGCATGCCAGGCCTCCCTGTCCATCACCATCTCCCAGAGTTCATTCAGACTCATGTCCATCAAGTCAGTGATGCCATCCAGCCATCTCATCCTTGGTCACCCCCTTCTCCTCCTGCCCACAATCCCTCCCAGCATCAGAGTCTTTTCCAACGAGTCAACTCTTTGCATGAGGTGGCGAAAGTACTGGAGTTTCAGCTTTAGCATCAGTCCTTCCAAAGAAATCCCAGGGCCGATCTCCTTCAGAATGGACTGGTTGGATCTCCTTCCAGTCCAAGGGACTCTCAAGAGTCTTCTCCAACACCGCAGTTCAAAAGCATCAATTCTTTGGCACTCAGCTTTCTTCACAGTCCAACTCTCACATCGATACATGACCACTGGAAAAACCATAGCCTTGACTAGATGGACCTTAGTCGGCAAAGTAACGTCTCTGTTTTGAATATACTATCTAGGTTGGTCATAACTTTTCTTCCAAGGAGTAAGCGTCTTTTCATTTCATGGCTGCAGTCACCATCTGCAGTGATTTTGGAGCCC
>SJYA01001053.1:180041-293832 GCA_006410615.1 Neotragus moschatus | reverse complement strand
GAAGTCGCTCAGTTGTGTCCGACTCTTAGCGATCCCATGGACTGCAGCCCACCCGGCTCCTCCATCCATGGGATTTTCCAGGCATGCTAGATGCAAAAAAATTAAAACAAATGTTTACACTAATGCCCACGTACAAAAGTTTGTAATTGTTTTAATCTTATCTGCCAAAACCTGAAAATAACCTAAATGTTCTTCAGCTGCTTAATGATAAACATTGTATGTCTGTACAACATTCAACATAAAATTCACACACAAATGGAAATGAATCTCAAAAGCAGTATCCTAAGTGGACTTAGGAAAACACTGAAAAGCATACACATCTAAGACAAAGATTTCTTTGTGAACATTATCTCAGGAAACAATACCTCGAGATGTTTTGGGTCTCCTCCTTTCCTACCATGAGAGGAGGAAAAACCAGTATAATGTAACGTTGTGTTAGTTGCCCGAATAGGTGGTATGACAGTACCCTCTGGTCTTCCTTCCCCTGGGACAAAGAGGGAGGCATTTTACGCAGTGTCCAATTTGCATCATTAGCCTAGGATAGCTTCAAGGGTGTTAGTATCCTGAAGTTTGGGTTGTTTGGGAATAATTACCAATAATTTCCTATAGACATCAGGACTTACTAAGGTACAGGAAATAGACCCAAGAGCAAAGTGAGGTTGAAAGTGAAAGTCGTTCAATTGTGTCTGACTTTTTGTGAGCCCATGGACTATTATAGTCCATGGAATTCTGCAGGCCAGAATACTAGAATGGGTAGCCCATTCCTTCTCCAGAGGATCTTCGCGGCCCAGGAATTGAGCTGGGATTTCCTGCATTGCAGGCAGATTCTTTACCAACTTAGCTATCAGGGAAATTGCACTTAAGCAAAAGTAAAGTCTTAGTAAATCTAGTTCACCTTACAGTGGCTGAAGTAGGAAGTAGGGTCTTGAAGTGGAGCATAGACTCTATATTGCCTTTAAGTTTAAAATATAAAAAGGTAATATAAAATGGCCAATATATTTCCATGAGATTCATTTAAAGTGAGAGCTATGATAAAAAAGAAATATACACTGGATACATAAATCATGTTGATTCTTAAATGTAAACAAAGGTACATAGTTATTTTCTCATAGGCATTTCTGAATCTCTTATTCAATATGCAAATGGTTTAGAACTAAAATTAATCATGAAATGAATTACCTTATTTATGAGAACTATAAATCAAAGAGAACTGACTGCTTCTTATCAGAAAGAAATGAAAAAGAAAAAATGTATTACCTTCACGCTAAGTGGCTCCACTCCAGAAAATATAGTAGGCTGTATCTTATTTCCAGCTAGAGATAAGAAGTATTTGAATACCCAAAGGTGTATTGTTTATTAGTTTCCAAAATGCAAATTGATAAAAGTTATCATTAAAAAGAGATAATTTACTGCTTCCTCCCCTTCTATGTAGAAAGAAGACCTTTTGGGGACAAGGTATAGAGATTAATCAGACATATGTACAGAGGAAATCCTTCTTTCAGTACATAAAGATGTGTTTTATGTAATAGAAATATACTCTATCAAAGACAAGAAGCCAGACTCCATGTTCTTTAGACTGCTCTAGACTTTTGAGGAATAGACCTGAACAGGCCTTAACAATAGCTAAGGTCCACAGTCATTTTCAGTAACTCAAGCTGCTTCCACAGTGGATTAAAAGCGCCTTCAACCACAAGGGGCATAAAAACTTCCCTGGGTGCAACAGCCTGCTTTAGAGAAGGCAGGATTCTTTTCATTCCAGGTTAGCTTTCTCGCAGGTGAAGCTAGTGAATCTTAGAATGAGAATAAAAAATGCTCTCTTCCTAGTTCAGGGTGAGGCTATGGAAGGTTAGCATCTAATACTTCAGTAATGCTAACTTTCTGCTTGATGGATACTGCTTGGAAAATAACTGATTGAAGAAGCTGAAGAATATCAAAAAGCTAATCAAACTATTCAGGAAAAACACTTTTGTTTTAAAAGGGGCAACTAACAATACATGAGAATGGCTTCATTAAATATATCAATCACAAGCTAAAAGCCCCAGCTGCGGTCCTTGTACTTCATGCCAAAAGGCATTCAGAGGTATCAAAGGACATTATGTTTTCAATATGAGTGTAATCTGGACTTAGTTCTAGCTACATTCATTTGAAAACTTGTTCATGTGTTTCCCACACATACTTTTATTTGCCCCAATTATCTTCCTAGATTGTTCTCTCAAAAAGGCTATATTCCTAATGAAAATTAGTTTCCAGCAATAAAATATTCTTCTCATTCTTTCAAATTTCACATTAGGAAATTCACTGAAAACAAATAAAGAAGCCTTAAAAATTTTCTGTTTTCTGTTCAAATTAAGCTTCAGTTAGAACATTGCTCCATTTGTGTTATTAACAATAAGTAGAATTGATAACAAGGCCCTATTTTGTAATGTTAATGTAACTCCTTCTTAGGGTTTATTAGGTTTTCAATAGATTCTCTTTGTCTTTAGATGCAATTTGAAATTGCAATTGGAAATTTTATGCTTTAAATACCACAAATGTAACAAAAAGTGAGTTTATATTTTGAAATACAAAGTATGTATTTTACCTCTCATAAAGGAATTTATGAGAATACCATAACTTAATGGTTGCTTAAAAACTTGAAAAATTATTTGAAGATATATATTTACTTATTATTGGCTGTGTTTAAGAAATTTCATTTCTAAATTTTAATAGATAACACTTTTTATAAATTAATATGCAAGAAAGAATTTGAGGCAAACGTCATTTTTTATAACTCATTTTCTCTCTACATAAGAATCCTATTTCAGATATAGAATAGCTAGTCCATGAGGCTCTCCCCCTATTTTGGCTTATGGAATGCTGTTGTATTGCTTAGAATCTCAGTCATTCTCATAAACATGATAGTTTCTCCAGACTGTAAAGAATTCAGTGCTGGAGACCTGGGATCAGTCTCTGGGTTGGGAAGATCCCCTAGAGGAGGGCCTGGCAACCCACTGCAGTATTCTTGCCTGGAGAATTCCATAGACAGAGGAGCCCGGTGGACTATAGTCCATGGGGGTTGCAAAGAGTTGGACACCACTGTGACTAATACTTTCACTTCACTTCTTGGGGGTTCAGACTGTAAAGAGTCTGCCTACAATGCAAGAGACCTGGGTGTTCGATCCCTGGGTCAGGAAGATCCTCTGGAGAAGGGAGTAGCAACCTATTCCAGCATTCTTTCCTGGAGAATTCCATGGACAGAAGAGCCTGGTGGGCTGCAGTCCACGGGGTCACAAAGAGTCAGACATGACTGAGCGATTAACATTTTCTAAGACTTTTATTATGCATTTTTTCCAGTTGTATTTATTTAATTGACACTTTATATAATGTCTGACTCTTTGCAACTCCGTGGACTGTGGCCTGTCAGGCTCCTCTGTTCATGGGATTTTCCAGGCAAAAACACTGGAGTGGGTTGCCATTTCCGTCTCCAAGAATCTTCCTGACTCCCAGATCNATTTTTTCCAGTTGTATTTATTTAATTGACACTTTATATAATGTCCGACTCTTTGCAACTCCGTGGACTGTGGCCTGTCAGGCTCCTCTGTTCATGGGATTTTCCAGGCAAAAACACTGGAGTGGGTTGCCATTTCCGTCTCCAAGAATCTTCCTGACTCCCAGATCGAACCCAGGTCTCCTGCATGGCAGGCAGATTCTTTACCATCTGAGCCACCAGGGAAGCCCATAATTGACACATATCACTGTATAAGTTTAAAGTGTACAGCGTAATGATTTGACTTATATAAATCATAAAACAATTATCACATTATGTTTAATAAGCATCCATCATCACACAGATACAAAAATAAAAACATAGAAAAACATTTCTTTTCTTGTGATAAGAATTAAGATTTACTCTCTCATTAACTTTCATATGTAACACATAACAGTGTTAATTATATGTATCATGCTATCTATTACACTCCTAGTACTTATTTACCTTTTGCCTGGAGGCTTGTAAATACCTTTTGACTGCCAACTGCCTTCATCCAGTTTTCACTTTCAACACCCTGCTGCTAATAACCACAGATCTGGTCTCTTGCTCTATGAGTTTGCTTGTATGCTTGCTTTTGAAGTGTAAGTGATCTACAACACTGTATGAGCTCTTGTTATATGGCATATATTCATTGTTTTTATACATTTCAATGAGTAATCACCGCAAAAGTTCTACCTACAATGTGTCACCAAAGATAGCACATAGTTATCGACTGTGTTCTCCACACTGTGTATTTTATACCTGTGATTCATTTATTTTGTAACTGAAATCTTATAGCTGTCAATCTCCCTCACCTACTTCCTTCTTGTCCCCAGCCTCATACCTTCTGGCAGCCACTTGTATGTTCTCTGTGCCTGAAAACTCTTGCCTGTTCACTTGTTTTCTTTCATAGATTTCACATAGAAGTGAAATAATACAGTGTTTATCTTTCTCTGTCTGAATTATTTCACTTAGCATAATACCCTCTAGGTCCATCCATGTTGCCATGAATGGCAAGATTGCATCCTTTTTATGGCTGAGTAATATTCCATTGTGTGTATGCAGATATGCATATATGTCACATCTTTATCAATTCATCTGTCGACGGGTACTTGAGTTGCTTTTGTATCTTAGCTATTGTAAACAATGCTGCAATAAACACAGAAGTTTATGTATCTTTTCAAATTGAGGGTCTTATTTTCTTGAATATATAGCCAGGAGTGGAATTTCTGGCTCATATGGTAGTTCTATTCTTAATTTTTTGAGGCCTCTCCATACTGTTTTCCATAGTGGCTGCTCTAATTGGCATTCCTACCAACAGTGCATGCGAATTTCTTTTTCTTCACATCCTTGCCAGCAGTGGGTGTTTTCTTTTTGATAATAGCCTCTCTGGTAGGAGTGAGATGATATTTCGTTTTGATTTGCATTTGGCTGATGATTAGTGGTGTTGAGCATGTTTTCATGTGCCTGGTGGCCATCTGTATGTCTTCTTTGAGAAATAATGCTATTCAGAACCGCTGCCTGTTTTTAGTTGTTTTTTGTTAATGCTGAGTTGCATGAGTTCTTAGTATATTTTGGATATTAACCCTTTGTAGGATATATCATTTGCAAATATGCTTTCCCACTCAGTAGGTGACCTTGTCATTTTGCTGCTAGCTTCCTTCACTGTACAAAAGATTTTTAGTCAGATGCAGTTCCGGTGGTTTCTTTCTGCTTTTGTTTCTGTTGTCTAAGGAGACGTATCCTAAAAGACTAACATCAAAGACACATCCAAAAAGATCGATGTCAAAGAGCATGCGACCTAAGTTCACTTCTAGGAATTTTAGGGTTTGGGGTCTTATCTTTAAGACTTCAATTCATTTTGAGTTAATTTTGTGCATGGTGTGAAAGAATAGTTCTGTGATTTTTTTGCATGCGTCTGCAGTTTTCCTGGCACCAATTATGGAAGAGGCTATCTTTTTCACATTGAATAATCTTGCTTCCTTTGTTGTAGATTAACTGCTCATATGTATGTGGGTTCATTTCTGAGTGTCTGTTCTGTTCGGTTGATCTATGTTCTGTTTTTGTGTCAGTACCATATTGTTTTGATGACTATAGTTTTGTAGCATATTTTGAAATTAGAGAGTATGATACCTCCAGATTTCTCTATCTTTCTCGAAGTTGTTTTTGCTCTTCGGAGTCTTTTATGTTTCTACACAGATTTGAGAATTACTTGTTCCAGCTCTGTGGAAGATTCTGTTGTTATTTTATAGGGATTATATTGAATCAGTAGATTGTCTTGGGTAATATGGTTATTTGAAAAATATTAATTCTTACAGTCCATGAACACAGTATATATTTCCCTGTATATATTTGTGTTTTCCCACAGTATATATTTGTGTTTTCTTCAATTTCCTTCATCAGTTTCCCAAGTACAAGTCTTTTACCTACTTCACTAGATTTAGTCCCACATATTTTATTCTTTCTTATATGGTTATAAATTGGATCATTTTCTTAAATTATCTTTCTGACAGTTTGTTTCTAATATATACAAATGAAAGATATTTCTGCATGCTAATTTTGTATCCTTCACATTTGCTAAATTCGTTGATTATTTATGGATTTTGGTGGCATATTTAAGATTTTCTATTTATAACACCATGTCATCTGCAAACAGTGGCAGTTTTATCTCTTCCTTCCCACTGGGATATCTTTTACTTCTTTTCCTGGTCTGATTTCTGTGGCTAGGATTTCTAACACTATATTGAATACAAATAATGATAGTGGGCATCTTTGTCTTGTTCCTAAACTTAAAGGAAATGCATTTAGCTCTATACTGTTGAAGATGATGTCAGATGTGAACTTGTCATTTACGGCTTTTATGTTGAGGCATTTCCCTCTGTACCCACTTTGTGGAGACTTCTTATCATAAATGGATGATGAATTTTGCCAGTTTCTTCCGAATTGATTGAGATGATCATATAGCTCTTATTCTTCAATTATTGTCTGTATCTCATTGATTAATTTGTGGATACGAAACCATCCTGGGATCCCTTGGATAAATCCCACTGTGTAATGTTTATGTGTCAGATATTCTCGTAAAGGAAACTTGTTATCCTTTTAAAAGTATAAAGAATAGTAAAATAAACCCCGACATAGTTATTAGTGTTAGTAATTACCAATGCATGGCAATTTTCTTAAATCTATAATTCGCCAACTTCTATATTATTTTGAAACAAAACTTGTAAATCATATCATCCATAAATATTACAGTCTGTAATGTGATTTAAATGTCATCCCTTTAAGGTTTTTTGAAAATCTTATTAGAATTCATATAATTTTCCAGAAATATAGAATGACATTTAAATATGATAATATATATAAATGCCTAGAATAATTTCTGATATGCAGTAAAATATTCAAATGTTTCTAAATATAGTAATTTTAAAATCATAAACAAGAGTATCTTTTAATACATTGCTAACATAAAATATCAAATTACATAAGCAAAGAAAATCATATTGGGTTGATTATTCAGCAGGTTTCACAAATCTAAGGTGATTTGACAAAGAAGAGTAGAGCTATCAAATTCAGATCTTATCTGTTACTCAAGATGTCAGATTAAACCAAAATGATAAGACCTCCGTCTTTTTTGTGACACACAAACATTTCATTAACTTTATTAAACATGGACATACAATTTGGTGTTTAAGCACCTATGTTGAAAATGAACTTAAAGTAGTCAGACCTGTCTCTTTATTTGCATAAAAAGAGCCTGGGCAAAACAGAGACCCTGGTAAAACTATCACCTCAAATAAAAGAAAAACTTTGCTCATGTTGTCATAGATACAGATTGGGCACAGCAAAAACAAGTTATCAGTCCCAAGATATGACTGAAAAAAAAATGTTACTTGAAATATGTTAGAAAATTAGACATTATGTAGGTAGAAGCACTGGACTCCCAATCAAATTAAATACGTAGAGAATTAAGCCCAAACTGAAAAACAAAGATAAAACTGGCCTTTAACCCGTCCACATGACCCTGCCTAAACAAACTCAAAATCTTCTATAAGGACACCTGCTAAATCTCAGACATAGTTATAACTGGGGTTTTCATGAAAAAAGTAACTGATTTGATATCCAAAGGCAAAAATTACAAAATGCATGAGAATGAACTAATACAAGATGACAAAACAATGGAAAACAGTTGAAAATTTAAAGATGATGAGAATGTTATGATTAAAACAAAAATACATAAATATAGAATCTATAAAATAACAAAGGGACTTGATAACTGTTGGAAAAGCCAAGATAAAATAAAAACATTGAATATGAAAAATGTAACCTTAAAGAAAACACTAGATTAGAGGGAAGAAGAGACTGATTTACCACATTGGAATATTTACAAAAAATAAATTAGAACACATTGGTGGTGGTGGTGGTGGTGGTGGTTTAGTCACTAAGTCGTGTCTGACTCTTGTGACCCTATGGACTGTGGCCCACCAGGTTCCTCTGTCCATGGGATTTTCCAGGCAAGAGTACTGGAGTGGATTGCCATTTCCTTCTCCAGGGGATTGTTCCAACCCAGAAATCCGAGCCCAGGTCTCTGGCCTTGCAGGCAGATTCTTTACTGACTGAGATATGAGGGAAGCACATTAAGAGGGGAAAAAAAAACTACAACTATGATGGAATAGCTGGACCTCCTACAACAAAGAATAAGAAAATGGTACAAACTACATGAAATGTGTCTTTTCAGGCATTGGAAAGTAGGCATCACAGGACTCTGATTCCTAAGAGAAAATATAATTACCTGATTCCTAAAATTAGCCCACCATTCCTCTGGAGGCACCTCCCACATTGTGATGGAAGAGGTAACAGAAATAGACCAGACCAGCCTGCTGTGTTCACACATAAAAAGGGTGCTTGAATTTGAGGGGCAGGGTACAGGATAGAAGATAGCTATGCATAAGAGTTCCACAAATCTTCCTAAAGCTTCCTTTGACTCTTGTTAAAGGCAAAAGCTGGATAAAGTGAGACTACTAGGGACTGAGCAGAAAACCACTTCTGGAATGGGGAAAATTGTGCTGAATAATTCCTGTATTATTACATGTATGGGTAAGAAGTGTCTAAATTATGACTTTCTAGACTGCATAGAAATTTTAAAAACACCTGTTTTTTCAAGAGGGACCTCTGAAGGCTTACAAATTAATCTACAAATAAATTAACTGCTGGGCTTCCCTGTGACTCAGCAATAAAGAATCTGCCTGCCAATGCAGGAGACCCAGGTTCAATCCCTGGTTTGGGAAGATACCCTGGAGGAGGAAACGACAACCCACTCTAGTATTCTCACCTGGAAGTCCCATGGGCAGAGGAGCCTAGCGGGCTACAGTCCATGGGGTCACAAAAGAGTTGGACATGACTTAGCAATGAAACAACAACGACAAATTAACTGCTGGTCAAAACAAACTTCAGTAGTCTTCAGAAGACAAAAAGCTAACCTCAAAAATAAAATTTGTCACGTCCAATGCCCAATAAAAGTATTAAGCATACAAAGAAGTATAAAGATGTAAGTCATAACCAGGAGAAAATATCAGTCTATAGAAACTGATACAGACATGATGAAAATCGGACACAAAACATTAAAATAGCTATCATAAACATACTCGGGGATATACAGGAAAGCATGGACTATTAAAAGGACCCACTAAAGCTCATAAAAAGAAAAGTAAAAACAAAATGTTAACTGGTTAAGAGTGCTTGTTATCGACATCTGCCTAACAAATACCCTAACTTTGTGGTTTAAAATAACCACAAATATTATCTCCCAGTTTCTGTGCATCAGGAATTCAAGAAGGGCTTGATTTGTGTTTCCGGTTTGGGGTAACTCATGTCGTCACATTCAGAGACTAATGGAGAGGAAACAGTAGGGGTAGGTGGAAGTGGAGGTATGTGGAAGCCACTAGGGAATGGCTGGCATCTCTTTTTTCCCCTGTAGTTTTACCTAAGGCCTCTCTGTCTCAGCTAGTCTGGATATGTTTATAACCTGGAAGCCTCGGTACAATTCAATGACTTAGAAAATAGTTTTAAGTTCCAGGCTGCAAGGCAGAAGTTGCATTTTTATTACCTAGCCTAGGCAGGCACCTATAGTCACTTCCACCATAGACTCTAGCTTTCCCAGAGTCAAGGGCAGGGGATATAAAATATAAACCTTATCACATGAAGTGAAGTATGTGAAAGTCACAGTGTAAAAAGAAATACATTTATGATCATGCTAAAATATCAAATTTGCTAATCTGGATTCTCACAATGACATCATTTCATATGAAAATACATTTGTATCCTATCCTAAGGCTTCTAAGTCTTTTCTCACAAAAGAGTTGGGTCATGTCCACAAAAGAGTTGGACATGACTTAGCAATGAAACAACAACGACAAATTAACTGCTGGTCAAAACAAACTTCAGCAGTCTTCAGAAGACAATAAGCTACCCTCAAAAATAAAGTTTGTCACGTCCAATGCCCAATAAAATTATTAAGCATACAAAGAAGTATAAAGATGTAAGTCATAACCAGGAGAAAATATCAGTCTATAGAAACTGATACAGACATGATGAAAACAGGACACAAAACATTAAAATAGCTATCATAAACATACTCGGGGATATACAGGAAAGCATGAACATAATGTCCAACTCTTGGGTCATGTCCAACTCTTTTGTGACCCCACAGTATCAATAGGAGGGTTTGGGTCTCCATAGCTAAATCATGTAAAGGTTCAGATGAGCACCCTCAGGTTCCAGCTCCTCGGATATAACTCCTTGAATATTATTCCTCTAAACATGAAGACATGTCAACTAATGAGACAAGTTACATGCTTTATACCACCATCTCCAACATATACTTGTAAGACAAGAATAGAAAAATCACCTGTGTATTCTGCTGTACACAAAAGACAAAAGAAAAGGGCACACAGGAGATATACCTATACCACTTCTGGAATCTGGCTGGAAATGTGTACAAATTCTCCATGACTCTTTTCTTTGCATTTCTGGCTTTTTGTTTTACCCTCTGGATTATTATTTCCTATAGGAAGCAGGCAGTGTTTGCACTCAGTTTGCTTCCTTCCTGTAGTACTTATTCCTCTTAGCATTTCTCACTTTTTTGGGTCACTTTCAATCTAAGTTGGTATAATCCTTTTAAAAATTATGTGGATTTCTTCAGTGTTGAAACATAATCCACTCCACTAGAAAAAGCACTATAAGTATCTTCAGATAAGCTCCACTCTACCTTGGGCTCGCTAACCATCGGCTGCAGGACAACCCACAAAAAGATTCTTGAAAGTACTTGTGGTTTAATATATGGGATCTACATAGTATTTCTTAGATGCTTCGGAGATCTTTTGTCTATTTGAAAAGTGTTTTTAAGACACTGATTCTCTATGAAGACTTAATAAAGGATCTTACAGGCACAGACTGGGTTTAAAGATTTCTCCTAAAGCGTTTGTTAACATGGTAATTCTTTGTGGGTTTCTTTTGCTGTTGTTGTTGTTCTTGTTGTTTTTCTAGATGCAAATACAGAGATTGAAAACAGCTTTATTTTCAAATACAGGAAATAATGAATTTTTAACTTAAAAGTTGATTCTTTAGCTCTTGTTTTTCCTCTTGAATTTTATCTATGGAGTAAGAAGAGGCTACTTTGGAACATTTGATTTCCTCCCCAGAAGTATTCTTTGCCAAATTGTCAAGTTTCATTGCATTTTCTAATTCCTATTCTTAATGTAGTTGACGGCATTCACCAAGTTCAGTATTTCTTTTGCATTCCTGTAAACTCTCACTGACAATCTTCTCCAGGCTCCTTTGCCCTCTCTTTAAGACTCTTTATTATTTAATTTTGAGTATCTCAAGATCATTCCTGGTTTTGCCTACTTCTTAACCCCAGAATCTATGCCACAAATTTTAGAAGTTTGGTAAGACAGCATTCCATTCTTTCTATTCTATTAGTATTAACAAGTCATCTCATAACTCAAATGCTTCAAACAATAGCATTTTATTATCTTTTATCATTTCTCTGAATCAAGAAATCAGAAATATTTCAGCTGAATCTGCCTCATTTCATTGCAATAAGACAGTGGAAACAGCACAGTGTGGAGGAAATGATGTAGTCCATAGCTCTATATTCTTGAAATCATAAGGTCTCTTTCATGGGTCTCATACTTTTATTCACTATTATGCTGCAGCATGAAAATATGAGAAACATAAGCCCTGTGAAAAGTAAATGATAAAATATTTACCTGAAGACAGTATGATCATATATAAAGAACATTTTAAAAATCTATGAAAAACTACACACACACACACACACACACCATAAATTCAGTTTTTGTAACTTGTATTACTGAGATATCAGTTTTCCCCAAACTTATTATCTATAGATTTAATTCAGTAAATCAAAATTGTAGTAGGCATATTTGAGAGATTGACATGCTGCAGCTAAAATACATAAGGAAAAAGTAAAAGAATACATAATAGCTTACACAAATTTAAAAGAAATAAATTTGGGAGTCTTATATTACCTGATTTCAAATTCAGAAAACTAAGATCATGGCATCCAGTCCCATCACTCCATGGCAAATAGATGGAAAAACAGTGGAAAGAGTGGCTGAGTTTATTTTTCTGGGCTCTATAATCACTGCAGATGGTGATTGATTGCAGCAATGAAATTAAAAGATGTTTACTCCTTGGAAGGAAAGTTATGACCAACCTAGACAGTATATTAAAAAGCAGAGACATTATTTGGTCAACAAACATTTGTCTAGTCAAGGCCATGGTTTTTCCAGTGGTCATGTATGGATGTGAGAGTTGGTCTATAAAGAAAGCTGAGCACTGAAGAATTGATGCTTTTGAAGTGTGGGGTTGGAGAAGACTCTTGAGAGTCCCTTGGACTGCAAGGAGATCCAACTAGTCCATCCTAAAGGAAATCAGTCCTGGGTGTTTATTGGAAGGACTGATGTTGAAGCTGAAATTCCAATACTTTGGCCACCTGATGCAAAGAGCTGACTCATTGGAAAAGACCCTGTTGGGAAAGATTGAGGGCAGGAGGAGAAGGGGATGACAGAGGATGAGATGGTTGGATGGTATCACCAACTCAATGGACATGGGTTTGGGTGAACTCCAGGAGTTGGTGATGGACAGGGAGGCCTGGCATGCTGCAGTTCATGGGATCGCAGAGTTGGACACGACTGAGTGCTGAACTGAACTGAACTGAAAGCTATAAGATCATAACAATGTGATATGATGTAGACAAATAGAGGATGTCAAAAAGCATCCACAATCAATTGATTTTTAAGATACACATCCAAATAATTCATGGGTATTAAATGGCATGGTAACAACTGGAAAGTGAAAGTCGCTCAGCTGTGCCTATTTGTGACCCTCTGGACTATACAGTCCGTGGAATTCTGCAGGCCAGAATACTGGAGTGCCTAGCTATTCCCTCTTCCAGAGGATCTTCCCAAACAAGAGATCAAAACCAGGTCTCCCGCATTGCAGGCAGACTCTTTACCAGCTCAGTCACCAGGGAAGCTCAAGAATACTAGAGTGGGTAGTCTATCCCTTCTCCAGTGAATCTTCCTAAACAAGGAATTGAACCAGGTCTCCTGCATTGCAGGTGAATTCTTTACCAGCTGAGAAACTGGATGCCTGTAATTAAAAAAAAAAAAAAACAAAAAAACCTTTGCACACTATATTCAAAACTGAAATGGATAGTGTATGCTAGTGTAAAACTGTAGAATTTCTTGAAGAATGCATAGGATAAAATGTTCACAGATAGGCAAAGAGAAATTAAACAGGACACTAAGTATAACAACTGTAATAGAAAAAAATATAGAAATAACACTCCTCATCTAAAGAAGAACAAGTTAAATCCAAAAAGATAGAAAAAGGACAGAGAATTATGTCTAAGACAAATTTATCCAAAAATGAAAGTTTAACATCCAAAGTTTATCAAAGTAATTTTCCATATTTATAAGCAGCAGGAATCATATCTTGAACAATGCAAGGGAAAGAAAAAAATTACAATTTTCAACACCCATTGATAAAAAAAAATCATTAGCTGGAATCAAAGGAAACTTTCTCATATTTAATGGTGAAGGACCGAACAGCTTTCTTATCAAGACTTGGAACAAGTCAGTGATGACCAAAGGCAACCTCAAACTAACCAAAAATACAGAACTGAATTCGGCTTATGTGCCTGATCCAGCATCTTGGTGGGAGGAAACTGGTGCCCACTTCGGTACCAGGTATAGATTCATTGCTTTGATGCATGTATTCTTTTCCAAGCCAGTCAGAAGATAAATCATAATAGTCCACATTCAAATGGAATCACAAAACATATGTCAATACATTTTCAGTTTTGCTCAGATCCGTGTTAATTCTTATATATTTCATCAGGTGTTGTGCTGTGTTAGGTGCTCAGTTGTGTCTGACTCTTTGTGGCCCCATGAGCTGCAGCCCACCCACCAAGCTTCTCAATCCATGGAATTCTCCAGGCAAGAATACCAGAGTGGGTTGCCATGCCCTCCTCCAGGGGATCTTCCCAACCCAGGGATCAAAACCAGGTCTCTTGCATTGCAGGATTTTTTTTTACCATCTGAGCCACCAGGGAAACACAAGAGTGGTTAGACTATCCCTTCTCTAGGGGAACTTCCTGACCTAGGAATCAAACTGGACCCCCCTGCATTGCAGGTGGACTCTTTACCAGCTGAGCTACCCAGGAAGCCCACTCTTCATCATAATATAGTTCAAAAATAACTGGACCATCTTGATGTACTACGTGAAAGTGTTAGTCACTAAGTTGTATCCTACTGTTTGTGACCCCATGCACTATAGTCCACAAGACTCCTCTGTCTGTGGCATTCTCTTGGCAAGATAACTGGAGTGATTGTCATTCCCTTCTCCAGGTCATCCTCGTGACCCAAGGCTCAAACCTGGGTCTCCCTCACTGTGGGCAGTTTCTTCATCATCTGAACCACCAGGGAAGCCCAGATGTACTGTAGGACAGCACCTTTATTCAGTGATGCTGTCGGACCATTTTCACACTATTGGAGAGGATGGACAAGAAGGGAAAGGAGAGCATGTGCACATAAAACTTGAACAAGAGTGTTCACAGCAGCTTTATTCCTCGTAAAGAACCGAGAACCAGCTAAATGTTTATCTATACCAAAATGGGTGAAAGAGATACTCAGTGGATTTATTTTCAACAATAAAAAAGAATATACTACTAATACACACAACATGAATGAATCAGAAACAAAAACATTGTGCTAACTGAAAGAAGCCCAGCTGAAGAGTACATGGCATATTATTCGGTTTATATGACGTTCTAGGACAAGCAAAGCCATTGATGACAAATGAAGCCGTAACCATGGTTCCTGGGGAACAGAGAGTATAAATTGACTGGGAAGGGACATGAGGGGATCTTGCTGATGAAAATGTTTTACAATCACTGTTTGGGTATCGTGAATACTGTAGAACTATATGCTTAACATACGCGCCTTCAACTTTAATGCAGATTAGTTGGGTGTGCTGTGCTAAGTCACTTCAGCTGCGTCTGACTCTTTGTAACCCCATGGACTCTAGCCCTCCAGGCTCCTCCATCCACAGGATTCTCCTGGCAAGAATACTGCCATGCCCTCCTCCAGGGGATCTTCCTGAGCCAGGGATTGAATGTGTCTCCTGCAGCACCTACACTGCAGGGGGATTCTTTACCACTGAGGCACTGGGAAAGCCCATTAAATCACACAACAGTTCAGTTCAGTTCAGTTCAGTCGCTCAGTCGTGTCCGACTCTTTGTGACTCCATGAACTGCAGCACCCCAGGCTTCCCTGTCCATCACCAACTCCCGGAGTTTACTCAAACTCATGTCCACTGAGTCAGTGATGCCATCCAGCCATCTCATCCTCTGTCGCCCCCTTCTCCTCCCTCATTAAAAATGGTATCACCGTTATTTTCTAGACTAAGGCAGCAAGTGAGTGCAACCATAAATTTCTGTAGAGTGGGATAGGAATCATAGAATAATTGGTCCTTCTTTCATGTAGCGGATAAGAATATTGACTTTTTAAAATAAACTTTTTAAAGAACAGTTAAATATATATATATATATATAATATATATATAGTTTGGAAACAACAGTTCATCTTAACAAGATTAAAATACTTTCAGTGTTTGAATACAGTTAAGTCATTAGCATGCCAAAATACAAATTTTCGTAGTTCTTTTTCAACGTCTCTAGAGGCCCCCTTTCACACTAAATGTCTAATTGAAGTAAAAAGAAAAACAGTGGTTTTCAGTGTAATTTGCAGAAGCACTTTAATAAAATCCGCAAGCACTCTCACAATCAATATGTTCAGGGCTAATTTATGATTTCTCATCAATACTTTATATACAAACAGTGCTGTGCTTCTTTCCTCCCTTAAAATAAACAGGCCGAAAAAACAAAATCATGAAAGCTGATAGCACTTTGTAGTACAGTACTGGAGAACTTGAGAGACTCTCTGTTCCTCTGGTATCTGCTCCTTCTTGGAAAGTTCGCTTCTCCTCCCTCTTTCAGGCTGTCACTTTGACAGACGTTTTCCCTTTATTCCCCTTTTTGGAGCTCTGTCCATCCTCTCCTCCTATGTGGTACTCCTATACTAGGAAGGAAATACTGTTTTGAAGTCATCCACTGGAGTGGAAGCTGCAAGATATTTAACAGCTAACACATATTCAAGTACAAACAGTCTAGAAGACTTCAAAATGATATTTCCATCACTTTTATTCCAGTCATTTATCCTCTCTGTCAGTGCTGACTACCTCCTTCTGAATGGCATGTGATAGGCATTTTAGACACACTGGGGAACTGACAAGCATTTAGGAAGAATATTTAGCTAATCCATTACTCCTAGGGAGAGAGACACCACATTGTCTATATGGAAGCTTAATGGATTTTTAAAAATTTTGCCATCAAAGTAATAAAAAGAAACATTGTATTTACCAAAAAACTCAAGTCTCAGATTTGGACAATTTCTTTTTAAAATAGCTCAGAGTACACAATTTTGTTATTTTATGCCCAGTTACTTTGCTTTTCTAGAGCAGATGTTTCATCAACTTGGTGACACAAAGGAAAATGTGTAATTTAACAGCCAGAAAAGATGCTAGCTCAGCCATAGCACAGAGTTCCATCTAAATGTCCACATGAAAATTTGTCGAGAGCTAAGGTTGCATTTCTAAGTAATTAAAATAGGATGTTAAATTGAGTATTTCAACCCTTGGGATTATTCTGCTTTACATATAAAAGAGGAAGTTTGAAATTATTGTGAGGATATCTTTAGTGAACAATTATACAGAAAAAAATGTACAAAATGTACATGAATATAATTTGCTAATCTAATAAAATTTTAGGTAGAAAACACACAAAATCATTAGAAAGAGTATATTCATGTGCACGATAATTTCGTAAATTTACTTTAACCGTTGTAGTGAAACATCTGTGTAAGAAGGTTTATAAACTCATGAGTTGTATATCAGCTACTCAACATTAATTTGCTCAAAAGACTATAATGGAGAACTAACAAAAAAAATATATAGTGTTAGTGGTAGTCATAAAAATCACTGGTTTACAGTTCTATGGGATTTATGAGCATGCTTTCTATGTAATGTGAGAGAGAGGGCATAAGCCCTAGTAGCATACATAACCAGCAGGTAGGAGCTCTGCCAAGTATACACAGTCTTTCAGGAAGATACATTTTATTTGTTCCCTCAAAAAATAAGCCTGTCTTCCATGAAGCATACACTGTGGTACCACTAGACAATGGCATTGATTAAGAGTAACAGTAGCTCAGGTGGAAAAGAATCTGCCTACAATGCAGGAGACCAAGTTTGATCCCTGAATCAGGAAGATCCCCTGGAGAAGGGAATGACTACCCGCACCAGTATTCTTGCCTGGAGAATTCCATGGACACAAGAGCCTGGTGGACTACAGTCCACAGGGTTGCAAAGAGTTGGACATGACTAAGTGAATAACACACTCTGTATTTTATTCAAGTAAATGAATACATTTACTTAAATGTATTCAAGTTTTAAAGTACTTAGGTTTAAAATGATCAATATGAATTTTAAACTAAACATAAATATGAAATAGAGTGAGACAAGATACAATAGAAACATTAAAAAATGAATCTTAAGGGAAAGAAAAAGGCTTGACAGAAATGTTAGTGACATCTACCTTAGTTCAGTTCAGTTCAGTTCAGTGGGTCACTCGAGTCTGCCACTATACAGCCACAAACTGCAGCACACTAGTCTCCCTGCCCATCACCAACTCCCAGAATTTACCCAGACTCATGTCCATTGAGTCAGTGATGCCGTCCAACCATCTCATCCTCTGTCGTCCCCTTCTCCTCCTNTGGATAATAAAGTGTGAAAGTTGTCATGACTCAGTCATGCCTGACTCTCTGTGACCCCATGGACTGCAGCCTGTCAGGAATTCTCCAGGCAAGAATACTGTCCATGGAATTCTCCAGGCAAGAATACTGGAGTGGGTAACCATTCTCTTCTCCAGGGGATCTTCCTGACACAGGGATCTCACCCATGTCTTCTGCATTTTAGGCAGATTCTTTCATTGCAGTCTGAGCCAAAAGGGAAGCCCAGCTGAAAAATCATACAGAGATGATTAAACCCAACTTTACTAAGAGTCTCAAAAAAGAGGATGAAATGTGTTATTTCTCCTTGAAATAAACATGTATTTGTTTTCTATTGCTGTATACATGGTCTACTGGAGAAGGGAATGACAAACCAGTATTCTTGCCTTGAGAACCCCATGAACAGTATGAAAAGGCAAAAAGATATGTCACTGAAAGATGAACTCCTGAGATCGGTAGGTGCCCAATATGCTACTGGGAAAGAGTAGAGAAATAACTCCAGAAGAATGAAGAGACAGAGTCAAAGCAAAAACAGCACCCAGTTGTGGATGTGACTGGTGGTGGAAGTAAAGTCCAATGCGGTAAAGAACAATATTGTATAGGAAATCTGGAATGTTAGGTCCATGAATCAAGGTAAAGTGGAAGTGGTCAAACAGGAGATGGTAAGAGTGAACATTGACATTTTAGCAATCAGTGAACTAAAATGGACTTAAATGGGTGAATTTAATTCAGATTAAAATTGTATCTACTACTGTGGGCAAGAATCCCTCAGAATAGATGGAGTAGTCCTCATAGTCCACAAAAGATTCCAATTTGCAGCATTGGGTGCAATCTCAAAATGAAAGAATGATCTCTGTTTGTTTCCAAGGAAAATCATTGAATATCACAGTAATCCAAGTCTACGTCCCAATNCTACTACTGTGGGCAAGAATCCCTCAGAATAGATGGAGTAGTCCTCATAGTCCACAAAAGATTCCAATTTGCAGCATTGGGTGCAATCTCAAAATGAAAGAATGATCTCTGTTTGTTTCCAAGGAAAATCATTGAATATCACAGTAATCCAAGTCTACGTCCCAATCACTAATACCAAAGAAGCTGAAGTTGAATAATTCTATGATGATCTACAAGACCTTCTAGAAATCCAAAAAAAAAGATGTCCTTTTCATCATAGGGGACTGGAATGCAAGAGTAGAAAGTCAAGAGACACCTGGAGTAACAGGTAAATTTGGCCTTGGAGTACAGAATGAAACAAAGCAAAGGCTAACAGAGTTTTGCCAAGAGAATGCACTGGTCATAGCAAATGCCCTCTTCCAACAACACAAGAGAAGACTCTACACATGACATACCAGATGGTCGATACCAGAATCAGATTGATTGTATTCATTGCAGCTGAAGATGGAGAAGCTCTATGCTGCTGCTGCTGCTGTTAAGTAGCTTCAATGCTTTCTGACTTTGTGCGACCCCATAGACGGCCTCCTACAAGGCTCCTCTGTCCCAGGGATTCTCCAGGCAAGAACACTGGAGTGGGTTGTCATTTCCTTCTCCAATGCATGAAAGTGAAAAGTGAAAGTGAAGTCACTCAGTCGTGACCGACTCTGTGAGACCACATGGAAGGCCTCCTACCAGGCTCCTCTGTCCCTGGGATTTTCCAGGCAAGAGTACTGGAGTGGGGTGCCATTGCCTTCTCTGGGAGAAGCTCTATCCAGTCAGCAAAAACAAGACTGGGAGCTGGCTGTGGCTCAGATTGTGAACTCCTTATTGCCAAATTCAGAGTTAAACTGAAGAAAGTAGGGAAAACCGTTAGATCATTCATGACTTAAATCAGATTGTTTACGATTATACAGTAGAAGTGACAAATAGATGTACAGGGCTAGATCTGATAGACAGAGTGCCTGCAGAACTATGGACAGAGGCTCATGACACTGTACAGCAGGCAGTGATCACGACCATCCTCAAGAAGAAGAAATGCAAGGAAGGCGAAATGGCTGTCTGGGGAGGCCTTAGAAACAACTGGAAAAGAGGAGAAGTGGAAGGCAAAGAGAAAAGGAAAGATATCCCCATCTGAATGCAGAGTTCCAATGACTAGCAAGGAAGATAATATAGTCTTCTAAGTGATCAATGTAAGAAATAGAGGAAAACAAGAGAATGGGAAAGACGAGAGATCTCTTCAAGAAAATTAGAGATACCAAGGGAACATTTCACACAAAGATAGGCACAATAAAGGACAGAAACAGTATGGACCTAACACAAGCAGAAGATATTAAGAAGAGGTGGCAAGAATACACAGAGGAACTGTACAAAAAGTATCTTATGACCCAGATAACCATGATGGTCTGTTCGCTCACCTAGAGCCAGACAACCTGGAATGTGAAGTCAAGTGGGACTTAGGAAGCGTCACTAAGAACAAAGCTGGTGAAGGTGAGGAAATTCCAACTGAGATATCTCAAGTCCTAAAAGATGACTTTAGCTGTGAAAGTGCTACACTCAATATGCCAGCAAATTTGGGAAACTCAGCAGTGACTACAGGACTAGAAAAGTTCAGTTTTCATTCAACGCCAAAGAAAGGTAGCACCAAAGAATTTTCAAACTACCACACATTGCACTCATTTCACATGCTAGCAAAGTAATGCTCAAAATTCTCCAAGTGAGGTTTTAACAAAACGTAAATCAAGAACTTTCAGGTGTTCATACTGCATTTAGAAAAGGTAGAGGAACCAGAGATTCAATTGTCAACATCCGTTGTATCATTGGAAAAGCAAGAGAGTTCCAGAAAAACATCTACTACTGCTTTATTGACTAGTTCAATGCCTTTGACTGTATAGATCACAACAAACTGTCACAACAAACTGTCTTGAAAATTTTTCAAGAGATGGGAATACCAGACCAACTGACCTGCTTCCTGAGAACTCTGTGTTCAGGTCAAGAAACAATAGCTATAACTAGTCATGGAAAAACAGATGGGTTTCAAATTGGGAAAGGAGTATGTCAAGGATGTATATCGTCACCCTGTTCATTTAACTGTATGCAGAGTACATCACCAGGAAGATCTCCAGAGTACATCATGTAAAATGATGGGCTGCATGAAGCATGAGCTGGAATCAAGATTTCTGGGAGAAATATCAATAACTTCAGACATGAAGATGATACCACCTTTATGGCAGAAAGTGAAGAGGAACTAACCCTATTGAAGAAAGTGAAAGTGTTGGCTTAAAACTCAACATTCAAAAAATGAAAATCATGGCATCTAATCCCATCACTGCATGGCAGATAGATGACAAAACAATGGAAACAATGGCAGACTTTATTTTCTTAGGCTCCAAAGTCACTGCAGATGGTGATTGCAGCCATGAAATTAGAAGACGCTTGCTCCTTGCAAGAAAGGCTATGGCCAACCTAGACAGCATATTAAAAAGCAGAGACATTACTTTGCCAGCAAAGGTCTCTCTAGTTAAAGCTATGGATTTTCCAGTACTCTTGTGTGGATGTGATATTCGAAACATAAAGAAGGCTCAGTGCCAAAGAATTGCTGCTTTTGAACTGTGGTGTTGTAGAAGACTCTTGACAGTCCCTTGGACTGCAAGGAGATTAAACCAATAAATCCTAAAGGAAATCAGTTCTGACTATTCACTGGAAAGACTGATGCTGAAGCTGAAGGCCCAATACTGTGGCACCTGATGTGAAGAAGAACTGACTCATTGAAAAAGACCCTGATGCTGGGAAGGATTGAATGTGGGAGGAGAAGGGGACAACAGAGGATGAGATGATTGGATGGCATCACTGACTCAATGGACATGAGTTTGAGCAAGCTCTGGGCGATGGTGAAGGACAGGGAGACCTGGTGGGCTGCAGTCCATGTGGTCGCAAACAGTCAGACATGACTGAGGGACTAAACTAGACTGACAACTCCTTACCAAATTAAGCAGCTTGAAACAACACAAGCATGTTGACATGAAAGAGACAAATGGCCAGGTTTTTCTTTAACGAAATGGGTTCACTGGGGTTCAGTAGAGAATTGCAGTTCCAGGTCTGCCACCTTTGTCAGCAACAGGAAAGTCCCTTCATGGCAAGTGAAGGAGAATGCTTTTATTGGGAGTAAAGGTAAGCAGTTCATAGTCCTACGAAGTGTAAACAGACTTAACACAGTTCATGGCTTTTCATTGGCTGAGTCCTTACCGGGAAGAAGAGTGTTTCTTCTTTCTTACAAAGATGGACTTATTCTGGGCTTGTACACAGGAAGTGGGGTTTGGGAGATGGCTTAAAATTCTGTATTCATAGATGTTCCATTTCATTTCTCTTTCAGTATTATGTGTCTAGATGAGCCACAGGAAGTTGAAAGATTCAAAATTGTTCAGGTACTTACAACACTGTTATGTAGAAGTAAAGAAATCTCCTCAAATTTTCCACTACAACATTTTCATAATGGATCAAATTTTATATTTATACTTTTAAGATACTTTTGAGTATCTCCAACTTGAGATTTACCCTCAAAGAAAATATACTATATGCATAATAGTTTCTAAAGCCCAGAACTTTGGAAGAAAATTCTATCTGACTTTTATTATAATTATAAATTTCTCTAGACAATACAGATGTGAAGGAATAAATATCTTTCATTCTCTATGAAATCAGAGAATGAATTTGTCATAAAGAATATCTTGGAAGATGTATTAGAAGCAGAAGATAGTAATTTTTTTTTTATAATGGCACATAGAAAGTATTTTAGGCTTGGAGAGTCAAGAGGCAAAAATCAGGAGAAAAAGTATCAGCTTATATATAAAGAAAGACATGTTTCTACACATTTTTATTAGTGAAATTCAAAATTCTGAACACTGAAATTTGAATTTCATATAATTTTCAAGGACCACAAAATATTTTGAGTTTTTTTTTTTTTTTTTTTTNCAAGAGGCAAAAATCAGGAGAAAAAGTATCAGCTTATATATAAAGAAAGACATGTTTCTACACATTTTTATTAGTGAAATTCAAAATTCTGAACACTGAAATTTGAATTTCATATAATTTTCAAGGACCACAAAATATTTTGAGTTTTTTTTTTTTTTTTTTTTGACCACTTAAAAAATATAAAACCTTCTGTAGCTCATTTGGTACACAAAAATACTATTCAGGCTGGATTTAGCTTTTAACCATAGTCTTTTGAAAGTTTTTAAATAATTATTATGAAAGTCACTCTTGGTCCCATTTATTCTAAGTCCTTTTTTTTTTCCTCATTCTCCTAAAGATACTGTTTTTATACACAGACACATATATATACACCATATATATACACCATATACATATATATACACATATATATACACCATGAGTATCCTTTTAGACAAATTTTATTTTCTTCTATTAACTACTCTTTGAATGCATAAAGTGAATTTGCTCAGTCTTATCCGACTCTTTGCAACCCATGGACTATAGACTGCACCAGGCTTCTCCATCCATGGGATTTTCCAGGCCAGAATACTGGAGTGGGTTGCCATTTCCTCTTCCAGAGGACCTTCCCAACCCATGGATCGAACCCGAGTCTCCCGCATTGCAGGCAGACACTTTACCCTCTGAGCCACCAGGGAAGCTATTGAATGCATATACTCTCCTACTAATTTCTACAGTCATAATCCCCTAATTAATTAACCTAGATACAGATATATATGCCAAAGCCTTTGACTGTGTGGATCACAATAAACTGCGGAAAATTCTGAAAGAGATACAGGTCAGGCAGCAGCAGTTAGAACTGGACACGGAGCAACAGACTGGTTCCAAACAGGAAAAGGAGCATGTCAAGGCTGTATATTGTCACTCTGCTTATTTAACTTCTATGCAGTGTACATCATGAGAAACGCTGGGCTGGAGCAAGCACAAGCTGAAATTAAGTTTGCCGGGGGAAATATCAATAACCTCAGATATGCAGATGAAACCACCCTTATGGCAGAAAGTGAGGAGGAACTAAAAAGCCTCTTGATGAAAGTGAAAGAGGAGAGTGAAAAGTTGGTTTAAAGCTCAACATTCAGAAAACTAAGATCATGGCATCTGGTCCCATTACTTCATGGGAAATAGATGGGGAAACAGTAGAAACAGTGTCAGACATGATTTTGGGGGGCTCCAAAATCACTGCAGATGGTGATTACAGCCATGAAATTAAAAGATGCTTACTCCTTGGAAGGAAAGTTATGACCAACCTAGACAGCGTATTAAAAAGCAAAGACATACTTTGTCAACAAAGGTCCATCTAGTCAAGGATATGCTTTTTCCAATAGTCATGTATGGATGTGGAAAGCTGCATCTAGGAAGAATAAAATGACTTTGAGAAATCTCCTCTTTTGAGTATGAAAACATAAAATAGCTTCTAACTTAAAAAAAAAAAAAAATGATTAAAGGTCCTAGGCTGTACCTTGTACTTTACAGATTTGTTGCAGAAGAAAATAATGGAATAGAGATTGAGTTGGAAATCAAGCTAATATGGTGTCTTGCTTCTGTAGTTTCAGAAGAGTAAGTCTAAGGTAGATGTCTTCAGTGAAGTAATTACTAATTACTAGGAATATCTTGACTGAAGAGAACTTTCAAGTTCTAATTGGCTCTAGGAATGCTGGATAATATGTTTTAGGCTACGGGATAACAAACTTTCTGGACAACGGAATTTAACTGTTTAGCTGTATTGGGAGAAGTAATTGCCACAAGTGTTCGTACATACTGTAAAAATTTAAATGGCCATGAAGCTCTTGTCCTGATAAGCCCCTTTGGTTAAAGTGTTCTTTCCTTCTTTTGAAGTTTGAAAATAGCAGCATTTAAAATATAAACTGTAGTGATGACTCCATGAGACAGCGATTTCAATTTTTACAAAATCTCTTAAATATCTAAAACAATTTATTATGAAAACACTCTGATACAATGATTTGGAAACCCCCTACTTTATTTTATGGTGAATCCTTGTGACTTAAAAATTATTCGTATTTGCAAAGAATTTTAAATAAATAGTTAAGTGCTTTAACAATATTATGTAGAAGGCTAGAAGTCAAAAATAAAGGTGGGCAGCACTCAAAATACCTAGGAAGATATTGTCCACTCAGCCTCTCCATGTGCATGGTAGCTATCATAAAATTATGTTTTCTCTTATGACTGAACAATGCAGGATGTCATCAACATGTGGTTCTTTTAAAACAGTATTCTGTATTTATTTAAATGGGATTAAAGCTCATATCCTCATTTCCCATAGAAGATTAAAGTATTTAGCATTTCATCCCTTTTATTGTAGCAAGCTGCTAAGCTTCCTCATTGCTCCAAATTGCAGTATCACCCAATATGCTAGCTTCAGTTCACTTCAGTCCCTCAGTCGTGTCTGACTCTTTGTGACCCCATGAGCCGCAGCACTCCAGGCCTCTCTGTCCATGACCAGCTCCCGGAGTTCATCCAAACCCATGTCCATTGAGTCGGTGATGCCATCCAACCATCTCATTCTCTGTCGTCCCCTTCTCCTCCTGCCCTCAATCTTTCCAAGCATCAGGGTCTTTTCCAGGGAGTCAGCTCTTCACATCAGATGGCCAAAGTATTAGAGTTTCAGCTTCAGCATCAGTCCTTCCAATGAATATTCAGGACTGATTTCCTTTAGGATGGACTGGCTGGATCTCCTTGCAGTCCAAGGGACTCTCAAGAGTCTTCTCCGACACCACAGTTCAAAAGCATCAATTCTTCTGCACTCTGCTTTCTTGATATTCCAACTCTCACATCCATACATGACCACTGGAGATACCAGAGATCCACAAATTATAGCCTGAGGGCCAAATTCAGATGGTATTTGTTTTTTTGTAAATAAAGTTATATTGGAACATAGTTATATCTATTCTTTTATGATTGTCTATGGATGTTTGCCCCTGACAATGGCAAAATTGACTTGCTAGTACAGTGACTATATTATGCATAACGGTCTAAAATTGTAATATCTGGCCTCTTACAGAAAAATTTTGCTGACCCTTGGCTACTTTTGATCATCAAGGTTATTTCTAAATGAACATGCCTAATAATTCAAGTGTGGATAGCTAGAAAACAAATAGAAAAAACAATTTAAGTAAAACTTCGTGTTTTATCATATGGTGCCCAAAGATTGCCTAACCAAAGAGAACATTTTATAATACCTTCCTAATATTAACAAACTGCTGTCTTAGGTACAATAAGCAGCTGATTTATTGAAAGTGACTTGTGTAGTCAATACCTGGAATGAAACTGCTTGTTTCATCTTGTCCAATTTTTGCATTACTCTTCATTCTCCCTGAGAACTACACAGCTGAAACACTGTCAGTGAGGCACTTCCCTGCAAAATGATCAGTTGTATCTGTCACCAGGAAGAAATGCATTTTCCATGCTTTAGTACTGCCATCTGCATCCTTCATTTTCTTTTAATTCAGTCACTGGGGCCCTAATGATCACAGCCATTTCAGGAAATGCCATCAATTACAGCAAGGGGCTCATTCAGAAGTGAAAGATGAGTTCCATTCTCTGTTACTTAGAGGTCAGTGATCATTTCCCAACCTCTTCCCAGTGAGCAAATAGTACGGTATCTTTCACAGGCTCCTTCATTTTTCTCGTCTGCTGCTTTGCGGCTTTTTGTAGACCTTGCTTATAATAACTTCATGTGTTTGATGCTGGCAGCCCTAGGGCAAGCCCAATCTAATCTTTTCCCTTGAACCCATCATAACAGATTCAAGCATATATAATTCTGACTCTCAAGAGCTGTCTTTAAAAGAACAGGTATTATTAAAATGACATTTTTTAAAGTTCTTAAACAAATACAGTTGGTAAAATTTATATTTAAATGATAATGAACAGACACGGTGGAATCTTAAACGCATATTGTTGTTCAGTCTCTAAGTCAAGACCAACTCTTTACCACCCCATGGGCTGCATCATGCCAGGCTTCCCTGTCCTTCATTACCTCCTGGAGTTTACTCAAACTCATGTCCATTGAGTCGATGATGCCACCCAACTATCTCATCCTCTGTTGCCCCCTTCTCCTCCTGATCTCAGTCTTTCCCAGCATCAGTCTTTTCCAGAGCCAGCTCTCCACATCAGGTAGCCATAATATTGGAGTTTCAGTTTCAGCATCAGTCCTTCCAATGACTATTCAGGGCTGAAAATGCATATTACTAAGTGAAAAAAGCTAGACTGAAAAGTCCACATACTATATGATTCCAACTATATCATTATGGTTAAGACAAAACTATGGACAATAAAAAGATTATCAAGAATTGGGAGTGAAAGGGATTAATGCATGGATCTTAAAGGATTTTTAGGGCAGTGAAAATGCTCTGTATGAGAGCTATAATAACGAATTTATGTCACTACACAATTGTCCAGACTCACAGAATGTACATCACTAAGGGGGAACCTTAATGTAAGCTATGGACTTTGGGTGATTATGATGCGTCAGTGTAGGCTTTTTAATTGTTTATGACAAAGGTACTACTCTGGTGGGGGAAGTTGGTAATGTAGGAGGCTATTCATATGCGGTTGTAGGGGGAGTTAGGAAATCTCTGTATTTCCCCCTTAATATGGCCATGAACCTTAAACTGCTCTAAAAAGAGTCTTAGAAAATACCACTTTATTCATTATTATATAAGACTTGTCCTCTAGAATCCCATGTATTAGACTTGCTTTAATTCCATATGAAGGACACTGACTAAGACTTCAATTGAAATGCAGGCATTCAATGGCAAAACATTATCATGGGCTATATTAAAAATAAAGATGAGACACATTGATTAAGTGATGATATTAAACTTAGAAATAGTTCAGTTTTGTCTAGAGAATTTGAATACTTGAAAAAACAGTATCTTTTGTTTCTTTTTTCTTAAGATACAAAAAAAGATAAGATAAAACATTATACTATCAACCATGAAATGCTGAGTACATCATGGTGTGTTGTTAAATTACTGACTCAGTGACAGTTGAAGGCTCCAAGATACTGATAGAGAAAAAGAATCCATAGATTAGTGGAGGCATATGTTCATTTGACTTGGTGAAATTTATAAATGAGATCAGAGAAGGCAATGGCACCCCACTCCAGTACTCTTGCCTGGAAAATCCCGTGGACGGAGGAGCCTGGTAGGCCGCAGTCCATGGGATCGCTAGCAGTCGGACACGACGGAGCAACTTCACTTTCACTTTTCACTTTCATGCATTGGAGAAGGAAATGGCAACCCACTCCAGTGTTCTTGCCTGGAGAATCCCAAGGATGGGAAAGCCTGGTGGGCTGCTGTCTCTGGGGTCACACAGAGTCGGACATGACTGAAGCGACTTAGCACCAGCAGCATAAATAAGATAATTATTTTTATTTATTTAATTGTTTTTAAGTCATCATATTCCTATCCCTTCTAGTAATTTCAAAATTTAAATTTAAATTAGCTTTAAATTAATAAATCACATTGTCTCTTAAGTATACAGCAATTCTTATAAATTTACATAAATTATCACTGATAAATCAATGGAATAATTTTGGAAATGCAACATTATATCCTTACAACAGAATAGCAGATCTTTATTGGTATTCTCCCCCCTTAAAATTACAGAAGGTTCATTTTACTAAAAAAGAAGGAGTTTGAATCATATTAATAATTTATAAATATTATTCTTTTAAAAAATTAGCTATAAATAGCCAGCAAATGGCTTACATTTTAGAAAACAAACCCCAAACCAAAAAAAAAAAAAAATACCTTTGGGTACATCAGTTTGCCCTCCCTGAGTTTTCTTCCATTCACTACTAGTGGAAATTAGTTCACCAACTTTTAAATTAATAACATATTTGATATTATTAGCTAATAATTTACTTTAAAATTTCCTTTGTTCTACAGAAATATATAACAATAATAAAAGCTATGAAAATAGTGACTAAGTTTAGGGTTGGGTTAAAAAAACTTTATTTTTGGTTCTGAGGATGAGTCCCCAGATATTATGCTCCTTCCGGAATGATTGCTGGTAAAGAAATAAATTGGGTTAGAACTCCAGCTGACTAAGTACTATATTCAGCATTTCCAGAAAACCTGGTACATTCACAATAAATGACTTTAATTTAAATGTGATTTCTAACAAGACTAGTTTTACCATTCTGACCTTATATATGTTAGTATCTTAGAATAACAATTATTTCTGAGAATTTAAAACATTGAACCTGCTGGCATGAATTTTATTTCTAGCACAACACAAGTTGAAACATTTAAATTGAGAAAGCCAGAGGTATAGTATAAGATTCTCTTTCTCTCTTATTCTCTCTTTCTTTGTATCCCTCCCTCTCTCAAGTTTTGAGTGATTAGCATAACGTTTGGGAAATTAGGTTAGCTATTTGGGGACATAAATTTAAATTCTATTTAACTGTTTCAAAAATAATTATCAACTAGAAGCTGGGAAATATAAATGTGACTAGCTGATGAACCTGGGCCTGAGGGACATGGTAGCCAAAAGGGAAGATATTGACTCTTATAAATAGGTCTTACAGAGATAGAAGCTGACCTGAGTACCAAGAAGAGTATACTTTTACAAAACGAGGAATCCAGAAGACTAAGCAAATTCATCTAGCTGATGGAATTAAAGAAAGCCACAGTGAGCCTATGATGCTTGAACTTGTTTTCTAAGATTTACTGAGTTAATTAAACAAGAAAGCCATTAAATTGAGCTGGTTCTAATGCTATGGCAGCCCATGTAAAGGAAATATAACAAAATCAAGGGTTAGAAATTAGAGCTTAAGGGCAGCCAATCACAACCAACAAGTTCTAAGATATAGAAAATCAGAAATTTTCTTCACTTTTTTTTCCCCTATTGGTAGAGTTCAGCACTATACTGTGACCCCATGGACTGTAGCCCACCAGGCTCCTCTGTCCATGGGGATTTTCTGGGCAAGAATACTGGAGTGCGTTGCCATGCCCTCCTCCAGATAGAGGACCCTTCCAAATTGATTTTGATCAAATCAACTCTAAATTTTTAACATGCCTCAGTTTAACTTTTAACAGGTTAGACAGGATTCACAAGAAATTCTGAAGAACAAGAATCAAATTCTAGACAGCACTTTCAGCCTAAGCATGGAACCATGTCAGAGATCTCAGGGCATGTACAGGGGTTATTTTTTAACATAACATATACAAAATAAGGAACAAAGTTAGAAAAGTAGCTTGTACTTGTACTTAGCTAAATACACTGTGTATATCACCAAAATAAACAAGTCCTAGTGAAAAATTATAGAGTGATTTTCTGAATTTATTTTGTCTTTATTCTTACTATTCTCTTACCTCATTGAATGATCACATAAACTGTTACCTCAAGTCCTTGTAAACAGAAGATTACTAGAGAAGATAAACAGTGTACTTACAAAAACATAATAGAAACATAAAAATAAATTATTTGATGACAAAAAATGACTTTATATCATACCCTGTATATACTTCCTATGAGTCTATATTATTTTAAAATAAAAGTTTAAAAACTTCTCTATAGATATATACTTAGGGACCTATACAATTCTAAATAAGAGGTCTATGGATTCCAGTGAGCTGTCATTATTCACAGTGGCTGTGAAGAGCATGATGCCATTTGGGGATGTCCTTGCTGCTGCTGCTAAGTCGCTTCAGTCGTGTCCGACTCTGTGCTTTCTGCACTCTACCAGGCTCCTACATCCATGGGGTTTTCCAGGCAAGAGTGCTGGAGTGGAGTGCCATTGCCTTCTCCAATGCATGAGAGTGAAAAGTGAAAGTGAAGTCACTGAGTCGTGTCCAACTCTCAGCGACTCCATGGACTGCAGCCCACCAGGCTCCTCCGTCCATGGGATTTTCCAGGCAGGAGTACTGGAGCGGGGTGCCACTGCCTTCTCCTGAGGATGTCATTAGACTCTATAATTTGTCTTCTGGCCGAGCTGTTTTCATGTATTTATTTTATTTCTATGTGGAAGGTGTCTACAGGTAGTAACCTGGATGCAAAATAGGCTATAGCACTCCCCGAAAGAGTATTTTCAAAGTAGCCTTGGGTTTTATGTCTGTGGTGTGCTTATTTAAGGTAGGTTTGTTAACTAATGGAGTCAGCAGGAAGTTAAAGCCAGTTCAAGTTACAAGCTGGGCCATCCATCATTCATTTATCCAACACATGGGTTTGTTGTTATTTAGTCGCTAAGTCATATCTGATTCTTTGTGACCACATGGACTGTAGCATATCAGACCCCTCCGTCCTCTATATCTTGAAGTTAGTTCAAACTCCTGTCCATTGAGTCCATGAGTCTATTTAACCATCTCAAGCTCTGTCTGCTGCCCCATTCTCCTTTTGTGTTCAGTTTTTTCCAACATCAGGGTGTTTTCCAATTAACTGGCTTTTTCCATCAGGTGGCCAAAGTATTGGAGCTTCAGCTTGAATACTCAGGGTTGGTTTCATTTAGGACTGACTGATTTGACCTAGTTGCAGTCGAAAAGACTCTCAAGAGTCTTCTCTAGCACTACAATTCAAAAGCATCAGTTCTTTGGCGCTCCACCCTCTTTACAATTCAACTCTCACATCTGTGCATGACTATTGGGAAAACCATAGCTTTGATTATATAGATTTTGTTGGCAAAGTGATGTCTGCTTTTTAATATGCTGTCTAGGTTCATCATAGCTTTCTTTCCATGGAGTAAGCATCTGATTTTCATGGCTGCTGTCACCATCTGCAGTGATTTTGGAGCCCAAGAAAATAGACTGTCACTGCTTTCAGTTTTTCCTCTTCAATTTGCCATGAAGTGATGGGACTGAATGCCATGATCTTAGTTTTTTGAATGTTGAGTTTCAAGCCAGTTTTTTCACTCTCCTCTTTCAATTTCATCAAGATGCTCTTTAGTTCCTCTTCACTTTCTGCCAGTAAAATGGTATCATCTGCATATCTGAGGCTGTTGATATTTCTGGAAATCTTGATTCTACCTTGTGATTTATCAAGTCTGGCATTTTGCATAAGTACTCTGCATATAAGTTAAATAAGCAGGGTGACAATATACAGCTTTGCTGTAATTGTTTCCCAATTTTGAACCAGTCAGTTGTTCCGTGTTTAGTTCTAACTGTTGTTTCTTGACCCACACATATTTTCCCATCTCTGTATGAATTTTCCACAATTTGTTGTGACCCACACACTCAGTGGCTTTTAGTGTAGTCATGAAGCAGAAGTAGATATCTTCCTGAAACTCCCTTGCTTTCTCCGTGATCCAATGGATATTGGCAATTTGATCTCTGGTTCCTCTGCCTCTTCAAAACCCAACATATATGTCTGGAAGTTCTTGGTTCGTATACTACTGAATCTTAGCTTGAAGGTTTTTGAGTATTACCTTGCTAGCATGTGAAATGAGAGCAATTGTATGGTACCTCGGATATTCTTTGACATTGTCCTTCTTTGGGTTTCGATTCCAGTCCTGTGGCCACTGCTGAGTTTTCCAAATTTATTGACATAATGAGAGCAGGACTTTAACAGCACTATCTCAGGATTTTAAATAGCTCCACTCGAATTCTATCACCTCCACTAGCTGTGTTCATAGTGATGCTTCCTAAGGCCTACTTCACACTCTGGAATGTAGATCGTGTTTTGTCAGAACTCTTCATTATGAGTTGCCCATGGATGCTCAAGATGCCCATCCGTCTTGAGCAGCCCTCCATGGGATGTCTCACAGCCACATTGAGCTATGCAAGGCTGTGATCCATGCAGCAGAACACATAGGTATTTACTGCTAACTGTGATCCAGACACAATGATAGTACTAAAGATACAGAAACGAAAGGCAAATCATCAAGGTCACTTGGCATATTTGGAGAAGAGTAATTTCCGACAAAACAGTTTCACTTTTAAATAAAAATAATAATGCCACATTGGTATGTAGATACAGAAATATTTTATGAGTCCCAGCCCCGAGAGAACAGTCTACTACTGCATAATACTATTATTCTTTTACCTATTATTAATAAATCAAAATTATGAATCCCTAGAGTTGGAAAGTAACTTGAAGTCTAAAAGAATTACTGGTTAGTGTACAGGAGAGAATTTTACATCATCTTAATGTTAAATAATAATCTGGGTGCACTCAGTTGGAAACTGCTTATAGTTCAGAGTGTGTACCAGTGACTGGCGATCACGACTGGGTCCAAGAAAATGCTTTTTCACTATCTTAACTGGATAACCAGGAAAATACGAAGTGGTTGCCTATATAAATCATGATGAGATGTATCAAATAGTAAAATAATCCTACTGTGAGAGTCAATTAGGTCATAGCACTATATCTGTAAATAGAGTAATGCAATACAGTGCATTTGTATGGCACTGTAACATGTATAAAGTTCTTTCACATATATTATCACAAAATTAATTTTCATTAGGCCTTACCACATAGGCAAGACAGGCAAATGAAAAATCTTTACTCAGTGGGTTAGTGGCTTTCATTTATTTTACTAATTTTCCTATATTTTGTACAAGTTTCTTATAGCTAGTGAGTAACCATTATAGCCCCTGAATCCACATTCAGCATACTCTGTCCCCTGACCCATATGGATAACATTATTTATTGGTTAAATTGGTGTGAAATTATAGACTTAAAATTAAGGTGACATTGAATTAAAATATTCAGTGTACAAATTGGCTGAGATGACTGCTGTTTGGTGTTCTCACAGGACAGTAGGCTATCCTGAATGCAGGTGAGGAGTAGGCAGAACCAGGGATCAATCCCTCCATTAAAGTTCTTGTACAGAACAGGCAAACACCTGTTTTCAGATTTGAAGAGAGGGAGGAATCCTCAGAGAAAAATGTAACATTTATTTAAAGAGGCTGGAGGACTCTGGCTCTAAGAAGCAGGAGGTGGGTGTTGTAATTCAAATTACATGCTAATTCTCATTGATCAGCCTATTTAAATGGTAATGAGGCATAGATAGTGCTTCTGGCCTGAGTGTTTGAAACTCCATGCAGAGGGTATCTGTCAGCAAGAAAAAATACTGCTGCTTGCTGGAAAAGTGATAGTTGCTTCAGGGGCAAGGGATTGTAAAAAGGAATTAGCGCTCAGTCCTCTGACCTGTGAGAAAGGAGATCCTATCAAGAATTTTTAGGACTCGGTTACACCCAGCTGCCACCACCCTTCTACAGTCACCTTTAGCTTTCTGGGCCATATTCTCCTGTAATTGAGAACAAAGAATAGACTTGGCTATAATTGCCGTATTTTGTGGTGGAGATGGATGACCAGCATCACACAGCATCCTTAGCTGTGTGCAGAGGAACTCAGATTGCTTTTCATGTTCTGCAAAATCTTAATTATACCACACTGACGTGAAGTACTGATGCAGGCAGCCAGGCAAAATTAAAATGCAATTGTTTAGAGAATGAAATGCTGTGGTTTAAAAAGAGGTTAGGGTTCAATAGGGAAGGAAAGATGTATATTAGATGGTTATGAGTGACACTTGGCTTAAGAAAAAATATAAAATATGCCTATGAACATTAGAGGAGGGAGAAATGCTTAGGCTGGTGGATCAGAGAGCACTTAGCTGAGGCTCCAGCATTTGAAATCGGAGTTGAAAACTGTATAGAATTTGGGAGATGAGAATCAGTGAACTGAAGAAGCAGTGGATGGCATTTCAGATGGAACAGGGAAGGAATCAGTTTAGCAAAGTCTCAGGGGAACTATTGCTCCAAGAAATAAATGCTGCCCACTGCCCAGGGTGTCTCTGAGATGAATGGAAGAGAAATTAAAATAATTATTTCTCATCCAATAGTTGTTCATCTCATTTCAGGATTAATGATGAATATGTAGATTGTAAAACACATGCNCACAAACTGATGTCCACTAGTCGATGGTCCTATCCAACCATCTCTTCCTCTGTTGCCCGCTTCTCCTCCTGCCCTCACTCTTTCCCAGCATTAAGGTCTTTTCCAATAGGTCAGCTCTCCACATCTGGTACCCAAAGTGTTGGAGCTTCAATTTCAGCATCCTCCCTTCCAGAGAATATTCAGGATTGATTTCCTTCAGGATTGACTGGTTGGATCTCCTTGCTGTCCAAGGGACTTTCAAGAGTCTTCTCTAACACCACAATTTGAAACCATCTATTCTTCAACACTCAGCCTTGTTTATGGTGCAAGTCTCACATCTGTACATGACTACTGGAAAAATGATAGCTTTGACTATACAGACCTTTGTCAGCAAAGTAATGACCTTGATTTTTAATATGCTGTCTAGGTTGGTCATATCTTTTCCTCCAAGGAGCAAGCGTCTTTAAGTTCATGGCTGCAGTCAACACCCACAGTGATTTTGGAGCCCAAGAAAATAAAGTCTCTCACTGTTTCCATTGTTTCCCCATATATTTTACGTGAAGTGATGGACTGGATGCCATGATCTTCCATTTTTGAATGTTGAGTTTTAAGCCAGCTTTTTCACTCTCCTCTTTCACCGTCATCAGAGGCTCTTTAGTTCTTCTTTGACTTCTGCCATTATGGTATTATCATCTGCATATCTGAGGTTATTGATATTTCTCCTAGCAATCTTGATTCCAGCTTGTGCTTCATCCAGTCAGGCATTTCACATGATGTATTCTGCATAGAAGTTAAATAAGCAGGATGACAATATACATCCCGGATGTACTCCTTTTCCTATTTTGAACCAGTCCATTATTCCATGTCCACTTCTGTTGCTTTTTGGCCTGCATATAGGTTTCTCAGGAGGCAGGTAAGGTGGTCTGGTATTTCCAACTCTTTAAGAGTTTTCCTAAGTTTGTTGTGATCTACACAGTCAAAGCCTTTGGCATAGTCAATTAAGCAGAATTGGGTATTTTTCTGAAATTCTCTTGCTTTTTCTATGATCCAATGGATGTAGGTAATTTGATCTCTGGTTCCTTGCCCTTTCTAAATTTAGATTGTACATCTGGAAGTTCTTGGTTCATGTAATATTGAAGCCTAGCTTGAAGGATTTTGAGCATTACCTTGTTAGCATGTGAAATGAGTGCTGTTGTATTTTAGTTTGAACATTCCTTGGCATTGTCCTCCTTTGGGATTGGAATGAAAACTGACCTTTTCCAGTTCTATGGCCACTGTTGAGTTTGTCAAATTTGCTAGCATATTGAGTGCAACACTTTAACAGCGTCATCTTTTAGGATTTGAAATAGCTTAGCTGAAGTTCCATTACTTCTGCTCTCCAGGATGTCTGACTCCAAGTGAGTGATACACTATCATGGTTATTTAAGTCATTAAGATTTTTTTTTTAATAGTTCTTCTGTGTATTCTTGCCACTTAATCTTAATCTCTTCTGCTTCTGATATATCCTTACCATTTCTGTCCTTATGAGCCCATCTCTGCATGAAATGTTCCCTTGGTATCTCTAATTTTCTTGAAGAGATCTCTACTCTTTTCCATTCTGCTGTTTTCTCTATTTCTTTGCATTGTTCACTGAAGAAGACTTGCTTATCTCTCCTTGCTATTCTTTGGAATTTTGCATTCAGATGGATATATCTTTTTTCTCCACTTCTCTTCTTTTCTCAGCTATTTGTAAGGCCTCCTAAATAACCATTTTGCCTTTTTGAATTTCTTTTTTCTTGGAGATGGTTCTGGTCACCACCTGCTGTTCAGTACTACAAACCTCCATCCATAGTTGTATACCACAAANATATCTTTTTTCTCCACTTCTCTTCTTTTCTCAGCTATTTGTAAGGCCTCCTAAATAACCATTTTGCCTTTTTGAATTTCTTTTTTCTTGGAGATGGTTCTGGTCACCACCTGCTGTTCAGTACTACAAACCTCCATCCATAGTTGTATACCACAAATTCTATATTTATGTTGTGTGTGGAAACCTAAAATTACTATCTCAGAGAAAATTTCAGGGAACAAAAATATAAGCCATTTCCATGTTTCACCTGAATTGTTCTTGGTGCTATTCAAGTTGTGGACTTGAAATGATTCAATGTCAGCTCATTTTACATGTATAGCGATTAGTACCCTCCCGTGTCTGCGTATGTTTAGTTGTTTTATTCTGTGTTTCAGAATGGAGCTAACCAGGATTAAGTTTGTAGTAATACAGCATCATACTTTTGGAGACTATTAGTCCCTTCCCTCTTTTTTCATTACCATAATGCACAATTTATTTCCTATTGACAAGGATAGGTACTGTCTGGAAAATCTACATAATCTAAAATCTAACTAATTTAAAGCAGAGATCAATTTCACTCTAAAGTGTTTAGAAAGTGATAGAATATAAAGTCCTACTCAGAACTTCCAAATATACTATACATGTAACTACTGCCTTGGAAATCACCGGTGCTATGGCAGCCCACTCCAGTATTTTGCCTGGAAAATCCCATGGACAGAGGAGCCTGGCAGGCTGCAGTCCATTGGGTCGCAGAGAGTTGGACACGACTGAGCGACTCACGCTATGTTACGTTATTCATTCTACTATTTTGAAATTTATGTTATGATGAAATATTGTCAATTATATTTTTCTCCAAAAGGCAGAGTGACTCACTTTTGTGGTATCCAGTCATGTGCCATGGCCGTTAATTGATACTTTTCCCTTAAGGCGAAGATTAAGAGACTTATAGTGTTATAAAAATTTCTCCTTTCACTTGTAATATGAATTGTTCATATAATGTCCAACTGACTCACAATTCAGATGGGAAAAGAACATTATTTATAGAGATAATTCTGTTCTGTCTATTCCATTAGTTTATTTTGAAAGAAAATCTAACATAAAAGGTTATATGATGATATGTATGAGTACATGACAATGTCACTCAATTATGACTTTAGACAGGTCCAATTTAAACACCTGAAGTGGTTACAGGAAGTTCCACTTTACTTTTTTCCTACACATCACAGATATTACGCAGTTTCTGGTTTACTTGAAATACTGTTTTCATTAGTGATAGTAATTAAGTAGTAGAGTGATGTAAGTAATAACAGTAAGCTGTAATTACGTGAGTTTTTGACTATGGTTACAAAATTTTGGTGCTCTTCCCACAAAGTAATTCTTCATTTTGTATCTGAGTGAGCTTGTAATAAAGCAACCGATTGAAGTACAGGATGAGCATGTCAACATTAGTTTCCAAAAGGCCGGGCAGTTTCTCCTTTGCTAAAAATTTCACCCTTGTTATCCAGAGTCACAATATAAGAAATCTGATTACTTATGACCAGCATGCTGAAAGCTATAGGCACCCAAGTCAACGGTACCATCTGAGGCCAGATTCCAATCAGATCCCTGCCAAAGTAGCAGACACATGAGTCAAGCTGTGCTATACCCACTGGACTAGCCTATAGCTAAAACCCACCAAGCAACTCCTGTTGACACCCCATAGGACTGAAAATCCACTCACCTAAGTCCTGCCAGAATCCCTATCCCACAAATAGGAAAATTAGATTAGGAAGATGATTGTTTTAAATCATCTTCTGAGATAATTTATTACATCAAAATAAATAAGGGAGACACAAGTCAAACATGTTTTAAGATAATCACATATGCTTTTTCCTGAGTCTAATATCCAGAATATAATTTCTCTATAGAAGGTTCACATGAAAATTTACTTGCAGTAAGCTCTAGAAACCACAGATTTACTCTCATTTATTGAGTAGTTTGATCTTATGAAGCATGGAGCTATGCATTATATATNCTTTTTCCTGAGTCTAATATCCAGAATATAATTTCTCTATAGAAGGTTCACATGAAAATTTACTTGCAGTAAGCTCTAGAAACCACAGATTTACTCTCATTTATTGAGTAGTTTGATCTTATGAAGCATGGAGCTATGCATTATATATAAATGACTGTCATAGGAATCATGTTATCTGGGCTAAGTATATTATACACATTAACAAAATCCAGACATCAAATCAGGTGTAGAAAGTTGAGGAAAAACTGATGGAAAATATGGTCTTTGCAAGTATATTGAGAGTGCAAGATGGAAGTTCTGATTTATTTTGGGATCTCAGCAAAGATTAATGATGATATCTACTCTGTACAATATAATCACATTATTAGATATGAAAGCCACTGTGAAATGTTCTTTATGATTAAATAACCAAACAGTTGATATTTTTGAAAACTGTGTTTGAATATAAAATATGAGTATCTATGGAAAAACCCTTTTTCACCATTTCAAAAAGAGAAATAGGTATAAAAACATTTTAGGAATCAGTATCTAAGGCATTTTTCCTAAGAAATATGTAGATAGATTTCTACAAAAGGTTTTCTTTGCACTTTGCAGTTTATATGGAAAAGCCAATATCATTTGTCTTAAAAATATTTCACTAACTCACTAAGTTGAGGCAGAATATGTTACAATAAGTAAATAAGGAAATCAGTTAAGTTTTGATCACTTATGTTGTATTTAAAACACTTATAAATGGGTGAAATACTGTATGACCTGTGTCAGTACTAAATATTGTACACCGTATTTGTTTCAGAAGTTCAGCTACTCTAGTAGACACCAGAAATTCAAAGATAAATGAGACCCTTGAGAATCTCATAGATGAGTTAGGAATAAAGATGGAGATTTTATAAAAGTTACAAAGTTTAATAAATTATTAAGTGCATGAATACACAGAACACATGGAGTAGTAGGTGGCTAAATTTGCTGACAGTGTGTTCGTTGCTCAGTCACGTCCAGTTCTTTGCAAACCCATGGATAAAGGAGCCCACCAAGCTCCTTTATCCATGGAATTCTCTAGGCAAGAACATTGGAGTGGGTAGCCATTCCCTTCTCCAGGGGAATCTTCTCAACCCAGATATCAAATCTTGGTCTCCTGCAATGCAGGCAGATTCTTTACCGTATGAGCCACTGAAAGTGAAAGTTGCTCAGTTGTGTCTGACTCTTTGGGATCTCATGGACTATATAGTCCATGGAATTCTCCAGGCCAGAATACTGGAATGGATAGCCTTTCCCTTCTCCAGGGGATCTTCACAACCCAGGGATCGAACCCAGGTCTCCCTCATTGCAGGCAGCTTCTTCACCAGCTGAGCCACAAGGGAAGCCCAAGAATACTGGAGCAGGTAGTGGATCCATTCTCCAGGGGATCTTCTTGACCCAGAAATTGAACCACATCTCCTGGATTGCAGGCAGATTGTTAACCAACTGAGCTATCCCAAATTTGCCTGAGGTGGGCAAAAAAAGTGAGTATGGATAGTTCACTTATTAGTTTTCTGTTGCTGTGGCAACATTTATTATAAATTTAATTTAAAACAATAGAAATTTATAGGTCATAATCTCTTCTCCTCCTTGTTCAATAAGATTAAAATCAAGATGATATGTGACTGGGTTCTCATCAGGAGCCTCCTGAATTGTTGGCCAAGTCCAGTTTTGAAATTCTAGGACTTTGAAGTTGTAAGTCTCTGTTTCTCCTAGGACCTCTCTCTGGTCCTCGTTCAGGACAGTTTCTCCTTTAAAAGATTCATTTGATTAGATTGGGCCTATCAAGAGAATCCTGGATAATTTCTCATTTTAAAATTTGTCACTGTAAATGTACCTGAAAATTCCTTTCCCATCTAGCACAACATAGTCATGGGATTCTGAAATTAAAGTATAGACACTTTTGAGAGAACATTCTGCCTCATACAGTTCAAGAACTTGATTTTTTTTTTTCCTTTTTCAAATGAAAGGTCAGGTGGGATCTAGAAGCAGAAAATGAAGATATCTATGGCTTCTCTGATAGCTCAGTTGGTAAAGAATCCATCTTCTCTGCAGGAGACCAGGAGACCCCAGTTCAATCCTTGGGTTGGAAAGATCCCCTGGAGAAGGGTCAGTCTACCCACTTCAGTATTCTGGCCTGGAGAATCCCATGGATTGTATAGTCCATAAGGTTGAAAGAGTCGAACAGGACTGAGCGACTTTCACTTCATTTCACTTTGAGAATAAACTATCTAAACTAACTTGAAGACCTGATTAAAAAAAAAAAATCCATGATAATAATATTAAAAACTAATCTGGAAAATAGTTCTGTTCAGGCAGGAATAGAAATGTTGTGTCCTTTATTATGTGATAAGGCATGACATTAGCCTTATCATGAACAGATCTTGTTAGTTCGAGCCTCCCAGCTTTAGCCTGGTGGAGTGGCCTCTTACACAGGTTCAGGTCCTTGCCTACTAATGAAGAGAACCAAATAGTAACAAAGACAAAACAACTTCCACAGGAAAGATCCTCCCTCCTTCTCCACTTATTACCCAGTGTTTGCACCATGCACAATATATCACACATTTGTAATGCTGGAAGAACAATGACTCCTGGAAAGAAAGACTCTGAAATCAATAATTCATTGAAATTTGAGATAGCACCATTTAAGTGGCATTTTTCATGGAAGTGGGTAGATCCTAGGGAGCTTTGCATTATACGTGCATGCTCAGATTTCTGTTTTAAATTCATTCTTTCCTCCTAACCTGGGAATATTAAGGTATGTTTAAGCTTATGCAAAACTAAGGATTGTACATGTGATATACCCAATAAGATGAAAGGATAGGAAATCACAACCTTGGTCATGGATATAAATATGAAAAACAACAACTGACTTGTCATCAGAGAGAAACTTTGAAATTGGATTCTCAGGAAATGGATAGCATCCATAGTATTTTTACCATGTGAATGCCTAAAGAAAAAGTCTACTTGTTATAATTTTAAATTATATTTTTTAAAAATCACTAGTCCATGAAGACTGTGACTACCTAGTGCATGAATTTTGGGAATAATCTCAGTTTCCTGCCTACTGGAATGAATATGAGTTCAGGTCCTCAGAGAAGCAGTGACAAGACAGAGAAGTGCAAGAGACTTATTGAGGAAAAATTACTTATGAGGGGAAAAATGGAGGAAGCTAGAGGAGGCAGGATAACACATCAGAGCAAGATGAAATACGACTACCGCAATGGATAAAGNTGGAATGAATATGAGTTCAGGTCCTCAGAGAAGCAGTGACAAGACAGAGAAGTGCAAGAGACTTATTGAGGAAAAATTACTTATGAGGGGAAAAATGGAGGAAGCTAGAGGAGGCAGGATAACACATCAGAGCAAGATGAAATACGACTACCGCAATGGATAAAGGGAAGGAAGGAAGATACATGAAGGTTTTGGCCAGGATGGAAATATAGAGTCCTTGAGCCAAAATCACCAGTGAGATGAGTCTTGCATTTTGTAGAAATTTGTCTTTCTACTTTAACTCGTTGGCTGGGAGCAAATAGTGAAAATCATGGACACAGTACACATGTACTCAGAGGCCTCGCTNATGAGATGGCTGGATGGCATCAACAATGCAGTGCACATGAACTTGGGCAAACTTCAGGAGACAGTGAGGGTCAGGGAGGCCTGGCGTGCTACAGTCCACAGAGTCGCAAAGAGCTGCACATGACTGGGAAACTGAACAACAACAACAGAACACTCGTTGGCAAAATACATTTTCAACAAATAGATTAAAGAAAATTAATGTCTTTGAAAGAAGAATGTTACTTCTTTCTCAAGACAGACATCCTTTCCGACTGCATGCAGGCTAGTAAGTGATGAGAAAGGATAATTCTCCAAACAAGAAAGATCTATAGACCAACCTGGCAATCAGTGGAGTCACTGATCTGAAAATAGATGGCTTCACATTTCAATTGCAAAAGTATTAATCCTGTGCGATTTTCCCTACAACAGAAGGGCCATTAGCAATTTCTCCTTTAATGCCATCTTACTGATTATTCATTTTATCTTCAGTATATTCTTTAGGGCTGCAAACTAAAGAACACAGTAACATTTTCCTGGTTACTGTAATTGTCAGAGCATAATCAGCTTTATTTCCTCACCTTCACATTTGAGAGAGAGACAAAGTCACAGGTGAATCTACTTATTAATTAAACTGTTTCCTGGAAGTGCATTTGTAGTACCCCTTTGAAATTTTCTCTGGTTCAATATTGGTGATTTGGGTATTTTAGGTTCCTTTAATTGTGTGTAATTTCCACAAAGAAAATCTAGCTTAGTTTTCAAAGCAAAGTGTTATTTTTCATTAGAAGCTTGTTTCGTCCTTGTCTATATTTTAAAATAATTATTTACATATTCATTTTCCTTCTATCACTGTTTAAAATGCAGACTGTACTCACGTTTTTATATGAAAGAGAGAGTTTTGAACTAGTGACCTTCATATGCATTTTCAGATCACCTCTGTCCTTTCTAATATTTCATTCTCATATGAGATCTTTCTGGAAGTGAATGACAAACTAAGCTTACTGACTATTCTAAATTCAGAATTAAAATAATTCCTTTATAGATCTCATTATGCTGGGGCCTAAACCAATAAATACAACCCATAGAGATGTTTTAAGTCAGTTTCTAAAATCTAGACATTTCAACTCTACGGCCCTAAAATTGATGGCCTCAATTCTCCACTTGCCTTGTAACCCTGATGAGGCTGATACAAGCACGATGCTCCTTGAAAACAGAAGTGCTATGCTTAAATTAAGCCCCTGATGGTGCAGAACAAGTCACATTTTTAGGTGAAACTGTTTCTTAGGTGAATAAGATATCTTGACATGTCAATGGAATATGAGGCTCAATTTCACAAGATTTTTCTAGTGCCAAAAGAGATGTAAGTAGAACTATCATTTTTGTCTTAACAGAAAGGATAAGTCTTCCCCTATAGACCTCTGCATTCCTTGCCTCCAAAGTTTAATTTTATCATTCCTCATAAAGGCAGTTATTCTTTAAGCCTTCATGAAAGCAAAATTACATCTCACCCTTGGTCCATTTTCTCTTTTCACTTTTGGTAACTCTTATCATTTCTAATGGTTTCACTGTTCCTTCCCCCATCCCACTTAAGAATCTCTTTATTATTAACTAGACAGTTTTCAGAGCTGCATTTATTAGAAGGGAAAATAGAGACTTAAAGCCTCCTTTAAACTATATTGTTTTATGAAAGATAGCAAATAATTTGACAATCTGTGAAATGTAAACTGGGAGAGTACCCTCAGCTGAGTTAAAATTAAGAACATTTTCTCCAAAAGCAGCATCAAAACCCAGGAGGACTGTAAAAACAATGAGAAAAAGAGCTAAAAACAATTCTAATAGAAAAATCAAAGAGTTACTTAGAAATAAGAATTTTGAAATGAATTAAAGTTTTAACACTTATCCTGACAATCATTTTATTCTAAAGCCATTATTTATTTTCTGGATGGCTATATTTTCATAATGTATCAGATGTTACTTTAAATTTTTAACCAATGTTTATTCTCAATCTTCTGCAGTAAGTCCTAAATATTTTCAGTAAAATCCCCTTCTTCCATTCATTACACCCAGGCATTAGCTCAGTTCCCCAAATCAAACCTCAGATGTTCTCTACTTATTTTTAATCAGAACAAGAATCAAGGACAACTTTCCCCAAAGTACTCACTAATGAGCTTGCTGGTAATCAAATAAACATGTATGCCAATGATCAGATATTTCTTAAATTAGTAACAAACCAAGTAAATTTAACCTGCAGGAAGTACTTTTAAAAGTCTGGTGTCCACAGAGAAGGTAAATATCACATTAGAAAAGGACAGAAATATTGTATGATTTAAAAGAAAAAACAGAAGTGTACTCATAAGTCAGCAGATGTTAACCTCACGTTATGTGAATATTGCCATTTGGGGCAAGCCATGATGGGCTAATATCATGCCACTGTTCACAAGTGCCTTTTAGTTTCTTTTTCATTCCTTTGGTAACCAAAGTTCTTATAGACTCCAGATGTTTTAATTATGGGGTGTAACTACTGATAATGTGATAATGGAAAAAATAATGAGGATTAAAGGGAAATGAAGGTGAGAAAACTCGGTGGTTCCCAGTGGTGGTGGTGTTGGTGAGCTTCGTGGAGGAGATGTGGTGTCCTCTCCTACAGCTCAGTTCAAGTTTGATCTCTCCTTGCTTTAGACTTCTGCTGCACCTTCTAAGCTGTGTATTCATCAAAGAAGTATTTTTAAAGAGGAGGAAAAAACACTGAATATTATCCCTCTGGAATTCCATGACTTTTCCTTGCTGCTCTTCTGTTATACCTAATCCAGGACTACATTTAGATCAGACTGCCAGGAGACTCTTGAGCAGAGGACATCTCCCGCCAAGCTTAACATTCAAGCTTCACTACCATTTGTGATGCATGTTGAGAAAATAGAAGAATGGAGAAGATAGCTAGGTTGCCTGAATTGTTTATACACACCTGGAGTTCCTGAGCAATTCTCCTTTATGGCACATCTAGGTCTATTTCACTCATTTCTTCCAGGTGAGCCCATGACATGCTGTTTGACCAAGTGTCATGGGTAGTAGTAAAGGTCAAGGAATCTGCTCTGGGAATACATGCTTTGTGAACAGTTGCTGCTTGTGCTGTGCAGCTCCCTGACTATTGTATGGTTTAGACAGGAGAACTGTGAAGGATCATTTTCCGCTTTACCATTTGAAATCCCATCACAGTAAAATTCCATTCTGTTGGCAGCCTCTGGACAGGAGGAGAAGCAGATTTCACTATGAAAATGAGTATTGGCTTTATGATGAGAAATTATATAATCAAATTACCACTATCAATTCATTGCTCATAGGGACTATGAACCCTTATATCACCTTCCAATTGTCTATCTCATTTATATGCTTTTTATGTCATTCCTCAATAGATTGTCATAAGCCTTAGCTACATTTTATGGATTATCTTTATAGCATCTAAAATGCTCCGCTTCCAAGGATAATGTCGTATATCTCACAACGTGTATTTGCAAAGGTAAAATGCTAAAGGCATATGCTAACATATTAGGAGACTACCCGTGCTCACACAAACTTCTGGCACTAGCTTGCACTTCCCCCAGTACTTTTCCCTGTCTCAGTTATTTATGGTTAGTTCAGCACGTCTTTATTTCTGCCATCTGCTTAGTATCCCGGCCACAGAGCTGAGATTATTTTAATTAGACTTGTCATAGGTGATTCACTAGTGTCTTGAACAGTCAAAAACTAATGCCTGAGCTAGTCCATAACAGATTTTGCCAACTTTGACCCTCCATGACTGCTGTTTATTTAAAAAAAATTTTTTTTTCCTGCATTTTAAAATAGGATGTATTCTACATTAAAGATAAATGTTAGTCCAATTCCATTCTTGGCAATATAGTATTTTGTCCTTCGGGTTGCGTTATAATCATTAAATTATAAACTGTGCAAAATGACTAATGCAAAATAGCTGCTCCTTGACAATAATTTAAAGTGGTGGATATTGCTGAATACAAACTGAAGTGTGTAGTAGCTTTTTCCATAAAGACTATGCAAATGCAACATAAATGGCATTCAAATGTAAATCCCAGAAGGGTTAAAATCTTTACGTTATATTCATGCATACTATTTCTTTTTTAAAAAAATCAACCAATTAACACAGATGTACTTTAAAACAGAAGCAGCTATTTATGTTGGATAGATCTCTGTGAATTGCTAAATATAATGAAATTAATATGGATCATGAAGAGAAACGGGTGAGGGGACAATGAAAAATTTGAGGATTTAAACTGGATGATACTGTCAGTTGCAACATGAGTTGTATGATAGAAACATTTCAACCTCTTTTTTCTTTCTTTTTTAAAATTGAGGTAAAATTTATATAAGATGACATTTACCCTTTGAAAGTATGCAATTTAGTGGCATTTGGTACACTCACAACATTGTTCCATCATCTCTGTCTAGTTCTAAGAAACTTTGTCATCCACAGAGGAGTCCCTATACTTGTAAGCGGGGTGCCACGTCTATCTACCGCCAATGTCTTGTAACGACCAGTATGCTTACTTTCTCTATGGATTTACCTCCCTTGGATATTTCATATAAATGGAATTGCAGAATATGTAGGCTTTGTGTCTGGCTTCATTCACTTAGGATAATATTTTCAAAGTTCAGCCTTATGCACACTGTCACGTTCATAAGTACTGCCTTTCTTCTTTTTGACTGAATAATATTCCATTGTATGACTATACCTCATTTGGTGTATCCATTCATCTGCTAATGCACGTTGAAGTTGTTTTCACCTTTGGGTAATCAATATACGTGTACAAGTGTTTACTTGAATATCTGTTTTCAGTTTTTTTGAGTATATACCTAGGATTGGAATTGAAAGGTGCTTTCTGGGGCTTCCCAGGTGGTGCAGTGGTAAAGAATCTGCCTGCAATGCAGGAGACTTGGGAGAGGCAGGCTCAATCCTGGGCTGGGAAGATCCCCTGGAGGAGAAAATGGCTACCCACTCCAGTATTCTTGCTTGGGAATTCCCATGCATAGAGGAGCCTAGTGGGCTACAGTCCATGGGATCACAAAGAGTCAGACATGACTGTATACACAGAGGGGGATCAATGTTAGTTCTATGATTAACATTTTGAGGAGCCAGTGTATTTCCTTTTTTAAAAAATTCATTTATAAAACTTATATTTGTGATTCCAAGTGACTTTCATATTTTCAATCTCAATGATCATAAAGATCAAGGAGAAAATACTCTCCATACTTTATGGATATAAAACCTCAATCCTAATCATTTAATATATACGGTATGGTCCAAAAGTTTCAACAAGATTATTTCTTTTTTTCACAAATAAATAATGCTAATATTTATTAGAGAATTCTCCAGCTTACTTTCAATAAATTAGCATTAAAAGTAAAGAGAGATAGAAGCAGCAGAGGGTACGTCATCACATTGGGTTTGACCAACGTCAAGACTGAAACAGTCCTGGGAAGTCCTGTGACACAGCACATCTGGAGTCCCAGCTGGGAAAAGGTCCCAGACAGCAGGTCCCCTCTGCTAGGTTCTGCTTATAATCCCAGGACACAAACTGACATCTTCATCAGTTTGTGAACAAACTGCAGGTCTGGTTTCATGCTCATGCTGTTTTGCTTTGTCTTGTAAAACTTGGATGCTGCTAAGCCTGAGGCTTGCTTGGCCAGAGCCCCTCCAGGGGCTCAAGCATCTTTGGTGCTGCAAGGCTTGCACTCCCAGCAGGGCACTCAGGACAGTCACTCCCTGTCAGAGCAATGCCCAGGCAGGTTAGAAGCAACGCAAGGAGCCTGTTATGCTTTGTCTCTGAAGCCTAAACAAGACTGTTTAATTTTCCTAACTGTCAGCCCCAGGGTTATGTAGGCTGAAGCGCATGAGAATAACAACAGGAGCAGTTGTATTCATTCTGTAACAATGGAGAACATACTGTAGGCTTAGGGAAAACAGTCCATTCACTGTAATTGATGGAGTGTTCCCATAAGCTGTGTTCTCAGACTCAAGAAGTTGGTCCAGCCTTTCCGTGGCCCTGGCACAGTCTGTCAGCAAGTGGTTACAGTGATCAAAACTTAGATAATTTCTGGTAAAAATGAGGTAATCAATGTTTTTCTCTAAAAACAGCAGGTAACACATGAAGTTGTCACATAATGTCCATCCATCCCTACACCTTGTATGGGCAGGAAGAGGAGCATTAAAATCGCATTTGAAAGAGAGTATGCTTTTCTTCTTCTGTTGACCAGTGGTAGTGCAGGGGAAGCTGTCTTGGGTCTTGGCTGCGTGATATTCTTGTTCTGGGACTTCCCCAGTGGCTCAGTGATAAAGAATCTGCCTGCCAATGCAGGGAATGTAGGAGACGTGTGTTTGATCCCTGGGTTGGGAAGATCCTCTGGAGAAGAAACAGCAATACACTCCAGTGCTCTTGCCTGGAGTATCCCATGGACAGAGGAGCCTGGTGGGCTGCAGTCCCTGGGGTCGCAAAGAGCCAGACGTGACTCAGCGATTGAGCACATTCTTGTATTACCATCTGGAGATCCATTTGCTTCAGTTTCAAATAAACTAACTTAAAGCATGCAAGTTCCAGAACTCTTGCCTGGAAAACCCCATGGACAGAGGAGTCTGGTAGGCTACAGTCCATGAGGTCGCAAAGAGTCAGACACGACTGACCAACTTCACCTTCACTAAAGCATGCATAAAAGTAGAAGAGCTGAAAATGTGCCTAGAAGAAAGGTTAGCCAGGAGAACCGGGACCAGACTTTGGCCCATGATGTTAGCGTTTTTCTAGATATGAGAAGATGCAAGAATTTAGGCTTATATATGTATGTATATATACCTGAAAATATCCGACTCTCTGAAGGCCTGTTTTGCCCATTTTCCAAAGAACATGGTGTAAGTGCCTAATTCCTAATATCCACCCTGAATTCCTTTTAGGGGGTGTTGAAGGGCAGCAGCTGTAGTGGTCATGATTTAATCTTTGCAGAGGCATTTCATGGCCATTGTGTCCCATGGTGCTGGGACAGCTCATTCCCAGATAGAATGGCAAAGATTCCACTGATAGGCCACTCAAATCATTGATCTCATATGGAACCATATATATCATCATTTTACCAGTGGCTCAGTCACATACTTGGCAATAGAAGAGATAACAATTTTCTGAAACAGGTGACATAGAAAATAATTTAGTTAGCAGTTAAGTAAGGTCTCAACAAGATTACTTCCAAGGTTCACTCCAACTCTGTAATTCTACTCTCATAAAGTTCTAGGTGATCCATAAGACCTAAGTGGCAAAGTCCTTTCTTTTCAAAGCACAAAGTAGTATCTATAAGCTATCTAGTCATGCTTTCACCAGTCTATGTTTTGTTACTGGAAAGGAAAAAAAAAAAAAAAAGTACAGCTTATGTCTTAGATTTTAGATCACCAATGGCTCTCTGGCTCCCTTTGGACTCTTTTCACTTTTGTCATCCATGCCTTATTTGTTTATTTAATCTCAATCCCATAAATTATGGTTCAGTTCAGTTCAGTTGCTCAGTCATGTCCAACTCTTTGCGACCCCATGAATTGCAGCACCCCGGGCCTCCCTGTCCATCACCAATTCCCGGAGTTCACTCAGACTCACGTCCATCGAGTCAGTGATGCCATCCAGCCATTTCATCCTCGGTCGTCCCCTTCTCCTCCTACCCCCAATCCCTCCAGCTTCAGAGTCTTTTCCAATGAGTCTACTCTTCGCACGACGTGGCCAAAAAGTATTGGAGTTTCAGCTTCAGCATCAGTCCTTCCAATGAACACCCAGGACTAATCTCCTATTGGATAGACTGGTTGGATCTCCTTGCAGTCCAAGGGACTCTCAAGAGTGTTCTCCAACACTACAGTTCAAAAGCATCAATTCTTCGGTGCTCAGCTTTCTTCACAGTCCAACTCTGACATCCATGCATGACCACAGGAAAAACCATAACCTTGACTAGACGGACCTAACTCATTAAATTGTATGGTGGGACAAAGGAAGGAGGTGGCTAGGCTTCAATTATCCAAATGATAGGAGCTAGGCATAGTTAAATCCGTGGTAAGCAAGATGCATAAACCTCTCTTTGAAGACAAGATTTAGAGCAAGTTACAGTTAGACTTGTGAGTCCTGAGAGAAGATGTAATGTGTGGTACAGAAACGTGAATGAATGAAACATGGGAGAGATACAGCGCACATGATTCTTAGACCACACATGATTTCTGTGTTCTCTGTTTTTTATTCAAGTTACTTTCTGCACTAACTTGATTTTTGGTCCATCTCCCTGCTAAATGCTTCACATTTTAGTTCCCTCTGAGCCTTTAGGGGAGATTGAAAGTAGCAGTTAAAGCTGGTTATGCCCAATAGTCAAGGCAAATTTTGTTTACAAGATACTCCCTGTTACAGTGTTTGGATTGTCTAAATAACAGGCAATAAAATCGATCAGCTGGAAACCTCCTCATGTTGTAAATGAACAGACTATTTTAATCAGTATCTTCCACTGAACAACCTTTCAAGGGCAGTCTAGTTTTAATATTTAGAAAGCTGCCTATAACCTTCACACATAACCCATCTGTAAGTATTTATTGAATTAATGATCATGCACTCAGAACTCTACTAGGTTCAATAACAGATACAAAAATAGTATTAAACATCCATGCTTCTGGGAACTTATTTACTTGTGGGGACAAATAAATAAGTTTGTGGGAACAAACTCCTCCAAGTTTTTTAAATGTGGAAAGAGTTTTTTTTTTATGGTGTTCTGGGAATCAATGTCAAAAGAGACCAGCTTGTAGGAAATAATTGGGGGCTAAATACACAAATACATAGTTTCAAGGAAAAATTGAGACCTTGAACTGAGCCTCAACATTTTTGAAAATGTGAAATCATAGGGGAGATGGTAAAGACAGTGTGAATGACCGGGAAAGTGTTGGCTAGGATGTGTGTGAGTTTACAACTGGCAATATACATGAATAGGAATGTAGGGCATAAGTTTGAAGGCCATGTCAGCTATACCCAGTAATTCAACTCATTGAGGAAGTCACTGTCACTTAAGGGACTGAGAATAAGATGAGATCAGCTTCACATATACTAGTGAGGGACACAGACGCTTAACCAAGAGGCTGGAGGGTATACCTTGCTGTCTTCTAAAGGTAAAGATATGAGGATATAAAGGAGACCATGGAAAAGGAAAGGAATAAAAAGGGAAACATACAGTTGACATTTAATATGAGAGATATTCTTCCTAGTTTTTTTTTTTTTTCTCATTCTTCACCTATAAACTTGTTTGTATGAGGATACATGTTTCCATATTAGAGATGAGGAAACAAAGCTTTTATGATTTGCACAAGTAGGATATACAAGTAAGATTTTCACCTTGTTCTATTTTACTTCAAATCATATACTATTTTCTTTTACTCTCCAATAGATGACAGCAGGGACAAAATATCAATGAGGCTTTCACACTGTGAGAATCTCAGTGCTTCTTGTTATAAACTGTAACCTTCTACCCAACCCAGGTGGTTCCCATCGGTCCTGTGTGTGTATCACAAGTAGTCATAATTCAATTAACACAGCTATATGTTTACTTTCAACCTGATAATGACACTCTGCGTAATCCTGCTGCTGCTGCTGCTGCTAAGTCACTTGAGTTATGTCCAGCTCTGTGCGACCCCATAGACAGCAGCCCACCAGGCTCCCTGGTCCCCGGGATTCTCCAGGCAAGAACACTGGAGTGGGTTGCCATTTCCTTCTCCAGTGCGTGAAAGTGAAAAGTGAAAGTGAAGTTGCTCAGTTGTGTCCAACTCTTCAAGACCCCATGGACTGCAGCCTACCAGGCTCCTCCGTCCACGGGATTTTCCAGGCAAGAGTACTGGAGTAGGGTGCCATTGCCTTCTCCCTAGGTAATCCTACTTTCCCTCTTAACATGGTGCAACGTCTCCAACCTACCTTTGTGCCACATTTTATTACCTAGAGTTAGGGGCCCCGTGTTTTCTTCAGGTCGAGTGCCTGTCAATGTTCACGGCATCCTTACTTCTTTTCCTGGTCTTCCTGAGTTTGACAGACCTCCACTGCCATCAACTTTCAAATCCCTTCAGCCAGGTTTTAAAACCCAAAACAGTATGCAACATTTTCTCTGGTTTTTATATAGGAATAAAAATTTGTTTCTTTGTTATCACCATTTCTTTTCTTCCTTTATAAAATCTATTTTTTTTCCATCCAGAGTTCTCCTATATTTCAATATCTCCTTTCTATCTTGTTCCCATTCACACCTCTAAATAAATATTTCCTCCAAGTCAGTTTGATTCCTAATTCTATCTTCATGATATTGTACAACAATTTTGTAACAGTCTTGGTGATGATTTAAAGGTCTCCGTTCTTAAGATACTCATATTCATTCATCTTTTTTTTAATAACTTAAAATATATCTTTGAGGGAAAGATGGTGTGCAAATGTCCATTGCATTATTATTTTACATTTTGAGAATAAATGAGAAAAAAACTGTTTGAAGCAATATTGAACATCATTGGGAAAAAAAATGTTTAGTTATAGAAATTCCAGGTTTCCTTAATATTTTTTCTCCCTAAGATCACTGTTCCTCCTATTAACCTATTCTCATAGACTCTGTTCCTGAGACGAAAAGAACAATGTTAAGTGCTGTAGCCAACAGAATTTCCCCAATGTGGCAATTCAGTTTGCTTTGAAGAATAAATGACAAAGATGGTCTTATGAAAAACCTGTTTTGGNTAAATGTTTAGTTATAGAAATTCCAGGTTTCCTTAATATTTTTTCTCCCTAAGATCACTGTTCCTCCTATTAACCTATTCTCATAGACTCTGTTCATGAGATGAAAAGAACAATGTTAAGTGCTATAGCCAACAGAATTTCCCCAATGTGGCAATTCAGTTTGCTTTGAAGAATAAATGACAAAGATTGTCTTGTGAAAAACCTGTTTTGACTGTCACAAAAGATGGATTTTTCTCAATTTTGCATTCTGTTAAGATATTTTTTCAATTCTAGTTGAAATGTGCTATTCTAATAAAATTTCTTGTATCAAAAATCTGAGCATACAATTACATTAAAAATTTTGTGGAAACACATTATGAAAAGACATATATTATTTAAAGGAATATAAAAATACTGCAAAAAATCATGTTTTTTTATTGGACTTTGAAATAATGCCTCATATATGTTGAAGTTCAGAATTCATTATCAGATTATCAGTACTTTCTTTTAGATTATAATAACATTGTAATAAGAATGTAATGAGAATCTCAAGATCTTAAAAATCTCTTAAAATCAAGATATCTTGAAATCTCTTAAAATTGAGATATGTAAAAAATTTTTCTTACAAATATATTTCAGTGTAATCTGTGAGAAGCCATTAGAGCAACGTCTTTTGAGAATTCTTATTAATCAAAATTATCAGAAAAAAAAATAAAGGAATCATGCCAAATAGAAATAAATAAAGGCTGGATCTAAGTTACTTGGGACAAATTGCAGTTTATAGGACTGAAGGGCCTTTCTAGCAATTTCCCCGTTATAACAGCCTCCACTCTTTCCTCCTAGCAGGTTTGTGCACATTGTTCCTTCTGAAAGAAATGTTTTCAGTATGACTCTGAATATTTCCTCAGAGATGAAGAAATACTTTTACTTCTTCGTCAGAGATGCTTTCACTGATTCTCCAGATTAACTATCATTTGTCAGTAGTTTTGTGCTATGCTGGATTAAAACTAAGTCAGTTATTAGTCCCATAGCTGACACACAGTACATCTTCAGTAATTGAGGATATAACTAGTACTTCATTTTTACTCAAGTATATTTGATTTTGGGGGGCTTTCCTTGTGGCTCGGATGGTAACAAATCTGCCTGCAATGCAGGAAACCCAGGTTCCATTCTCGTGTTGGGAAGATCCCATGTAGAAAGGAATGGCAACCCACTCCAGTATTCTTGTCTGGAGAATTCCATGGACAGAGGAACCTGGCAGGCTACAGTCCATGGGGTCGCAGAGTCTGAGACAATTGAGTGACGAACAATTTCACTTTCATTGTTGATTTACACTACTGCGATAGTTTCAGGCGTACAGCAAAGTGATTCATTTTTATGTTAACATGTACATTTTTTTCAGATTATTTCAATTATAGGTCATTTTGCTGTTGCTAAGTCGCTTCAGTCATGTCCGACTCTGTGCGAACCCATACGACAGCCCACCAGCCTCCCCCGTCCCTGGGATTCTCCAGGCAAGAACTCTGGAGTGGGTTTCCATTTCCTTCTCCAAAGCATGAAAGTGAAGAGTGAAAGTGAAGTCGTTCAGTCGTGTCTGACTCTTCGCGACCCCATGGACTGCAGCCTTCCAGGCTCCTCTGCCCATGGGATTTTCCAGGCAAGAGTACTGGAGAGGGGTGCCATTGCCTTCTCCAATAGGTCATTATAAGATAATATAATTCCCTGATAGTTCAGCTGGTAAAGAATCCGCCTGCAATGCAGGAGACCCTGGCTGGATTGCCGGGTCGGGAAGGATCCACTGGAGAAGGGATAGGCTCCCCATTTCAGTATTCTTGGGCTTCCCTTGTGGCTAATCTGGTAAAGAATCCGCCTGCAATGTGGGAGACCTGGGTTATATCCCTGGGTTGGGAAGACCCCTGGAGAAGGGAGAGGCTACCCACTCCAGTATTCTGGCCTGGAGAATCCCATGGACCGTATAGGCCATGGGGTCACAAAGAGTCGGACATGACTGAGTGATTTTCACTTTCACATAAGTTAAGAAATACATATGTTACCTTGTGTTGTACAGTAAAACCTTGTTGCTTATCTGTTTTATGTATAGTGGTTTGTATTTGTTAATCCCTTACTCCTAGTTTATATCCCACTCCTCCCTTTCGCCTTTGGTAACTATAAGTTTGTTTTCTATGTTTATAGATTTGTTTCTGCTTTGTATATATATTCATTTGTATTATTTTTTAGACTCCTCATATAAGCAATCTATAGTATTTGCCTTTGTTTGACTTATTTCAATCAGCATATTCTCTAGGTCAACCAATATTGCTGCAAACGGCCATATTTCATCCTTTTGTAGCTGAATACTATTTCATTGTAGATACATACTCATTGTCTTAATTCAGTCATCTGCTGACGTCACTTAGGTTGTTGCCATATCTTAAGTAGTGCAGGTATTGCTGAACAGGGGGATGCATGTATCTGTTTGAGTTAGTGTTTTGGTTTTTGCTGGATATAAACTCATGAGTGGAATTGCTGGATCATATGGCACTTCTCTTTATACTTTTGGAAGGAAACTCCATTCTGTTTTCCATGTACCATTTTACAATCCCACCTAGAGTGTATGAATGTTCCTTTTTCTCCACATATGCTCCAATATTTGCTATTTATAGGTATTTTGATAATAGTCAGTCTGAGAGGTGTGAGGTGATACTGCAATGTGGTTTTAATTTGCATTTCTCTACTGATTTGCAGTGTACAGTATCTTATAAAACAGTTAGTCATCTGTATGCATTTATTGGAAACATTTATTTTCAATTCTTCTGACAATATTTGGATTTAAAAAAAAATATTGATTTGTATGAACTCTGAGTATTTTTGATCAGAAGCTCTTGTCATTGTATTGTTTGGAGACATTTTCTTCTATTTGATAGGTTTTCTTCTCATTTTGTTGATGTGCAAAAGCTTTTAAGTTAATTAGGTCCCATTTATTTATTTTCACTTTTTTTTTAACCCTGGGAGATTGGTCTAAAAAAATATTGCTACAGTTTATGTCAGAGAGTGTTTCAGCTGTGTTCTCTTCTAGGAGTTTTATGCTGTGATGTCTTAAGTTTAGGCTTTTAATTCATTTAGGGTTTACTTTTGCATATGGTGTGGAGGAATGTTCTAATTTCATTGATTTACATATGACTGTCAAGCTTTCTTGGCTTGAAAAGATTCTCTTTTCTTCATTGTACATTTTTGCCTCCTTCATCACTGATTAAATGAGTTTAGATGTGTGGGTTTGTTCCTGGATTCTTCTTTCTGTTCACTAATCAATATGTCTGTTTTTGTGCCTATACTACACTTTTGAATACTAGAATATTGAAGTATATGGTGAAATCTAGGTTATACTTCCAGCTTTATTCTTTTTTTCTCAAGATTACTTTGGAAATTTTCTGTCTTTTGTAGTTCCATATAAATTTTAAGATTATGTTTTTTCTGTTTCTGTGGAAAAATGCCCTAGGTAGTCAAATAGGAATTGCATTAAACAGGGATTGCCTTGGCTAGTCAGAGAAGGCAATGGCACCCCACCCCAGTACTCTTGCCTGAAAAATCCCATGGATGGAGGAGCCTGGTAGGCTGCAGACCATGGGGTCGCTGAGGGTCAGACACGACTGAGCGACTTCACTTTCACTCTTCACTTTCATGCATTGGAGAAGGAAATGGCAACCCACTCCAGAGTTCTTGCCTGGAGAATCCCAGGGATGGGGGAGCCTGGTGGGCTCTCGTCTATGGGGTTGCACAGAGTCGGACATGACTGAAGCGACTTAGCAGGAGCAGCAGCCTTGGGTAGTATGGCCATTGTGATTACATTGATTCTTCCAATCCAAGGACACAGGATACCTTTCCATTTCTTTGAATCATCTTCAATTACCCTAATCAATGTTTTATAATTTTCAGCATACAGGTCTTCCACCTCTTTGGTTAAGTTTCTTCCTAGCTATTTTAGGTAATTTTAAATGGGATTTGTCTTCTCTTTCTGATATTCATTATTAGCATATAGAAATGCATCAGATTTCTGTATATTAACCTGCAACAGCTGAATTCATTTATTTTAAAAATTTTGGGGTCGAGACTTCAGCGTTTTCTGTGTAGAGTATCATGTCAACTGCCATTGATAACAATTTTACTTCTTCCTTTACACTTTGGATACTTTTATTTCATTTTATTGTCTGATTGCTGTGGCTAGGAGGTCCAATGCCATGTTAAATAGAAGCAGAAAGAGTAGAAATCCTTGTTCTGTTTCCGAATCTAGCGTAAAAGCTTCCAGTTTTTCACACTTGAGTCTTCTGTTGGTTGTGGGCTTGTCATAAATTGCCTTTATTGTGTAGAGGCATGTTTCTTCTGCACTCACTTTGATGGGACTTTTTATTGTGAATGGGATGTTGAATTTTGCCAAATGCTCTTCTTGCACCTATCATTATGATCATGTGGTTTTTGCCTTTTCTTTTGTTAACGTGATGTATTATTGATATCAATTGTTTTATTTGCACACATTGAGCTATCCTTGAGACCTTGAAATGGATCCAACTTGATCATGGTGTATGATACTTTTTATGTATTGTTGGATTTGGTTTGCTAATATTTTACTGAGAATTTTTACATCTATATGCCTCATATTCTTTATATGATTGATATATCAATCCTGATATATCATATATTTATATGATTGTAAAAGCCATTCAGCCCTGGACTTTTATTTGCAGGGAGTTTTATTTTTAGTGATGGATTCTATTTCACTTGTAGTGATTTGTCTGTGCAAGTTGTCTGTTTCTTCTTGACTCAGTCTTGGCAGGCTATGTTTCCAGAAATTTGTCTGCTTTTTCCAGGTTGTCCGGTTTGTTGGCGTAGAACTGTTCTTTGTATTTTCTTATGAGATGCCACATTTCTGTTTTCTTCTCGGTTTTCTTTCTGTAGTTGGTTTCTAATTTCGTATTCTATAGCTGAAAAGATATTTGATATAATTTCTATCCTCTTAGTGAGGCTTGTTTTTTCTTTTCTTTTTTTTTTTTTCACCTAGTATGTGATTTATCCTATAGAATGCTCCATGCGCACTTGAGAAAAAAAAAAGATGTATATTCTGCTTTTTTGGATGCAGTGTCCTGTAGATATGAATTAAGGCCAACTGATCTATTGTGTCATTTAGGACCTCTGTTACTTTGTTGATTTTCTTTCTGAATGATGTATGCATTGACATAGTTAATATTTATCTATTATCCAATATTAAATATTTATATATCAATTAATATATTAAATATTAAATCCAAATTTAACAGGATTATTGTCCCTTTTTGCTGTTAGTATTGCTTTATATATTTAGGTACTCCTGTATTAGTGCACATATGTTACTGGCTGTAATATCCTCTCCGGGTATTGATCACTCTGTCATTAAATAGCACCGTTTTTGCCCTTCTGTTTTGTCTGGTCTTTATTCATTTGACTGACATGTCATTCAGTGTCTACATCTTCTGCCCTGAAGTGAGAATCTGGTAGGCAGCATGCTGAAGGGTCTTATTATTATTTTTTTTAATCCAGTCAGCGACCCTATGTATTTTGATTGAACATTTAGTCCACTGACACTATTGATAGCTAGGTACTTACTGTCATTTTATTCCTTGTTTTCCATGTGTTTTCATAGTTCTTCTTTGTTCATTTCCCTTCCTTATGTTTTTCTTTTTGTGGTTTGATTTTGATTTGTAGTATATTTGAGTTCCTTTCTTTATAATTTTTTGGATCTCTTGTAGTTTTGGGATTTATAGTTAATATGGAGTTCATATAGTTTGCTTTAAATCTACTTGCTTTAAATTGATAATCATTGACGTTCAAATACATTCTCCACAATCTAAATTTTTACTCCCCTCCTCCATATTTTGTGTTTTTTTATGTCCTCTTACATCTTTACGCTTCTCAGTTTACTGCTGTTATAGTTGATTTTGCAGTTTTTTGATGTGTGCACTGGCTTATTTAAGTAATGTTCAATCCTAACTATATATTCTCATTTCCTACTGGGACTTTCCCTTTCCTGTAGATTCTTGCTTCTTTTCCAATTAGAGAAGACCCTGTAATATTTCTTGTAAGGCAAGTTTAGTATTGCTGAATATTTCCAGCTTTTGCTTGCTTGAGAAATTATTTCTATTATACATGACAATCTTGTTAGAGTATCCAAGTTCTCAGGTTTTTCTCTTTCAGAGAAATTAGCTTATGAGAAGGAAATCAGTTTATGAGAAGAAATCTGTCTTGTGAGGAGTCCCTCACATATGACTGTTTTCGTTCTTCTCTGCCTTCAGAGTTCTCTCTTTACACTTTGCCATTTTTGCTATAATATGCCTCGACTTGGTTTGCGTCTATTGAATTCATCCTGTTTGGGACCCTCTGGCCCTGGATATCTGTTTCCTTCTTTGAATTTGAGAAGTTTTTAGCCATACTTTCTTCAGACTCATTTTTAATCCCCTTCTCTCTCTTCTCCATTTGGGACCACAATTATGCATAACTTGGCATGTTTTATATTAGTTTATAGATCTCATATGTTGCTCTCATGTTTTAAAAATTTGGTTTTCTGTCTGCTGCCCTGATTGGATTTTTCCTATTCTATCTTCCAGATCACTCATTCATTCTTCTGTGTCATTTAGCCAGCTGTTGTGTCTAGATTGCTGTTTACATCAGAAGTTGAATTGTCATTTTTATGTTTGGATCATCTTTTTATTTTCTAGTTCCTTGTTAAAATGATCTGTCTTTATATTGATAATATTTCTTAAGTCAGTTCGCTTTTCTTTTTTTTTTTTTTTTTTGCCACCTTTTTGAATTCTGTGTGTGGTAGATTAATGATCTCTGAGTCATTATTTGTTCTGCCAGGGGATTTTTCTTTCCTTTTTATGTGAAGTAGTTTCTCTGCTTTTTCATTTTACCAACCTTCTCTTTCTCTATAAATTTAGGAGAAATAGTTATCCATTGTGGTTTTGAAAGGGATTTTTATGTGAGAATATTTCTATGTAGTCTGTGTGTCCAGTCTCTCCGTGCAAGGGCAGATTTTCACGTGGACACTAACCACAGCCTTCCTTAAGGTGTACGGGCCTAGGGAGAGGGGTTGATGGCGGATTGGGGTGCATAGTGTGTGAGGCGGGACTTCTTTTCTGCTTGGTGGTTCTTGCTGCCCTATCGGGGTGGGGTCTGCTGGAGGAATGGTCCCGAGGGTCAGGCTCAAGCCTCTCTCTCCCGTTTGAGTCTGCAGGGAGCGCTGAAGTATGCAAGGCTCCTGTGCTCAGAGGTCTACTGAGCTGTCTGTGTAGGAAGCAAGAGCTTTACGCCTAAGGATGCATCCTTTCACTGCTGTGCTCATCCCAGACCTAGTGCAAGGCCCTGGCAGAGAGTGGCCGGGCTGGAACATTTGCTAGACTGGGGGTTGGGGCACTGCGGCTGTGAGGACTGAAGCGACTGTGCAGATTTCAGAGATCCGTGGCGGGTGCAGATGGAGCTAGTGCCGTCACTGCTTGCCGTTCCCGCCCTCTTCGCAGGCCACACCTCTGAGCCTTTGTTCTGTCCCTGTCTCACCCTCCATCCAGGTCCCGTCTGCCCCACATGGAGCGCCGGACAATGGTGTGGAGTTGGCAGAGCTGAGAGCAGGCCCAGCCACGGCCTGCTGGGCGTGGGGGTTCTCAAGGCACAGCTCGAGAGGGCCCTCGCGATGACCGCGGCTGCTCGCCCAGGCTCATGCCCCAGGCCCTGAGGCTGTCTCTGCATAGCTAGGAAGAGTTGTTTCTGAGGCTGTGGCTGGCCCGGACCCTGCCCCAAGCTGTGAGGTGGAGTGAGAAATGGCCAGGGTGTTCGCCTTCCTTGGACCGGAGAGCACGGTGAGGCAGCAGTCGCCAGTGCTGAGCTCTCTCTGCCACGTTTTTTGCAAGAAAGCATCACCGCACCCTTCGTGGGAGGAGTGTCTTTGCTTCTCCAGCACCCGGATCTGTCCCAGCAGTTCTCTCGCAATCGGGCAGGCTCGTCTCCTCCACGCAGGACCCAGCGCTGGGATGCCCCGTCTATGGCTTGGCCTGCTTGCTCCCCAGGATAAGGACCTGCCTGCCAGTGTGTACCTTCCTTTCCTTTCAGATGCCTCCCCGGCGGTGGAAGTCTCAACTGTGTGCCTTTTTTTCCATCCTCTGTCATTACATGGAACTTTTGCATGCAGTTTTCGTTGTCAGGGAGCTGTTCGGTCAGTTTCCGGTTGGTTGTAGTGCTGGGAGAATTGTTCCAGGTGGAGATATATTTTTGATGTGTTTAGTCCCCAACCATCACTCTTACTGACTGTATTTAGGGTTACACCAACACCATATTGTCTTATTATCATCACATTATTCTTTAGCTTAATCTTTTCCCTGTTATTATTCATGCATGGAGGTCTGTGGATATCAATGCCACATTTTACAGATTTGCCTGAAGAATAGGGATCTTTTTGAATCTGGCACCTGAGGTAGCCAGAAAAGCTGGCTCCTTAGGTATGCTCTTCCTGATTAACTAAATGTTTGTAATTTTTAAAAGCACAATAAAATGTATTATATTTTTAAGACATTCTGGGTAAAGAATATCAAGTATAGATATAATTGAATTAAATTCATGTGGACTAATTTGCTTTATCATCACCTAAGAGACAGTCTCTCTAGATTGATTGATTTACTATATTTTCCCATAAAACAAGCCTGCATTTTTCCTTTACCAGGATATATCTGTCTTTCTCATTAAAACTTGAGATCAGTGAGACTTTTGTATTTGATATTTGTAGAACTCACAATTCCATACAACAAAATAAAGATCTTGCTTTTGGCATGAAAATATTTTACATTTTATTTGAAACAAGGTAAAATTTTAATTTATAAGAAAAACTGAAGAATGATAATATTAAGTGGGATTAATAGCAATAGCTACAGATTTCATCTACAGATAATTATTTTTCAGTAATGAATTTTAAAAGAGTGCTATTGTTGTACAGAGTCTAGATAATGCTTATACATTTGGTATTTAAACGGCTGAGTTTTAAATGACAGCAATATCACTCTTACGCAAAAAAGGTCTAGTTAGAAAAAAGGCAAAACGTCTTTAAATTGGAGTAACATTTGAAAATGTACAGAAAAATGCTTTAACTCAATAAAATTGGGCATTTCATTATAACTTATTCATATAAACTGTTCAAATTGTTGAGCTGTTTTTGTCCTCATCTTAATTTAACATGAAATAACAAGAAACTAAATGTTACCTTTGGCAGGTATGATTTAACATAAGATATTCTGAACTTAGTGAAATGAAAAGTTGAACCAATATTTTCATCTCTGTAACAGTTTTGTATACAAAAAACTACTGACAACTGAGAAATGCGAGAGCAGAAAACAGGAACTACCAAAGATAGTTTTAATGGTTTAAAGCATAAAATATATTGAAAAGAAAAATATGTATAATTTAAAATTTTTTAATANGGCAGGTATGATTTAACATAAGATATTCTGAACTTAGTGAAATGAAAAGTTGAACCAATATTTTCATCTCTGTAACAGTTTTGTATACAAAAAACTACTGACAACTGAGAAATGCGAGAGCAGAAAACAGGAACTACCAAAGATAGTTTTAATGGTTTAAAGCATAAAATATATTGAAAAGAAAAATATGTATAATTTAAAATTTTTTAATAAAAATTAGTGCAAGGAAAGATACATTTTGTTTTGTACTTGAAGGCTATGAAGCATCCTAAGGACTTTTTTAGTACTTATTTTAACCTTTTAAAGTCTACTTTTTAAAGGAATATTTATTTTACAGACTTTATGTGAAAAACTGACTCACTTTCAAACACCTAAGATTTTGTTAGTCATTAAAAATATTAAGCTATTAGATAGCCATTCAAGGCAGTGTTACAAATGGCTGAGTTATTTTCAATGAAGACTCAATTACATGTCTTTAGTTTTCTTCCCCTTTGATATGAGCAACCATCAGAGATGAAAATCATATCTGTGATGGACAAAAGACATTTCATATTGACTCTGAGGTTTCCCAGAGAATGGAGAGGATAATGAAAAATAAAAAGGAGTGAATAAAGAATGTAATGCTTTGTAATCTTGAAATCTATTTTTAAAGAATCTGTAACTGATATCCACTTCTGAATGACACCATACAACATTATATCTAATGCTTCACCAGAAAGACAGCTTTTCTGTTCAGAAAAGTTTTATCAATTATGTATTTCAAAAATGCCAGGCAGATGAGAGCTTAGTTGGCCTAAACCATCTTAAATCCCAGTAGGTCAACGGGGCCACTGGTTCTGTTCTTTGGACATATCATGAATGTGTTATGAATTTTTGGCTTTCTGTCATGTGAGGAAAATATCTCAGACAAGATACTTTTAAAGAATAGTTTTTCTTTTCTTTTTTTCTTAAGCTTAATCCTCCTGTCATTTCTTTTCAGTAACAATCTTAACTTGCTTCAAGTCCTATCATTAGTTCAATAATTTAAGTAAACAATAAACTCACAAAAATTGATCCCCCAAAGTAGACTTTTTTCTGTAGAGACTAAAGGACAATTTACAGCATATTTCAATAGCGCATGATTTTTTCACAAATTTCATTAGCACGTCATTGATTGCTCATTTTTCAGCTCTCAAAACAATTTAACATAGTCTCTTTCATGCAGAGGATAACATATTCATATTATTTGATTTTTGATGAAACCAAATGACCCTTTAAATTTGCAATAGAGTTCTTTAATTTTGTATGAGTTTCTTTACTGCTGTTCATTTAATTTTCTGTTTCCATTAACCATCTGCAAGCATTTGACTCTGTGACAATTACTCAGCTGTGCTACATCATGACTGACATACTTAATAAAAAAAAAAAGAAAAAAAGAGGAGAAAATGGAGGAGGGTTAGGGATCACAAGAGAAAGGAGGAGAAAGCAATCGGACACAAATGTCACGGTTTGGAATCGTGTATTTTCCATTCAGCTGAAACATCTGAGTGGTAATTATTGGTCCGACTGTAAATCTGGCCTAATTGCATTTTGTCGTCATTCCTGATAAGCACTTCACGGCGATGCTGATTACTCTTGCTGAATGCGTTCCTTCCATGAATGTTTTCCCACACTGATGGCCACAGGGCCTTACAGATAAAGACGGAAGACAAAATGGCTCAATTCTGCTACAACTAAATCAGTATTGATTCCTTTTTCCCCCCTAGAAGAGGGTCTTACTATATATGACTTTCATTTCTCTGCCTCCCCACCACATAGAAGGATTTGGTCAGTGTATATGAGGGTGTACTTTAATTAACTGTCATAACTGAGAGGCCAGTCCTGGGCAATTAGCACTGATTAACTTTGTCACTTATCTGACAAATAAAGAACATTACATCTTGCCTGCTTCCTTAATGCTTCAATTGAAAAGAACCCCACTGTTTGATTTAATTTTTCTTTGCACCCTAGAAACCTCTGCCATGTTGATCTAAATAATTTTTGCCTCTTTATACTTAAGCTTTATTTCTTTCCTATTATCGAAAACCCAGTGAGCCTTTTCAATGATGGCATGGGGACAAGCTGTTAACATCTTTTCATAAATCTCTGTGTTTCATAGTAGCGCAATTAAGCTAAACACTTAGATTTCTACTAGAAATAAATGAGCAAGTGGAAGCAAATGGCTATGGAACTGAAGGCCATTATATGGCTTCAGCATTGCAGTTCAGCTTTTTAAACTCCATGAGTGTTCTCACAAAGAAATTCTGGAAACATTGCAGTTCTGAAGGCTTTCTGTGAAAATCTCAGTTACACAGCATCAAGTAAAGGTTATACAGACTGCAAAACACATTTAACTATTCATTTGGCTGATTTAGACATTTCATCTAACTTCTTGAAACATTTATGAGCAATACTCAAATCTACCTTCGCCAATGGGGTAAGGGAGAAAGACTGTTGTCAGGCTTCTGGAAAAACCTCTGAAGAGGGCTTATGATAACCCAGGGCTGAACACCTGCAGATGGTGGATAACAGTGGAAGATGTAAAAAGCTAATAGAAAAAGAAATATGAAGGCTGCAGTCACACAGCAGAAATAACCTGGTTCTTCATGTCTGTTATAATTATAGGAACATGAAGAAAGAAAGAAATCTTGATAGACTCTTGGGTGCTCCCCTGGTGGCTCAGACAGTAAAGCGTTTGCCTGAAATGCAGGAGACCTGGGTTCAATCCCTGGGTCAGGAAGATCCCCTAGAGAAGGAAATGTCAATCCACTTCAGTACTCTTGGCTGGAAAATTCCATGGACAGAGGAGCCTTGTGGGCTACAGTCCATGGGGTAACTATCATAAAACCATTCTCAGTGGACTGTTACTTCCTTTCCCATCATCTGTTCCTCTTTTCATCCTGAGATGGCCCCTGAGTTTCACCTGGTCTTCCATCCTTCCCCATGCTCAGTCTATGGGGCCTGAAACTGAGGTTCTACTCTATGTAAACCAGGTCCATCCTTGAACAAGATTTCCTGGCCACATGATTCCTTTAGGGGTGAACACAAGCTAAGCCAATCCAGACAAAATGACTCTCAAGGCTCTTTCAAGACAGTCTCTCCTTCCACAGGACTCTAACAAGGGGGCATCTGTTGTATCCATGTACCTTGCCCTCATGCACAGGACAGAATGAAGTGAATGTGTTGAAGGTAGAAAGAAAACAGGAGCCAACGCCATCATTTATTTAGTGTCAGTTCCTCAGTCGGAGAAGGCAATGGCACCCCACTCCAGTACTCTTGCCTGGAAAATCCCATGGACGGAGGAGCCTGGAAGGCTGCAGTCCATGGGGTCACTGAGGGTTGGACACAACTGAGCAACTTCACTTCCACTTTTCACTTTCATGCATTGGAGAAGGAAATGGCAGCCCACTCCAGTGTTCTTGCCTGGAGAATCCCAGGGACGGCGGAGCCTGGTGGTCTGCAGTCTATGGGGTCACACAGAGTTGGACACGACTGAAGTGGCTTAGCAGCAGCAGCCTCAGTCGTCTGACTCCTTGCGACCCCATGGACTATTAGCCCTCTAGGCTCCTCTGTCCATGGGATTCTCCAGGCCAGAATACTGGAGTGGGTTGCCATTTCCTTTTTCAGGAAATCTTCCCGACCCAGGCATCAAACTTGGGTCCCCCACATTGGAGGCAGATTCTTTCCTGTCTGAGCCACTCCCACTAAAGCCTACAATTTACATTTGTGATTATTGAGTCAATACAGTCTCTGGTTGCTTAAGGCAGTTTGCATTGATTTTTCTGTCACCAAAATAGTTAATTATAGAGACTAAATCTATTTGAGCAAGATTGTGGAGCAGCCTGGAAAGCAAATAGACATAGGCAAGAAGGTGTTCAGACTTTGGTTTGGAGCAGAACCACTCATCTTCTTCCACTGCCCTCTTAAGCTTCATTGATGGAATGTAAACTTCCCTGATCCAGATGAAAATTCTAACATGATCATGCTTTCACTTCACATTATATATCACAAATAGTCCAAAAACCACTTTTAGTCTCCGTGACTCAGAAAAATAAGATTCCCAGTCCCGTAGAAGAATAAAAACTCTAAGCATGCCTCCTTACTCAGTCTTTCCTTTTTTTTACCAGCTTCACAATGAAAATACATATAAGAAAGAACACGGTCCTTTATTTTTCTCCATCTTGTTGTTTCTGTTCATTAACTGTGGTTTCAGAACTGGAGGATTAGGGCCATGAGGCTTAGGATGAACTTTGGGGAAATAAAAGAGGGGAAACCAGTTTATTTAGTTGCCTGTGATACAATAGACGTAGAGAAGATGGAGCGACAGTGAATTGGGCAAGAAAAATGGCTTCAGAGTCCGAAAGATGGTTAAGCGTCTCTTCAGTGCTTCAAGGTCTGTGCCTTCAGGATAAGTTGCTAAACTCTAGCCTTTACAGCTTGGGTTGAAGCCTACCTTTTAGAGCTGCTGTAAGAAATACAAGGTCAATGTGTACAATGAGCTTCCCCAGTGTAGATGCTTAGTAAGTTGTTTAAATTATTTTGGGAAAATTTATCAGCAGGGAGTGCAAGCAAATGAACAATGATTACTTAGTTTGAAGTGTTATGATTTTCCAGGTGAATAACGGTAAAAAAAAAAAGAGAGAGAGAGAGAGCAAAAATCAATGTTATAGACTTATTCTAATTATCCTTAGGTAAGAAACATTTGGAATCAGGAGTTAATTATTTCTGAGAAGGGGAAACAATAACTACAGTCTAGCAGTGAGGCTTAAGCCCTTTGTGAGGAGTTAGCAGTCTCGGCATCCCTGAGTCCATTGAAGAGAGCTGTGTACGTGTAATATCTTTATTTATTTATTTATTTATTTATTTATTTTATTAATTAATTTTTATTTTTTTAGTTTGTTTTGCTTTACAATACTGTATTCATTTTGCCATACATTGACGTANAGTAGCTTTTGGTTTCATTGGTTTTTCTCTTTTTTTTTTCCTAGTCTCAATTTCATTTCTAATTATTTTTATTTGCTTTCATTTTTGTTCTAATTTTTTTTTTATTTTCATCTGACTACTTGGGATTTAGTTTGCTTCTTCTGATTCTCTGAGGTGGAAATTTTGATTAGAGTTTAATTCTTTCCTTTTTTTATATATGTATACAATTGCTATATACTTCCCTCTAAGCGCTGTTTTTGATGCAGCTCTGAAATTTTAATAAGTTGTATTTTAACTTTTATTTAGTTCAAAGTATTTCCTAACTTCTCTTGAGATTTCTTTTTGACCTGTGTGTTATTTAGAACTGTGTTGTGTAACTCCATTGTCCTTCAAAGAGACAGAGCATAAGTTCTCAGATTTTTAGTGAGCTGCACAGTCACTTCTTTGCAAAGAGCACAGTCTGAAAAAAATAAATAAAGAAGAACTTACAATGGAGACTCCTAACACATACTATCTCAGCAAAATGAGCAAAATTAATACTCCAAACAATGTCATGCTGTTATTATGCACTCTTGTTATGATGTGAGAATGACATTTTACCTTTGAGTTCTTCCCTTAAAAATTCATAACTATCATCTAATATAAGAATATGAGATAAGTCTCAAGTAAAGAACATTAAGATTAACTGAACAGTATGTTGCAAAATTGTCAAGGTCACTAAAAACCAAAGGAGGAGTAAATGATCTCTGGATAGGATTTTAGAACAGCAAAAGGACATTAGATACAAAGCAAAGAAATCTGGATATTATAAACTTGTGTTACTATCTCAATATTTACTAATTGTGACAAATATAACATAATAGTTGTTTTTGTTCAGTCTCTGAGTCATTTCAAACTCTTTGTGACCTCATGGACTGCAGTATGCCAGGCTTCCTTGTCCATCACCATCTCCTGGAGTTTGCTCAAACACATGTCCATTGAGTCAGTGATGCCAATCAACCATCTTATCCTCTGTCATCCCCTTCTCCTCCTGCCTTCAATCTTTCCCAGGATATTTACCAATAAGTCAGCTCTTCACATCAGGTGGTCAAGGTATTGGAGTTTCAGCTTAAGCATCAGTCCTTCCAACGAATATTCAGGACTGATTTTGTTTAGGGTGGACTGGTTTTATCTCCTTGTAGTCCAAGAGACTCTCAACAGTCTTTTCCAACACCATAATAAAAGGCATTCCTTCTTCAGTGTTCAGCCTTCATTATGGTCCAACTCTCACATCCAAACATGACTGCTGGAAAAATCATAGCTTTGACTAGACAAGCCTTTGTTCACAAAATAATGTCTCTGCTTTTTAATACGCTATCTAGGTTTGTCATAGCTTTTTTCCCAAGGAACAAGCATCTTTAAATTTCATGCTAGTACTGGGAGAAACTGGATGTGGGGTACATGGAGCACGTGGAATTTATATTACTGCCTTAACAACTTTTATCTAAAAATAATATAGAATACTTTTTTAAAATAAAATAAAACATATCTCCAAGGAATCGAGGCTCCTAAGTACAAGATGTTCAGTTCAGCTCACTTCAGTCACTCAGTTGTGTCCAAATCTTTGCATCCCCATGGACTGCAGCATGCCAGGCTTCCCTGTCCATCACCAACTCCTGGAAATTACTCAAACTCATGTCCATAGCGTCGATGATGCCATTGAACCATCTCATCCTNCTAAGTACAAGATGTTCAGTTCAGCTCACTTCAGTCACTCAGTTGTGTCCAAATCTTTGCATCCCCATGGACTGCAGCATGCCAGGCTTCCCTGTCCATCACCAACTCCTGGAAATTACTCAAACTCATGTCCATAGAGTCGGTGATGCCATTGAACCATCTCATCCTCTGTCGTCCCCTTCTCCTCCAGCCTTCAATCTTTCCCAGCATCAGGGTCTGTTCCAAGGAGTCAGTTCTTCCCATCAGATGGCCAAAGTATTGGAGTTTCAGCTTCAATATCAGTCCTCCAGTGAATATTCAGGACTGATCTCCTTTAGTATGGACTGGTTAGATCTCCTTGACGTCCAAGGGACTCTCAATAGTCTTCCCCAATACCACAGTTCAAAAGCATCAACACTTTGCTGCTCAGTTTTCTTTATAGTCTAAATCTCACATCCATACATGACTACTGAAAAAAACAGACCCTTGACTGGATGGACCTTTGTTTGCAAAGTAATTCTCTGCCTTTGAATGTGTGGTCTATGTTGGTCATAAACTTTCTTCCAGGGAGTAAGCGTCTTTTAATTTCATGGCCACAACCACCATCTGCAGTGATTTTGGAGCCAAAGAAAATAAAGTCTGCCACTGTTTCCACTGTTTCTCCATCTATTTCCCATGAGTGATGGGACCAGATGCCACAATCTTCGTTTTCTGAATGTTGAGATTTAAGCTCACTTTCTCACTCTCCTCTTTCACTTTCATCAAGAAGCTCTTTAGTTATTTGTCACTTTCTACCTTAAGGGTGGTGCCATCTGCATATCTGAGGTTATTGATATTTCTCCTGGCAATCTTGATTCCAGCTTGTGNAAGCATCTTTAAATTTCATGCTAGTACTGGGAGAAACTGGATGTGGGGTACATGGAGCACGTGGAATTTATATTACTGCCTTAACAACTTTTATCTAAAAATAATATAGAATACTTTTTTTAAATAAAATAAAACATATCTCCAAGGAATCGAGGCTCCTAAGTACAAGATGTTCAGTTCAGCTCAGTTCAGTCACTCAGTTGTGTCCAAATCTTTGCATCCCCATGGACTGCAGCATGCCAGGCTTCCCTGTCCATCACCAACTCCTGGAAATTACTCAAACTCATGTCCATAGAGTCGGTGATGCCATTGAACCATCTCATCCTCTGTCGTCCCCTTCTCCTCCAGCCTTCAATCTTTCCCAGCATCAGGGTCTGTTCCAAGGAGTCAGTTCTTCCCATCAGATGGCCAAAGTATTGGAGTTTCAGCTTCAATATCAGTCCTCCAGTGAATATTCAGGACTGATCTCCTTTAGTATGGACTGGTTAGATCTCCTTGACGTCCAAGGGACTCTCAATAGTCTTCCCCAATACCACAGTTCAAAAGCATCAACACTTTGCTGCTCAGTTTTCTTTATAGTCTAAATCTCACATCCATACATGACTACTGAAAAAAACAGACCCTTGACTGGATGGACCTTTGTTTGCAAAGTAATTCTCTGCCTTTGAATGTGTGGTCTATGTTGGTCATAAACTTTCTTCCAGGGAGTAAGCGTCTTTTAATTTCATGGCCACAACCACCATCTGCAGTGATTTTGGAGCCAAAGAAAATAAAGTCTGCCACTGTTTCCACTGTTTCTCCATCTATTTCCCATGAGTGATGGGACCAGATGCCACAATCTTCGTTTTCTGAATGTTGAGATTTAAGCTCACTTTCTCACTCTCCTCTTTCACTTTCATCAAGAAGCTCTTTAGTTATTTGTCACTTTCTACCTTAAGGGTGGTGCCATCTGCATATCTGAGGTTATTGATATTTCTCCTGGCAATCTTGATTCCAGCTTGTGCTTCACCCAGCCCAACATTTCTCATGATGTATTCTGCATATAAAATGAAGATAACAGTGTATAGCCTTGACATACTACTTTCTCTATTTGAAAATATTCTGTTGTTCCATGTCCAGTTCTAACTGTTGCTTCCTGACCTGCATACAGATTTCTGAAGAGACAGGTCAGGTGGTCTGATATTCCCATCTCTTTAGGAATTTTCCACAGTTTTTTGTGGTCCACACAGTCAAAGGCTTTGGCATAAAGAATAAAACAGAACTAAATATTTTTCTAGAACTCTCTTGGTTTTTCCATGATCCAACAGATGTTGGTAATTTGATCTCTGGTTCCTCTGCCTTTTCTAAATCCAGCTTGAACATCTGGAAGTTCACAGTTCATGTACTGTTGAAGCCTGGCATGGAGAATTTTGAGCATTTCTTTACTAGCATGTGAGAAGAGTTCAATTGTGTGATAGTTTGAGCATTCTTTGGTATTGCCTCTATACAGGGGTCCAGCCCCCGCAAAATCCAGGGAAACTCGAAGGAGAAATGGCATCGGCGATTGCGATTGATTTAGAGAGAGAGAGATAAGGAAAGAATGTTGTAGATAAGAAAATAGAGGAGAGAAGAAAAGAGGCTGATGTTCCTTGGTTTATACAGGAAATCAATAAAGTCTCAAGACAAGAGACTTGCACCGTCTATGTGAGGCCACAGGTGCCCTCCCAGTCTCCCAAGGGAGTGAAGATGCAGGGTGCCTTCCCGTTCAGGTCTTAGAAACCCAGGCAGATAAGTAGACATGGCGGACCTCTGTACTCCAGATGGGAACTAGCCAGAAAGAGAAAGTAAGAGGAGAAAATGATTGACACGGGGAGATCAAGCTGCTTCGATGAGTGAACTCCCCAAGGTTTATTTTTCAAAAGGTACTTATATACTTTTTTGTACATAGAGGGAAATGAAAGATGCAAGGTCATACAGAGTCAGCCCAACATTCCAGCAGTTTTGCCCTTATCAAAANGCCAGAAAGAGAAAGTAAGAGGAGAAAATGATTGACACGGGGAGATCAAGCTGCTTCGATGAGTGAACTCCCCAAGGTTTATTTTTCAAAAGGTACTTATATACTTTTTTGTACATAGAGGGAAATGAAAGATGCAAGGTCATACAGAGTCAGCCCAACATTCCAGCAGTTTTGCCCTTATCAAAATCAGGATTTTTTTGTATACCTTTTCCACAAATGATATTGTGTATGGTATCTTCTGGCCTTGGAGGCCTGTGAACATTTTATGACCCTCTTTTGATAAAGGCTGCTCAACCAGAAAACTTATTTTCCCTCAAAGTGTTTTTTTCTTTATATTTCTATGTCAGCCTCAGAAAATACCAAAAGGAGTTATGTTTTTCACAGAGCAAAGGTGCAGTGAGTTACAAGAAAGAACCAATTAGCTCAAAAATCTGATATGGTTAAATTCAAGGCTACACTTGTTTTTTTTTACATTCTCACTATGTTAACTAATGCATTCCCAGGTGCACAGTGGATAAGAGATATGGGAACTTAGCAACAAGCATCGGCCCAATAATGAAATCCTACATCAGCAGTACTCTAATAACTTTTAACTCTTGGAAAGACTCTATGTTTTAGGCTTTCTGTGCCTCTCACAGTTGGGAGGCTGTAAATAATCATGTATGTAGCTGCAAGAGTCTGGATATACCTGCCAAGCAAGCTAGAATGCTAACAGAGGGGGTTTGATTTGAAATATTCTTCTCAAGTCCAGGAGGCTTATTACCTTTAGTCCTAAGTTGATTTTCTCCAGAGAAAGGTGGCCAGGGTTAGCCCCCTGTTAATGTGAGAGGAGTTGGTGAAAGTCATGAAACAGTAAAACAGACAGATTCTGGTTTGGAGGCAGATGCTCGAGAAAGCCTAGGGAGCCCCTTGAGTTCTGAATCCTTGCTTAACAGTTCTCTTCCACATGACTTTGTCATGGGTGGGATCTCCCAGCACCTCTCTTTGATACTGGAGTGAAAACTAACTGTTTTCAATCCTGTGCCCACTGCTGAGTTTTCCAAATTTGCTGGCATATTGAGTGCAGCACTTTCACAGCATCATCTTTTAGGGTATGAACTAGCTCAACTGGAATTCCATCACCTCCACTAGCTTTATTCATAGTGATACTTCCTGAGGCCCACTTGGTTTTGCATGCCAAGATGTCTGGCTCTAGGTGAGTGATCATACCTTCGTGATTATCTGGGTCACAAAGATCTGTTTTGTATAGTTCTCTGTGTACTCTTGCCACCTCTTCTTAATATCTTCTGCTTCTGTTAGGTCCGTAGTGTTTATGTCCTCTATTGTACCCATATTTGCATGAAATGTTCCCTTGCCCTCTCTGATTTTCTAGAAGAGATCTCTAGACTTTCCCATTCCATTGTTTTCCTCTATTTCTTTGCTTTGATCACTGAGGAAGACTTTCTTATCTCTCTTTGCTATTCTTTGGAACTCTACATTCAAGTGGGAATATCTTTCCTTTTCTCCTTTGCCTTTCACCTCTCTTCTATTCAGAGCTATTTGCAGGGCTTCCTCAGACAACCATTTTGACTTTTTGCATTTCTTTTTCTTGGGGACTTTCTTGATCAGTGCCTCCTGTACAATGTCACAAACCTCTGTCCATATTTCTTCAGGTACTCTGCCTATCAGATCTAATCCCTTGAATCTATTTGTCACTTCCACTGCATAATCATAAGGTATTTGATGTATATCATAGCTGAATGGTCTAGTGGTTTTCCTACTTTATTCAATTTAAATCTGAATTTGGCAATAAGGAGTTCATGGTCTGTGCCACAGTCAGCTCCCAGTCTTGTTTTTGGTGACTCTATAGAACTTCTCCATCTTTGGCTGCAGAGAATATAATCAATCTGATTTCGGTATTGACCGTCTGGTGATGTCCATGTGTAGAGTCTTCCCTTGTGCTATTGGAAGCAGGTGTTTGCTATGACCAGTGTGTTCTCTTGGCAAAACTCTATTAGCCTTTGCCTTGTTTCATGCTGTACTCCAAGGCCAAATTTGCCTGTTACTCCAGGTTTTTCTTGACTCCCTACTTTTGCATTCTAGTCCCCTATAACGATAGAGACATCTTTTTTTATGTTATTTCTAAAAGGTCTTGTAGGTCTTCATAGTACCATTCAACTTCAGCATTACTGGTTGGGGCATAGACATGGATTACTGTGTCATTGAATGACTTGCCTTGGAAACGAACAGAGATCATTCTGTCATTTTTGAAATTGCATCCAAGTACTGCATTTTGGACTCTTTTGCTGACCATGATGGTTACTCCATTTCTTCTGAGGGATTCCTGCCCGCAGTAGTAGATATAATGGTCACCTGAGATAAATTCAGCCACTCCAGTGTATTTTAGTTCACAGATTCCTAAAATGTCAATGTTCACTCTTGCCATCTCCTATTTTACCACCTCCCATTTTCCTTGATTAATGGACCTAACATTCCAGGTTTCTGTGCAATATTGCTCTTTACAGCACCAGACTTTCCTTCCATCACCAGTCACATCCACAGCTGGGTGCTGTTTCTGCTTTGGCTCTGTCTCTTCACTCTTTCTGGAGTTATTTCCCCACTGATCTCCAGTAGCACACTGGGCACCTGCTGGCCTGGAGAGTTCCTCTTTCAGTATCCTCTCATTTTTGCCTTTTCATACTGTTCATGGGGTTCTCAAGGCAAGAATACTGAAGTGGCTTGCCATTCCATTCTCCAGCGGACCACGTTTTGTCAGACCTCTCCACCATGACCCATCCATCTTGAGTGGCCATACCCGGCATGGCTCATAGTTTCATTGAGTTAGACAAGGCTGTGGTCCATATGATCAGATTGGCTAATTTTCTGTGACTGTGATTTTCAGTCTGTCTGCCCTCTTATGGAGAAGAATGGGAGGCTTATGGAAGCTTCCTGATGGGAGAGACTAACTGAGGGGGAAATTGGGTCTTGTTCTGATGGGCAGGGCCAAGTTCAGTGAATCTTTAGTCCAATTTTCTGTTGATGAGTGGGGCTGTGTTCCCTCCCTCTTATTTAACTGGGGCCAAAACTATTGTGGAGGTAATGAAGATAATGGCAATCTCCTTCAGAAAGTTCCATTTGGAGGCCTGGATTGGCAGTGGACTGCTGCATGGTGGGGGCACTGAATGTACAAGATGTTAAAGACAGAAACAGATGCTTATAAAAGCAGAAGACTGGTATGCTCACTTTAATAGTAGGAGGGGCATATAAGGAAACATTATATGTATTTTGGACAAAACTAATGGAAAGTTCAAAACATTGACACTCTTATAGCTTTAAGGAAGAAGATTACGGACTCTTATCTGCAGAGTTTCACCTACAGAAAGAGAAAATAGACCACATGTGATAATGTTAAGAGGGTAAAAGAGATTCCTGTCTGACTATCTAAGAGGTAAACATGCTGACTTGTGATCAGTCATGAAAATGTTTGCAGAAAGGAGAAAGGTGTTATCCCTTTGCATGTGTGTGAAGTCACTTCAGTCGTGTCCGACTCTGTGCAAGCCTGTGGGTAGTAGCCCCCAAGGCATCTCTATCATGGGGATTCTCCAGGCAAGAACATTGGAGTGGGTTGCCCTGCCCTCCTCCAGGAAATCGTCCTGACCTAGCGAGCTAACCCACATCTCCTATGTCTCCTACATTGGCACGTGGATTCCGTACCACCTGGGAAGCCCCTTTAGAGAGCTGTTCAACCATTAGGCATGTATATGACCAAGGTATCTGGAAAATTTGTACACAGAACATAATCTAGAATGATAGACTTTAATATGGTTCTGATCTGAGGAGTGAAATAACTTGGTAAATTAAAGAAAAGGCAGCAAATGAGTCCTAAATACCACGATTATGACTAAACGCTGGGTCAGAATTTCTTTAGATGTGCTGCTGTCTGCCTCCATGCCTCCTGCCATTAAAGTAGAAATTAGAAAAAAGAAAAATGATGACAGCAATGTGATTCTAAGTTTATCACCATAAAGGAAATGTTAAGCTTTCCTGGTGGCTCAGATGGTGAAGCGTCTGCCTACAATGCGGGAGACCTGGGTTCGATCCCTGGGTTGGGAAGATCTCCTGGAGAAGGAAATGGCAACCCACTCCAGTATTCTTGCCTGGAGAATCCCACGGATGGAGGAGCATGGTGGGCTACAGTCCATGGGGTTGCAAAGAGTCAGACACGACTGAGCGAGCTTCACATGGTTTGATACTCTTCCCAAATCTAAATATTATAAGATCTGATGTTTATCATGAATTACAAGCAAAAAACATAAAACTAATAACTGCATAAAATAATCATCTTTTTCTCAAATATTTTAGCTGAGACAATTCTATTTAACTCAAAATTAAGATGAAATCGAAATAGCAAAGTTTGAACTCACCTTATTATGTTTAGGAGACATAAGGATATTACAAAATTAAATTTTGCAATTTGAATATATGTTTAAGATATTTTAATTAGGCTGTCAGTTTTAACTTGAATGTATGTATTTATTCAAATTGAGCACATACCTGAAAATATACATATATATACAAATGAATTGATGCTTTTGAACGGTGGTATTGGAGAAGGCTCTTGAGAGTCCCTTGGGCTGCAAGGAGATCCAACCAGTCCATCCTAAAGGAAATCAGTCCTGAGTGTTGATTGGAAGGACTGATGTAGAAGCTGAAATTCCAGTACTTTGGCCACCTGATGCGAAGAGCTGACCCACTGGAAAAGACCCTGATGCTGAGTAAGATTGAAGGTGAAAGGAGAAGGGGACAATAGAGAATGAGATGGTTGGATAGCATCACCGACTCAATGGACATGAGTTTGGGTAAACTCTGGGAGTTGGTGATGGACAGGGAGGCCTGGTGTGCTGCAGTCCATGGGATCACAAAGAATCTAAAATACTGTAGACCATACTGTCATTTACTGTAACCTCTAATCCTGTTTGCTGTTTATCTCCTGCTGATACATATAACATAATCCATTGTACAAAACTTTTGTGTGGTGGCCACTATCATTATAACAATATGCTGCTTTCCTTTCTTGTTCAAAAAGTGTACTCATTTACTGTGGAAGAAAGCAAACCTTCCCTTAAACTCACACGGATATTTCTTGTCTCTAAGTAGCACTTTCTCCTTTTTATTTTGATAACTTTCTAAATTGCTTTTCTCCCCTAAGTGAGATGACAATGATATTTGAAGGGAAAGGGAAAAAAAATACAGAAATGATTACCGCTGATTATCTTCTTCCTCTTTGCTTGCTTTCTTGATGCCTGAGTGTGCCTGGATGAGCTGAACTGTGTGTTGGTGCATGCTGGGCAATTACTGTGCTGCTTACTTGCAGCTACAGTGATCCTACAAGGCACTGCTTTCTTGGTCTTTCTGTCTTCAATTAGGAGATGACATGAATAACAAAAGTTATTCTTATTTTTATATAAAAATGACTAAACTCTGCTTTTAACTTATGAAAAACAAAGGGAAAATAAGAATAAATGTGTGAGTGAATTTAATTTATGTTGACTTGGAACATAAGGACCTGACATGGCCTCTGTAGATGTGAGACTTCATGGAGAGCAAACTTGTATTTATCCACTGTGTACTAGATAACCCAGTCATCTTAAAAGATGGGTTTTTGCATTTAATTTTTTAAGAAAAAGCCAGTAGATTTAAAAATTCAACTCAGCCCAAGTTATTTGGTTGGCGGATCATAGGATATAAAAAACAGTCCTCAATAATCACGTTTCTGATTCAGATGCAGTATTTTGATTATAGAGTGACAGATGAGAATGGGGTAGATTTCAATAACTTTAAGAACCAATCTGCCATTGTCTGAATAATCTCTTTGGCTGGTGATTATTGAATAAGCATGTTTACCTGTGATTTTACCCAGAAAAGAAGACTATCATTTCACAGCAAAATGAGGATCTGTGAATTATGAAATAGATTATCAATGTTTGAATAGCATATCCTAGGAATAGACCAAACTGGGCAGTTATTTCCTGTGTTTTCAATTGAATGAAGTATTTGATTTTATTATAAATAGCAAAAATGGAATCATTTTTATGATAGTGTCAAAAAAGAGAAAGTGTCACTCAAGACCCTTGATATAATCTTCGCATAAACACATAATAACTGAGCTGCTTCTTTGAAAGGAACATAAAAGTAGTCAAGCTCTACTATGAGTTACAATCCCAACTACTATTTCCATGCCTATTTCTGAAACCAATAGACTGTCATAAATTCAAAAGAAGTAATATGAAGTGAACTTAGTAAGGAGCCTGTTGATGGATCAAAACATATCACCAAGCACTTAGCTGGATAGATAATCAGAGTAGGTCTGATCCAGAGGCAACTATGAAATCCCAGATAGCAAATAGCATTGATATATGTCTACGTAGAGAAATAGTTTGTGTCTTGAAGTCGGTGGCATAGGACATGAAACTTAGTCAAAAGACTTCAGACCTAAATTGTCTAGGGAGCAAATTAGAAGCATACCTTAGAACAACAACAAATGAAAGTATTAGTCTTGTCCAACTCTTTGTGACCCCATGGAGTGTAGCCAGTGAGGCTCCTCTCTCCACGGAATTCTCTGTATAAGAATACTGGAATGGACTGCCATTTTCTTCTCCAAGGGATTTTCTTGAACAGGGATCAAATCCTGGTCTCCTGACTAGGAAGCAAATTAAGAGCAAGCCATAGAACAGTGCTGGAGAAAGAAATGGCAACCCACTCCAATACTCCTGCCTGGAAAATCCCATGGTGGATGGAGGAACCTGGTAGGCTACAGTCCATGGGGTTGCAAAGAGTTGGACATGACTGAGTGAGATTTCACTTCTTATAGAACAGTGCATCACAAATTTGCCCACTGTGAGAATGAAAAGATGCATGTGAAAAAAAGATTTTTAGACTCCACCAAGATCAGTAGCTCCAGATGAGGGAATCTCTGAAATCTGTTTTTAATGCACGTGGATGTTTCTGTAGATTAAAGTAACTATCCTAAAAGAACTAAAATACTGAGTATTCCTTCTCTATTTATTGAACAGATATTTCCTGAGAAATAAATATATACTTTCAAAGTGAGCTCTGGTGTATTTGAGACTGGTCTTTGTAAATAGAGAAACTCATTAGTAGAAACCTAATTTTTTAAAATTGATATTCAATTTGCTGATTCAATATATGAAAAACAGATCGAACATTTAAATTCAATTTACAAATCTTAGTATCCCTAGTGATTTAGTACAATTTAATTGTCACTATTAAAAAGGCTTTTATACTATTTTGACTTTACATGTTTACATGTTATCAACAATTATAGTTTTAATAATGTATGTTCTTTCTAGGCCTTAAATTGACTGAATAACTAGATGAACTCTTTCAGGCACTTAAATGATGCATAGATTCTAATGAATCAAGCTTAAAATCGTGAACTGGAATTGTTTTGTGAATTTAAAGTAAAATATTCTTTTACTTACAACCAAACTCAAAGATGGAGGCACCTACTTATTTATGTATTCTTAAATGGAATCAAAAATTTCCATGAAAAATTGTCTTTAAAAATTGTATTAGAAAATTGTCTAAAAGTAATAAATATATAAAAAGTATTGATAAATTTAAATATGAGAACCAAGACTTTATGGATTTATTTCATCTATTTAATTCAAAATGTTCCTTAATTATCAGCAAATAAGTATACAATCATGACACTTGATAACATCTCAAAAATCTGTTGTTATAATTTTTCCTGGCTGAGTTGCATATCAACCACAGAGTTGGGCTGGAAAGGCGAATTAGGGTAAAGGTTGCTTGAGACTCTCGTATAGTCACTAAAATGGGGATTTTTATATAACAAACATTTTGAATTCTTAACCCACATTCGTACATTAAAATTAACTATTACTTGATTGTTAGCTTTCACTCATGTTTGCAAGCTTAACCCATCCTAGACAAATAGACTCAACATTTTCTTTGATTTAATTAACCTATCTACTAATCGATCTTGAATTGTTTCATTATTATCTCTGTTGGTGGCATATGACTCATAGCTATTTCAGTGATAATGATTAGATTCTGTAGGTCTCATTTGTATACAGTGGCACAGCTTTTACTGTCCGTATATGTTTGTTTGGGCCCTTCTCTTGGCTCTGGAGATAGAGAGGTTAAAAAAAAGGCACCGTTCTTGCCATTACGCATATTGCATTGTAGTAGGGGAGAAACATAATAAGAAGCTAAAACACATACAGAATCAAAACACACAAATTCAAGCAGTTTTCCAGTTGTGGCATATGTTATGAAGAAAACAGTGCAGAGTGGAATAAAGAGGTAAGAGTGTCCGGTTGGCAAATGGAGGGGAAAATATTTTTAAGTAAAAATGATAGGGAAAGCCATTCAGGTGATGCACGCTGGGATCTCAATAATAGGAAGAGCCAGTGACGAGAAAACAAGGGAGAAAATATTCCAAATAGATAAATCATCAACATGGAGAAAGGCTTAGATAAGGAAAAGGTAGAGGGAGAAGCAGTGAAAAGTGAGACAGACAGGAAGAAGGAACTAAGCCATACCTACTGGTGCTTAGCTTAAAGGTGGGGGCTTGTAGCCTGGGCAGGATAGGAGCCTGTTTACTTATCACTGATGCACTGGCGAATTCAAGTACGTATTTTCTACTATGCCCTCTCCAGGCACAGTTTAAGCAGTCCCCAGAGGTTGTCAGTCCCATTTGACCCCCTGGGCATCAGCCTCTTGCTCCGAGCAAAAGCCATTTCCCTCTCCTAACTGTCCCAGCCTCCCAAGGTATGAAGATGTGATTTTACCGCAGTAGTTTCAGAGTCTCTAAGTGGAAGCCACCGTGGCCTCATCAGAACCAGATAAGACGTTGTGACTGGTTGTCCAGAAAGGGTCAGTATCACAACCCGGAAATGTGGACTGTTCCTTCTCCACTGAGGGGCGGTAGGACAATGAAAGATAACAGACTGGAGTGAGCAGATAAAGAACTGGCTACTGTATAGTTTCAAATAGTCTATCTGTAAGAGTGCCCCCTTTACCTGGTAAATAACTGCGTTTTCTTTGGAAACTGAGGCCAGCTCAGTTCAAATAACTTTGCATTTTCTTCTTGAATATAATTTCTTCTTTTCATCACCCCTCACTCTTATTATCTTGAAATCTTCCCAGACTTAGGATGAACTGTTGGCATTGGACCAGATGTTTCAACGAGCTGTGAAAGGCCACATTGCTTGGTGGCTGTGGTGTGATGTGAGTGCCGTCACTAAAATTTTAGCTTAGTTTTGCTTGTGGCAAAACTAAAGAGGCAAGGCAAGGCAAGGCAAGGCACTGGGAGGCTGATATTGTCCAATACCTATAAGAACAGTAGTAAATATACAGAACTATGGGGTTGATAATTGCTTTGAGTGGTTTTTGTCTTACTCAATTCAGGCTATTATATAAAATTTCAGTTCTTTGCTGAGATTTGGGAGTGATGATAAATGAAAAGTAAAGCATAAATTACACAAATTTTAAGTCAGCTTTGTGTCAGCAAAGTCCTTGTATAGGTTGAAGAGATTTGATGCTATACCACCTGCTAGAGGAGAGGGGAATCTTCTCTATAGGAAGATGGCACCATCTAGAGTATATACAATTTTCATAATAATGCTGGTATTTAATGATGAAACATAATGAGAAGGATATTTTTAAAACTGAGAAACAAATAATAAACAAACAACAGAGTGAAGTAAGCCAGAAAGAAAAGCACCAATACAGTATACTAACACATATATATGGAATTTAGAAGCATGGTAATGATAACCCTGTATGCGAGACAGCAAAAGAGACACGGATGTATAGAATGGACTTTTGGACTCTGAGGGAGAGGGAGAGGGTGGGAAGATTTGGGAGAATGGCACTGAAACATGTATACTATCATGTAAGAAATGAATCGCCAGTCTATGTTCGATACAGGATACAGGATGCTTGGGACTGGTGCACGGGGATGATCCAGAGTTGATGTGGGGTGGGAGGTGGGGGGGGGGGTTCAAGATTGGGAACTCATGTACACCTGAGATGGGAAAAAAAAAAACAAACACCAAAAAAAAAAAAAAACACTCATCCCTAGGCCCAGAGATTAGAGATATCAAGCAAGGACATTAAAATATGTGTGAATTAAGGAAACAGATAAGATGAAGAAGTTCATCAGAGTTTCCATCAACAAAGAATAATCAAGAATGGAAATGTAGGCAGATGGTAATGAAGTGAAAATGGTTATGACAATATATCTTAAAATTTAGGAGCAACTAAATCATTTGGGATCATGTATATTTACCTAAAATCATTATTTGAAAATACATAAAGGAAAATGTGACAAAAATAAATTGGAATTGTTGAAACATATGAAAACGTATAGCTTCCAAAGTAAATTTCAAGCTTACAATACAGTATAATTATCTGTAGTCCCTATTCTGTACCTAAGATCTCCAGACCTTAGTACCTGCATAACTAATTTTGGTACCTTTAGACCAACATCTTCCCATTTTTCCCACCTCTCAACCTCTAGCAACCAGTAGTCTTCTCTCTACCTTTATGAATTTGACCTTTGCAGATTTCACAATATATGTGAGATCATGCAGTATTCAATTTTTTTGTTCCTGGCTTATTTCACTTAACATAACATCCTCCAGTTTCATTCATGTGGTCACAAATGACAGGATCTCCCTTTTGGAGGCTGAATAGCTTTGCTTTAAAAGTGTATTACACTGAACTTGACCCATTCATCAATCAACACGTGGGGTGGTGCTAGTGGTAAAGAGCCCGCCTGCCAGTGCAGGAGAGAGAGAGATGGTGGTTCCATCCCTGGGCCAGGAAGATCCCCTGGAGGAGGGCATGGCAACTCACTCCAGTACTTTTGCCTGGAGAATCTCATGAACAGAGGAGCCTGGTGGACCACAGTCTATGGGGTCACCAAGAGTTGGACACAACTGAAGTGACTTAGCATGCATGCCCTCTGAATAAAGCTGCTGTGAGCAGGGAGGTACAGATCTGTTGGAAATATTAATTTCACTTCCTTTGGAAAATAGACCCAGAGGAGGAATTTCTGGATCATACGGTAGTTCTACTTTTAATTTTTTCAAGAACTTCCATACTGTTCTCCCCAGTGAGTGTACAGAGTAACATTTCCTCCTATGAGGGATGCTGGGCTGTGCTTAGTTGCTCAGTCGTGTCTGCCAGTTGTGACACCACTACAGTGTATAGGGGATTCCTTTTTTGCCACATCCTCACCAGGCGATGGCACCCCACTCTGGTACTCTTGCCTGGAGACTCCCATGGACGGAGGAGCCTGGTAGGCTGCAGTCCATGGGGTCGCTAAGGATCGGACACGACTGAGCGACTTCACTTGCTCTTTTCACTTTCCTGCATTGGAGAAGGAAATGGCAACCCACTCCAGTGCTCTTGCCTGGAGAATCCCAGGGACGGGGGAGCCTGTTGGGTTGCCCTTTATGGGGTCGCACAGAGTTGGACAGGACTGAAGCGACTTACCAGCAGCAGCAGCACCAGCACTTACTACCTTTTGTCTTTTCGAGAGTGGCCCTTCTGACAGATGAGAAGCGATGCCTCCTTGTGACTTTGAGTTGCATTTCCTTGACAATTAGACACGTCAACATGCTATGAGCTCCTTGGCCGTTTGATGTCTTCTGTCTCTTGGCCCAGTACTTGTTCTTTTGTTGTTGAACTCTTTGAATTCCTTATATATTTTTAATATTAACCCCTTATTAACTATTTGATTTGCAAGTCTTTCCTCCCATTTCATAAATCAAATTACCTACTGTTCATTGTTTCCCTTGTTGTGTGGAAGCTTTTTAGTTTGGTGCAATCCCACTTTTTTTCTTTAATGCTTTTAATTTTAAAGTCATATCCAAAAAGTAATTGTCCAGACCAACCTCAAAAGGTTTCATCCCTAAGTTTCATTCCATGAGTTTAGTTTCAGGTCTTATACTTAGATCTTTACCATTTTGAGTTGACTTCCGTGTACTAGGAGAGTAAATATTAAGTGTTCTTACACACACAAGGTGGTAACCATGTATGGTGATAGATATGTCCATTAACTTGATTGTGGTAATCCTTACATAGTATACATATTATCAAAATATCAAATCACACACTTTAAATATATATAATTTCCATATCACTAAATCTGGAAAAAAATTGTAGTTCATATTGGAGAAGAAAAAAAAAGTCAAATTAATTATTTATTGCTTTAAAGAGCAAAAGGAAAAAAATCAAAGCAAAAGAAATAGAAGTTAGAACCTAAAACAAGTAGAAAACAAACACCTAATAGAAGAATGATATAAAATGGGAAACAGAAGATAAAGCAAACAATGTAAGAAATTATAAACAAAAGGTGCCACTATAAATCTTTCAGAAATTAGAAAGCCTTGAGATCTTGGAGTAACATTATGACAATAATTTAAAAATCAAGGTGAAATAGATGAGTTCCTAGAAAAATAGATTTATCAAAATTAAATCCAAAAGGATAGATAATAAAGTCAGAATAATCATGATCTAATCAAGAAATAATTTACATAATTACTTTTAAAAGTTCTCACTAAGAAATCTATCTCAGATAGCTCCATTGTTCTCAAAGTTAAAGATCACCAGCGTTATTAATATTTCTTCTCATATTACAATAGTATAAAAACAGACTTTCTCATTCCATTTATTAAGCCAGAATAATACTCATCAAAAGAAAAAAAAAGATGAACAATATTTCTAATGAACACAGACCAAAAAACATTAGCAAATTGGATACATCAACTATAGCATACTCAACCAAGAGCAAATTTGATTTATTTTAGGAATAAATAGAAAAAGTTACAAATTTTATCCTAACCTACTATATTTAAAGAACACAGGATAGAAGCACAATTATTTAAATAGATGTCTAAAAATGCATTAGTTGAAAGCAAACAAACATTGAGAGAAAAATGGGAAGAATTTTCTTTTTTGAGAAAGATCATTAACAAAAGAACTACAGGTAACAGCATGGTAAGGATAAGGATGTTGCAATTCTTAGACAAAACCCTTATGACTAATGGAGCAGTAATGTCTTCATACCTGAAGACTATTTTTCACTTGGGGGATGGTACTCCTGGCATGCTACTGGTCCCAGGGTTTTAGTAGAGTGTTAGCTTCTCACTACGGGATGTCAAGTGACTAAGTGACTGGAATGTTACATTATGACTTAGTTGCTATTAGAAATACTTGGTCATAAGATCAGATGAGTATATTATAATATGAAAGTAATACATTTGTATCTGGACTTAAGAAAAATAACATTCACATTGTGGACTGAGATTTTCATGTTACTTATATCAGCTCACATCAATTTCTTGCCCTATAACTGTTTGGTTTGTGGGGAGAAGGGTCACATTTCTTAAAACTAACTCATAGGACAGAAAAGAACGTAGTCCTTGCTCACAGTGAATTGAAGAAATATATTTGCAACAGTTGCAAATTGACTTATTCCATACTACAGCCTCCCCTGGGGGAGCTCTGAAAAATAGTGGTGAAGACAAATCATTCCCACCAGCAGAGCTGCTTGTCTTCTGTATTCTCAGGTTTGGCATCTGGGGAGTCAACCAACCTAGCATCTGAAAATATTAAGACAGAAATTCCAGAAGAGTCTAAAAAGCAAAACTTTATGTTGCTACATGTTAGCAACCGTTTACATAGCATTTACATTGTATTCAGTATTATAAGTAATCTAAAGATGATTTAAAGTATATAGGACAATACGCATATGTTATATGTAAATACTACATCAGCTTATATATGAGACTTGAGCTTCCTCAGATTTGGGGATCTGCAGGGGTCCTGGAACCAGTTCTCCACAGATGCTGAGTGACCTCTGCGTGAGGTGTCCAAAAACAAACTCTTGGTTTTGTTCTCTCAATTCAGTTGTTATTACCCATTAGGGACTGAATGTTTGTGTCCCCCGCAAATCCATAAGTTGAAATCTAATGCCCAATGTAATGGTATTGGGAGGTGAGGCTTTTGGAAGGTGCTTAGAACTCAGTAGTGAAACCTTCTTGAATGAAATTAATGTTCTTAAGCAAGAGGCTTAGAAAGCTCCCCTGTCCCTTTCTTCCACCATGTGAAAATGTTGCCATCTAGGAAGCAGATACCAACCAAACACTGCTCCATGGTCTGTGAGAAATAAGTGTCTGTTGTGTATAAGCTACCCAGTCTGTTGTTTTGTTATGGCAGCTGCTAGAGCCAGAAAATATATATGTTGTATCCTAACTGGTGTATAAACACATTATCTAAAAATATTTCTATATAACCATCTATGTCTGCATTAAGCTAAACATTTAGAAACATATAACCGTTTATGTGTGTATTAAGACATAAAGATGTCTCCAACACTAATCCATTACTACATGGTTTATCTTAGATTTCCACCCCAACTGTGAGAAGCCAAACTTAAATTATCTGCCACCCATTTAATTGCTTCTTTCTTGTATGCAGGCTTCCCTGATAGCTCAGTTGGTAAAGAATCCACCTGCAAATGCAGGAAATGCTGGTTCAATTCCTAGATAGGGAAGATCCGCTGGAGATGGGATAGGCTACCCACTCCTCGGGCTTCCCTTGTGGCTCAGCTGGTAAACAATCCACCTGCAATGCGAGAGACCTGGGTTTGATCCCCGGGTTAGGAAGTTCCCTGAAGAAGGGAAAGGCTGGCCACTCCAGTATTCTGGCCTGGAGAATTCCATAGACTGTATCGTCCATAGGGTCACTAAGAGTCAGATACGCCTGAGTGAATATAGGTAGACATTCTTGTATACAGTTATAGGAGTTACGGAGTTTACCACACACACTAAACCCATGTCCCTATTGTTCTCCATTTTAGTAACTGTCTCCAACATTTATCAGTTTTACTGGCCAAGAACCTTAGAGTTATTTTGGATGCCCCCTTCCTTCATGTCCCATGTCTCAATCACTTACAAATCTTCCTGACAACTTTTAACTCTAATCATGTTTCCCCACTTTCACTTCAGTTGCCTCTCAACTGGACCACTGCAGTTGCCTACTAACTGCTCTCTCTTTCCATTATCGCTTCTCTCCCTAACGGGGTTCTCTACACCGAGCTACAGCACCTTTAAGAAAAATGCTAATAAATCATGTCATACTTGCGTAAAAATAGTTATCTCACCAGTTTCAAAACACCACTCAGGGTCTGTTCCATGGCCTAGAACTTCATGTTTTGCGATTCGTTTTATTCTCACTGTTTTCAGCTTTTCTGATCTTTCATTCTTCAAGTGTTTCAAGCATGCTCTCAAATTAGAGAGCATTTGTTGAGAGCATTATTATAGTTATTGTTATTATAGTTATAGTTTTTATATGCTGGTGCTAAGTCACTTCAGTCGTGTCCGACTCTGTGCGACCCCATAGACGGCAGCCCACCAGGCTCCCCAGTCCCTGGGATTCTCCAGGCAAGAACACTGGAGTAGGTTGCCATTTCCTTCTCCAATGCATGAAAGTGAAAAGTGAAAGGGAAGTCGCTCAGTTGTGTCTGACTCTGTGCGACCTCATCGACTGCAGCCCACCAGGCTCCTCTGCCCATGGGATTTTCCAGGCAAGAGTACTGGAGTGGGTGCCATTGCCTTCTCCAGTTTTTATATAACACTATTATACATGTTATTATATATAATAACACATTATATATTATACATGTTATATATAATATATTATTGTAATAATATATTTTATATTATAATATATAATATACATTACTACGTATATAACATTATTCTAGTTCTAGTTATATCTATAAGGCATAGAGAGCATTATTAGTGTTGTTCTTCCACTCAGTATGCTCCTCAAGCCTTCAGTCCTTTCTTATCTCTGTGTCATGAAAACTTCCCGGAGAGGTTTACTTTGGTCACCTATCCAAAATACTGCTTCGCCCCTCAATCTTTACGTCTTACTCTTAATTTTGAGTATAAGAAGCTCAACTTTGTGCTTCACGTGAATTGTCACTGTGCCACATAACAGTATAAGTTTGCTTGTTTATAAATCTACTTGTTATATCTTATTCACTAACGTATCAGCTTTCCATGGCGAAGATTTATAGCTTTTCACTGTTTTATCTGTATGCCCAATCATGTTCACAGTAGGCACTAGATAAATATTTTGAGAAATTAACCAATTTTGAAAAATCAGAGCTTCTCTTAAAGCCTGTCATAAAGTTACATACCTAATATTCCTTACCCTGATCTCGACTAGAGATAAAACCTGTGCAAGCATTTCACGTAAGGACTTTTGATGAATGTAGTTGGTAGGATAAGAGAGTCAGAAGGAAATTACATAGAGGGCTGATGAAACAATTGAAATTTATAAAGCTTCTATTATCCATCTTAAGCAGCACATATTTCTGTGATTTTTAAAAGTATTAACATTCTAAAAAATTAAAGTGATATGACAGCTTTGCCTGTATCTCTTTGATACTTATTGCTATTTACTTGCTAGTGATCTTTCTTTCACTCCTCCAGACCTCTACAATAAGTTTGTTGAGAATGGTTAGCTCTTATTATATGGGGAATTCAGAAAGTCTAACACAAAGTCAAGTAATTTATTTATCTGTTAAATTAATATCTGTCATTATAATAATAGAGTCTCTAAAACAAAAGACTAAAGTTAATAATTTTTTGTTTCTTGTTAAAAATAAGCCAATGTGATTTGCTTTCCTTCTGCTTCAAACAGACAAAAACTGTTTGTAGCCTGAGATACTTTCATTGCTTTCTCTTTCTTGTGAAATGTATTAAACATTATTCTTAGAATTTACCTTATATTTAACAGAGGGCTCTCCCTACTCTGAGGCTCATAGTATTGAGGATACTATGGCTCTTTCTGCTGCTACAACTCACTTATTATAACCAGTATGATTTGCTCTTTTTTTTTTTTTTTTGATATCTCATGGCAATTTGGACTTAAGTACACAAACTATTGTTTTTCTAAATTATCTCTGAATTGGAAGACAGCTTCTAAATAATGCAGATGAACTATTCCCTGCTCTAACTGAAGGATTAGGACAGGAGCACTGATAATCCACCTGATTTTCTGACTTTTCTTCAAATGAACCACTGAGCTAGATCCTTTCTGGCAAGCTCCATTTGAGAGGTCTCCTCAAAATCATCCTTTTTCCAACTCATTGGATTTGCTCTTCCAGGGTCACTGTCAGACTGTGTAACTGGCCTTCTCCTGGCTTCTGATTTGTATTGTATCATGAATCTAGATGCCCCTTCTTCCCTGTTACTTTTAAACTTATGACCCACAATGACTGAGCTCATTAACTTTCTCAGTTGTAAATTTAAGCTACGTCTATGCAATCCAGATCTCAAACATACAAAGACCACTTTCTGACTTCTGCACAGCCTCTCCAGTTAACTTCTAATTTCATCACTCATCCCTTTCTTTGGAGGGTAGAGGAGGTACCTTTCAAATCCCACAGTGAAGTCAATATATGACTTTACAAAGGAAGTATAAAAAAAGAAGCGACAGAAATGCATTTCTAAACATGCCAAGAAACTTATAATCATTTCATACAGGTTTACATTTTTGTGGTGGGGTTAAAAATGCAGTATTTATTGCAAAAGTAAATTATATTATACCCTGCAATGATATTATAAAACATAAACTTTTGCTTTTTAAATATATATTAATACTGTCTTGATTAAATTATTGTAATATTATATTACATTTATATTAACATTATATATATAATATTGAAAGTGAACTTGCTCAGTTGTGTCCGATTCTTTGCGACCCCGTGGACTGTAGCCCACCAGGCTGCTCTGTCCATGGGATTCTCCAGGCAAGAATTCTGGAGTGGGTTGCCATTACCTTCTCCAGGGGATCNATAAGCTGTGTGTACCGAGAAAGGAAGGAGAGTATCTTCAAGTAGCTGTCCATTCTTCCACACGATCTGTTTTGTAATTTCCTCTCTTTCACGCATGTACACATGTATACATACTCCAGGTGTATACACGTGATCAGCTCTTATTTACCTAAATTCTTAGAAAGGAACCGTGACTGATGAACTCAAAATCTAAAAATAATTTTGGTTTGGCTGTAGAATGCGTAGTAACATTTACAAAGTTTATTTATTTTATCAATTACTTTTCCTGCACTGATATTAAAATGAGTTCATATAATAGACTTGTCTTATGTTGCAGCAACATCAATTTTTGCCATGGTCTGTACACACCGTCTATTCAGCTGCTTCTGTACACTGGCCCCTGCCAGTCTCCTGCCAGGAATGTTAACCTTAGCACTATTCCATGGGTACAAGATACCATGCATTATGCCAAGTGCTTTTCATTGATCAGCTCCTTTAGTCCTTATAAAAATTTCACCATGTTAATTTTGCAAATAAAGTAATTGAGACTCAGAGAAACCAGTAACTAATTGCATCCCACACTAGGTTATGAATTCCCTGAGGGTTGTTGATTCTATGTATTCATTTTGCTCCTGCCAGTGACTGTTACAGTGATACAAACTGTTGGTTGATTAAATACATCATTGAAGAAGAAGACATAGGTAAGTATATTAACCCAAAAAGAGCCAGCATTATGTNAGAGAAACCAGTAACTAACTGCATCCCACACTAGGTTATGAATTCCCTGAGGGTTGTTGATTCTATGTATTCATTTTGCTCCTGCCAGTGACTGTTACAGTGATACAAACTGTTGGTTGATTAAATACATCATTGAAGAAGAAGACATAGGTAAGTATATTAACCCAAAAAGAGCCAGCATTATGTAAAATAGCATCATACTCAGATGGTCAAAATCTAAACATTAGGGAATTGAAAATTCATGTAAAATTCATGTAAACATTCATGTAAAATTGGAAATGTTAGATACTAATTGTATCAAATTATGATGCAATCATCAGTGACAACATTTAGAAAGTGCCACCATAAGTCTCAACACGTAGCCACATTCTGGACTTTATTATCACCTAGGTATAACATTTATAGCATTTAAACTCTTGTACCACACTTTGTGAACAAAATCTTCAGTGTTGATAAATATTATTCCTTTATTTAGTTTATAATCCACCGAGATATGCTACCCTTTTATCCACAAATTTCTCCAACAAAACCTGATCATTTTAGTCTAATTTACTACACAGACTAATGATGAATTGGCTTACTATCTCATAATAGTCTCAAAATTTCAGCTCTTGTATCTTTTCACTCTATCGTTCAACTGACAACACTGATTAAACACTACAATCTGTTATCTATTTTCTTGCACTAGTAAAGTGATTGCTTTTTGGAAAAATGACAAAAATTTGTGGACTGGTAGACTGATGCAACTCCAATATCATTGTTTGAAGTTCTACCTGAACCATCAACAGTATTTGTCAGTCTGTTATTAAAAATGCATTTGTGCCCCCTTTCATTCCAGAGGCTCTCCTAATAACCGAGGCAATCTCCAAGGTTTCCTTAGCAAACTTTCAACCCGTTGATTGCTCCTATAACTGAGGCAACCTCTGACCTCCCTCACTGAGCAGTGCCTTATGTTTTCCAATACAACCATTCCTTCCGTGATGTACATTACGCCTTTAGACTTATTTTCTTGCTCATTCCTAAAATCCCTGGGACCTAAAGCATTCTCTAGAATGTCACAACGAATCAGTAAACATATGTAAAAAAAAATTTAAGAAAACCATTAGATAGGTAATATAAGTGAGGTTGATAATGAAACCGGTAGTTAGAAATGGGGGTGAGGCATTAAATCTGGAAGATAGACAGAAGAAGCCACAGTAACATACTCTGAAAACTGAATATGAAAGCTTGGAATAAGGCTGAGCCCTAGCAGCAGAAATAACCATGTCTGAGCAATAACTATAACCTGTCTTTAGGTTGTGTTTTATGGAGAAACAGCACAGCAATACCTTCTTTTGGCTCGAGGTTTGAAGAAAGAGGGGAAGTTAGCCCCTGAGAAAAAATACTGTAGACATCTGGCAGAAAGACATGGGTATCAGGGTTCAGTAGAAGGTGGAAACACACCAGGCAAAGACAGTGGCCTGCTACGCTAGCCTGGCTATTTGCTAAACCATAGTGCACGGAAACTCTGAATTTTATGGTGATTTGCTCTTAGCTGGGAAAGGATGGTGTGAACAAATTCCAGATATATGATAGCAATAGACACTGATAGTTATCTTTAAAGTTTATTTTATTGTCTTTATTATGGAAGGAAGGAGAATTTTAAATATAGATCCATTGATTCTACATTAGATATTTTGGGCACACTTTTCATATATCTCTTTTAATCACCCCAAATCTCTTTAAGAAAGAGGTATTATCATCATGCTTCGAATAAAGAAATGCATGCTCAGAAAAGTAATTTGCTTACAGCCATTTATTACACTGTAGAACTGGATCTAAAGCCACATTGCCTCTTTCATGATCCTATGCTAAGAAAAGAACCTGCATCTTCCTTGAGGGGCCTGCATGAAAAGCAGGATTAGAAAAACTTGCTGTGAGAGTTTGCAAGTATATAGTTTATCATTGCTTAATGCTAAGCCACTAAATAGTATTCTCTTCAAAATGATAAAAGGAGGAAAAAATGAGTTGCTAGTTGGGGTTTAAGGAGAACCCCAACTTTAAAAACACATGTGGAATTGGGTGAAGGTGTCTTTAGAATCTACACAGTTTAACTTCTTGAGCCTTGGTCAAAATAGTATCTTTTAAACGCTGCTAGTTTAAAACAGGTTTTTTTTTTTGTTTATTTAAAAAAAAAAATAAAAGCTGCTAGCAAACTTTGGTAATTAATATTTAACTAAATATTTGTGCTATGGCAGAAGACTTTATTTTTGAGTTGACATTTTGGTGAGCCCAAGGCTATTGTACTGAGGGTTCTGGTCCTAGAAACAATTTTACTATTCATTTCATCATCTTTCTATCATTCATTCTAACAAAGGCAAATAGTAGTAGTTGGGATCATTGATAACCTTGGAGGAAGAACAGGAGAATAGATGTCACACCAAGGGTCTGCAAGCTTAGCAAAAAAAGGCCTAATTAATGGTTTTGCTCGTTTTACCCTGAAGTTGATATTTTATGCTACTGACAGCATGTACCTAACCAATTTTTAAAAATAACTTTCCTCACTCATACTAGTACCACCTCCTCCACCATTTTTCTTTCCGTGAATTTAAAAGTATATATCACTTAATTAGGGACTTCTCTAGTGGTTAAGTGAAGAAGGCAATGGCACCCCACTCCAGTACTCTTGCCTGGAAAACCCCATGAGTGGAGGAGCCTGGTGGGCTGCAGTCCATGGGGTCGCGAAGAGTCGGACACGACTGAGCGACTTCCCTTTCACTTTTCACTTTCACGCATTGAAGGAAATGGCAACCCACTCCAGTGTTCTTGCCTGGAGAATCCCAGGGACGGGGGAGCCTGGTGGGCTGCCGTCTCTGGGATCGCACAGAGTCGGACACGACTGAAGCAACTTAGCAGCAGCAGCTAGGGGTTAAGAATCTGCCTTGCAGGATGGGGGAACACAGGTTTGATCCCTTTTTGGGGAACTAATCTCCCACCTGCCGTAGAGCAGCTAGGCTTGTATGCTGCAACTCCTAAGCCCGCAAGCCGTAGCCACAGAGTCTGTGCTGCAACAGAAGATCTCCACGTGCCAGCTAAGACCCAGCACAGGCAAGGGGAAAATACGAACCAGGATAAGGGGCCACCAAAAAAAAAAAAAAAAAAAAGTGTAGCACTCAGTTTTATACTCATTCAAGCTTTTGACTACTTTTCCTCAGAGCTGACATTGTCCCAGATCAGACCCACTGTTAGCAGATAATGCACACAGTGGCAATACATAATGCTAACTCAAACCCAGGAGGAAATACCTATTTCAAAAATGGAATTATTAAATAGCTATAAACATTACCTACTCACTTTAACTGCTCATTTTGTCTGTTTTCCAGTGAATTAAACAGCATTAAACTATGTGAACTGTCTTTAACAAAACTAATTAATTCTGTAAGATTATTGAACTGCCACTGTGTATGGCAAGAAAAACACCGGAAGCCATTGATATTTGCAGTCACTTCTCTATTCTGCCTTCTAAAGATGCTGCTGCTGCTGCTGCTGCTGCTAAGTCGCTTCAGTCGTGTCCGACTCTGTGCGACCCCATAGACGGCAGCCCACCAGGCTCCCCTGTCCCTGAGATTATCCAGGCAAGACCGCTGGAATGGGTTGCCTTTTCCTTCTCCACTCTAAAGATGACTTGGGCTGTTTTTATTCAGACTCTAAAGTTCATTTTGTACCGGGGTATAGCCAGTTTGGAGAAGACAATGGCACCCTACTCCAGTACTCTTGCCTGGAAAATCCCATGGACAGACGAACCTGGTAGGCTGCAGTCCATGGGGTTGCTGAGAGTTGGACACGACTCAGTGACTTCACATTTGAGTCTATAATCTATACTTGTAAATTTAATCTACAAATATGTGCATGACTATTCTTCACAGTGAAGGTTACAGTGCTTGGCAAGAAATTGAAAATGAATGGAAATCAGTAAACTTTAGTGAGAGATCAACTTAGCACAGGACTTCCTTACCTTATATTCTCATATATTTTCAGACCAAGTGACTTTTCAAACATTAAAAGTTACTGCTTTGGTATATAATTTAACATGATAAAATAGCAAATAAATTTGGTATGAGCATGTTTGTCTTAGTGCTTATATGATTATATTGTGTTTCTTTTATTGTGATGGTGAGGGCTATCAAATTTAAATGTAAAGGAGAATAGTAGTCTCTTGGCATTTAGACACTTAGCATCAAATTTCAAATATTCATAATCAACCATAATTCCAGAAAAATATCTACTTCTGCTTCATCGACTGCACTAAAGCCTTTGACTTTGATCACAACAAACTGTGGAAAATTCTTAAAGAGATGATAATACCAGACACCCTTACCTACCTCCTGAGAAATCTGTATGCGGGTCAAGAAGCAACAGTTAAAACCAGATGTGGAATGGACTGGTTCCAAATTGGAAAAGGAGTATATTGTCACCCTGTTTATTTAACTTATTTGCAAAGTATATTATGCTAAATGCTGGGCTGGATGAAGCACAAGCTGGAATCAAGATTGCTGGGAGAAATATCAATAACCTCAGATATGCAGCTGACACCACCCTCATGGGAGAAAGTGAAGAGAAACTAAAAACATCTTGATGAAAGTGAAAGAGGAGAGTGAAAACACTGGCTTAAAGCTCAATATTCAGAAAACAAAGATCATGGTATCCAGTCCCATCACCTGATGACAAATAGATGGAGAAACAATGGAAAACAGTGACAGACTTTATTTCCTTGGGCTTCAGTAACACTGTGGATAATGACTACACCCATGAAATCAAAAGACACTCCTTGAAAGAAAAACTACAACCAAGCTATGCAGCATATTAAAAAGCAGAGATACGATTTGCCAACAAAGGTCCATCTAGTCAAAGCTACGGTTTTTCCAGTAGTCAAGTATGGATGTGAAAGTTGGACTGTGAAGAAAGGTGAGCATTGAAGAACTGATGCTTTTGAACTGTGGTGTTGGAGAAGACTCTTGAGAGTCCCTTGGACTGCAAGGAGATCCAACCAGTCCATCCTAAAGGAGATGGGACCTGGGTGTTCATTGGAAGGACTGATGCTGAAGCTGAAATTCCAACACTTTGGCCACCTGATGGGAAGAAATGTCTCACTGGAAAAGACCCTGATGCTGGGAAAGATTGAAGGTGGGAGGAGAAGGGGACAACAGAGGATGAGATGGCTGGATGGAATCACCAACCTGATGGACTTGAGTTTGAGTGAGCTCTAAGATTTGGTGATGGACAGGGAAGCCTGGTGTGCTGCAGTCCATGGGGGTCACAAAGAGTCAGACACAATTCAGCAACTGAACTGAACTGATAATCAACCTTAAAGTTACATGACAAAGAATAATCAGTAATTTTGCTGAAGTGAAGTGAAAGTCGCTCAGTCATGTCCGACTCTTTGCAACCCCACAGACTTTACAGTCAATGGACTTCTCCAGGCCAGGATACTGGATTGGGTAGCCTTTCCCTTCTCCCAGGGACTTTCCCAACCCAGGGATGGCACTCAGGTCTCCCACAATGCAGGCGGATTCTTTATCAGCTGAGCCACAGGGAAGCCCAAGAATACTGGAGTGGGTAGCCTACTCTTCTCCAGTGGATCTTCCCAACCCAGGAATCGAACCAGGGTCTCCTGCAGTTGGATTCTTTACCAACTGAGCTATCAGGGAATCCCTTTTTTTTTTTTTTTTTTTTTCTAAAGTATAATTTAAATCACTCCTGAACTGAAGCTTTTGTTGACAAAAGAAGCTGATGGTTCCTGGAAAACTCAGTCAGGGCTACTTTGTAGTTCTTAACTTGTCCTACGTGTATTTTATGCTTCTTTTTTCCAGGTTTGAGTTCAAGAAACCAAAATTATACCAAGCATTTTAAACAGAAAGTGATTTAATAGGTAATAGAGGGTAAACAAATCCACCTGCAATGCAAGAGACCTGAGTTTGATCCCTGGGTTGGGAAGATACCCTGGAGAGAGGAATGGCAACACATTCCGGTATTCTTGCCAGGAAAATTCCATGGACAGAGGAGCCTTGGTGAGCTCTGTGAGCCTTGGTGAACTCTTTGCTCATGGGGGAGCAAAGAGTTGTATTCAACTGAAGTGACTGAGCACGTATACACACAGACACATTACGAGGCCCACAAGAGAGAATTTTATCTTCGGCCCCTGGAGAGGGTGACGTTCAGAAGCCCCAGAACTGAGCCACTAAGAGGGTTACTAACTCGGTAGCTGTCAAGAAGCTCTCACTGGAGTATTTTAGCTCATGAAAGCACCAAAATCACTGCTATCCAGGACGTGTTCCCTACATCCGTGGCCACCGTCCTCGTGAGAGAGCGTTTGTGCGCTTTCACCTTCTATCTAGTCCTTCGCACTTTCTTTCGTTAAATATGATGTACAATGCACATCATGTATTAGAACATCGTGAGCATTTGTTTAAAAGTAGGTGCTCGGGGCTTCCCCGATGGCTCGGTGGTGAAGAACCTACCTGCCAATGCAGGGGACATGGGTTCGGTCCCTAGTCCGGGAAGATTCCTTCTGCAGTGGGACAACCGAGCCCATGCGCCACAGCTACTGACCCAGCGCCCTAGGGCCCGTGATCCACAGCAAGAGAAACTTCTGCAGTGAGAAGCCCGCACGCCGCAGTGAGCAGTAAGCCTCCACTCGCCACAACTAGAAGAAGCCACGGGGCAGCACTGAAGACCCAGCTCAGCCAAAATAAATAAATAAACAAAACTTAAAAAAATGTATGCTCGTGACATTTACTCAAAGATACCGTGATGCATCTTCCTCATGGTACGTGGTGATGCGCCATGAAAAACCTTTAGATAGCAGTGGCCTAAAGCCACTCTGCTTAGCCATATCCCTGCTTGACTGCTGCTGGTAACACGTGCCGGCTCTATGCATGTTCTAGGAAAAGTGCAATTTAAAATTTTCAGGCAAGAAGGTGATTCTAGCCCTCGAGGGTTAAAACAAGGGCTTTATTTAGCACGGAGGGCTGCGTCCCATTGCCTTCTCAGCCTGATAACAGTGTCCATGACATTAAGCACCTTTCCTACGCCTGAAAAATAGCAGAGGGAGAAAAGGCAGCGGGAAATGCTCTCCAGACCAGTTTTGTTTTCACACAGCAGTGACAGAAAAACACAGTTTCCGCTGCCTGGTTCCTCAAGCACATTTTCTAGCTCTCAATCAAACAAACAGGAGCTTGGAGGCCGTTCAGACCTGCCCGTTCTTCGGCAGATACACACTTGTCCCTTCCTGGCAGAGCTTCACATATTGTCTGAAATACACAACTAGATGTGTAATGGCTTTTTTGCAACCTTGGATTGTTCTCCGGGACCTGGCCACCTACACGAAGCAATAAGGGACAAAATTGAAGAAGCTTTTTAGCTTTTATAGCTTATTGATTTTTGTATTTTCTGATGTATTAGAGCAATTTTTCAAACGTATCCTCCTTACCTTGATATCTTGAGTGTGGAGAGAGGATTTCACATTTATTAGTTTTGCTTTAGGTTAAAAAAAAAGAAAGAGAAGAAAAAATATTTATATAAATTCTGTGTATGTGTGTGTGTTATCTCAGAGATATAAATGGTTTCGTATTAAAAAAATCAATTCTTAGAGTAAAATTCAAAAACTGTGTGCAAGTGTTATGTAGAAAGCAGACAGCAAGGAATATTCCCCTTCCAACAGGCAACAAAGATGGTTTTGCAAAGTACAATTTCTGGGCCATGGTTAGACTCAGAGATGCTCAATACTTTTCAAAAGAAGAGTTCTACCATAATGGACAGCGTATAATGTGGTAAATACTTTTTTTTATTACCTCTGATCATCCGTGACAGCATTAAAGAAAGAAGTGCAGGAGAAATGTCTTCTCCAGTGGGAGTAGCCTTTTCTCAGAGCTCAGAGACAAGGTGTGAAGCATTTCATGGTAGAGACTCTTTGAAGTTTTTCATTTTGAAATAATAGGTGCAAAACAAAATTACTTGTGGTATGCTAGTTCACTGTGACACTCTAAAGAATTAATAGTTTCTGTGTTAGAGAGAGTCTATTACTCGATAGTCATGAATTTCACTTGAGTATTTTCAATCCTTAAGATTCTTGAGAATCAGGCTGAAGTTTCCTTCTATTATTTATTTATTTTTTTTGGACAATAAATTCCATGACTTATCAGCATTCTTTTAAAAACCTCTAAAACTTCACTCATCTATAATGTATTTAGATAGAGAAATAAAAGCATCAAGGAAGTTTTAGAAACCCTGAGTTATCCTACCTCCAACAATGTCTCCTATTATTCTGATATAATGAGTGAACTTTACTGAACTTTATTTTCCTTGAGGTGATTTTTTGTTTGTTTAAATGTTAGCTATTACAATGGCACCCCACTCCAGTACTCTTGCCTGGCAAATCCCATGGAGGGAGGAGCCTGGTAGGCTGCAGTCCATGGGGTCGCTGAGGGTCGGACACGACTGAGCGACTTCACTTTCACTTTTCACTTTCATGCACTGGAGAAGGAAGTGGCAACCCACTCCAGTGTTCTTGCCTGGAGAATCCCAAGGACAGGGGAGCCTGGTGGGCTGCCGGCTATGGGGTCGCACAGAGTCGGACACGACTGAGGTGACTTAGCAACAGCATTACAATATAGAGAGCAAATTAGGTTAAACACACACTCCCGATTTCAAACAAATTACAATTTTAGATGTGTTTCCTACCAGTAATTAAATTTAAACGGTTAAAAATATGGAAGAATTTTGATAAAGACAGTGGGCAAGCCAAACTTAAATGGTGGTGCTAGTAAGTCAATCATCACACAGTCACTGTGCATTNATATAGAGAGCAAATTAGGTTAAACACATACTCCCGATTTCAAACAAATTACAATTTTAGATGTGTTTCCTACCAGTAATTAAATTTAAACGGTTAAAAATATGGAAGAATTTTGATAAAGACAGTGGGCAAGCCAAACTTAAATGGTGGTGCTAGTAAGTCAATCATCACACAGTCACTGTGCATTCTTAAACCTCTCTGAGAATGGGTAGTTCATCTATAAATTGGAAATAGTGATACATAAACACAAGATCATTTTGAGAGAAACAATAGAATGGGCATGAGACACAGAGCACCCAGTCAGGAGTGTAGTGTGCCCGAAAAATACGGCAGGGTTTTCTTGATTGTTCCATCTTGTTGCTCATGAATTTATTTGATTCATAGGGTACTTTAATTGAGAAATACTCCTGATGGTGATTAGAGGTGGTATAAACAAGGGAGATATGAGTTAAGGTCTCTAAATTCATGCCAGGAAATTGGAATGGAGTGTATAAAAGAAAGAGAAGAATAGAAAGATCCTGGAAGGAAAACACAGTAAAAACCTACATTCTAACGTCATCTAAGATGCACCCTGAGCTTTGAGTTTATATACACAGACTATTTGATAGAAGCTCCAAAGGCTTGAGCTGCTGCGAGCTTCATTGATAAGCATTTCTTTCAACCACAGTGTATCTCCTGCCATCCTCGGGTCTTCAATATCAGTGGCCTATTTTACATCATTTCCTGAGCCTCTGAAGCTGTCAGAAGTTGTCCACTTTAATTTGCTCGCTTGCATCTTCTGGTGAAGAACAACACGCCAGTGTGGAATACGCCCCCCTGGGTTCACTTCAGTGAGCCAAGGAGGGGGTNGGCAACGAGTCCCTGTAGGCTGGAGGCCACATGCGGAGGGCTAACAGTAGAGAGGCTACTATGTATGAGAGCTTTAGGAAAGATGGGCCAGCTCCTCCGAAACACCAGATCTGACTCTGAGTAATATGCAAAGACACTGAATTATTGTTGTATTTGTAAATCACCATTACATAACAAATGACCACACACTTGTTGGTGTGTTAGTTCACAGTTCTGTAGGTCAGAAGTTCAAATATGGGAAACCAGGTTCTCTGCTCTAGGATAGATATCAAGAGGCTAACATGAGAATAAAATTGAAGTCAGTCTTACAGTATATTGTTATTTTTTCTCATACTTTAATTTATATTTTCTTATTTAATTCATTTATAAACTATATTAAACTTCTTTAAACTTTTTAATGCTTTGATAGAATTAAAATGAGATAAAATCATAAGTATACGTCCCACTAAACTTCATAAATATGTTGCCATTCACATGTTTTGAGATTTTTCTGGGTATTCATCTTTCTGCATTAATTTGACATCTACTGCTGGGAGAAATCTCTGAATGTTATTTTTAACTCTTTTGGCCCATTACACTTCTTCTGTGTTTAATACTTCATTTATGTTGGTCTTACCACAGGAAAACTAAAAAATTAATACAAATATTTATAAAATAATATTCACTAAAAGAATAATTTATACACTTGTTAAATGTTTTTGACATTGTACTCAAGAAAACCATCTAATATTATCTGGTGGCACATAAGTTAATCCATATTTTATGCCTTTTGGATATAAGGAACAACATGTTGTCACTGGAAACACTGTCTGCTGACTTGGCATTCATGAAATTCACTCAGTCTAAATTGCGGGGTTAGTTCAGCCTATAAGATATGAAATCATTCAGGTTTCTAAAAGGGAATAAGAATAGCTTCACCCTCAAGCCTCCATTTCACACATCATCACTCAAAATATCTTCACATTTTATAACCTTTTGAAAAATCACATTTATCAGCACTTTTAATATTAGATTCTGGGCATGTTTCCTTGTTGCTTTTGATATTTGTTGTTGATATTGCTATTTTGTTTTCATTAGCATAATTGGTATTATAGTGCAATTAGCATTTTATTATTCTTTGTATCCAGTCAACTTGGAGAATGCTAGACTATGAGTTTCTGGCAGGTACTCTGGCTCTTATTATATTGAAAATTTCTTATTTTGCATACTGATTGAAAGACCATCTGTCCCAATTTTTCATCTCCAAGTTTAAGTATCTGTAATAGCATGAATTTGGAAAAAGTAAGATCCTTGGTAAGTTATAATAGGGCATGTAGTGCATGAAAAAATCCCATGGATGGAGGAGCCTGGTAGGCTGCAGTCCATGGGGTCGCTGAGTCGGGCATGATTGATCGACTTCACTTTCACGTTTCACTTTCATACACTGGAAAAGGAAATGGTAACCCACTCCAGTACTCTTGCCTGGAGAATCCCAGGGACAGAGGCGCCTAGTGGGCTGCCGTCTATGGGATTGCACTGAGTCGGACACAACTGAAGCGACTTAGCAGCAGCAGCAGCAGCGCATGAAAATAACAGAATATTAATAACATACAAATTGACTGAAAAGACTCGAAATGATTTCTCTAACACCTGATTATTTCCATTTAGTAACTGACTTTCTTACTTCAACTTAATAATCTATGCATTCATAGTTTTCTTGGCTATTTGGTCTTTAAACCAATGAACCTAAGTGTGAGCATGAGCACCTGATTTTTATGTACCAGGAACTGCTTCATTGTTAGTCATCAAAAAAGTTGCCTTCCGGTAGACAAAGCAATTGAGCAACGTAGTAATCCAACTCTGGCTATAGTCATACTCCTTTTATATCTATTAAACTGTGAAGTCAAGTGAGGTTTTCAGTGTATGCTCATTCGAAGCTGTGCTATGCAGCATCAGGGGCTCTGAACCGCTACAGGATGTCTATTTAAAGCACCGAGGAATTGGTCAATAGAAGAAAATGAGTAATGAGCCATTTTCCAAACATCTATGGTCTCATTCTGTAAAACTTTTGGATCACTATAGTTTTAATTTTAATTGTTTTGAAACCATTATTAGAGCCTGTATTCAGCTGTATCCATTTCTAGGAAAAAGTAAGAAGAGAAAAATGAGAGATGAGGAAAATAACATAGCTAAATAAAATAAAAGCTAAAGAAAAAAACTTTAATTTGTCTTTTTCTATAAAGAAATAGTGTTTATTTCTGTCTTGGGAAAATGTGTTTCCTTAAATTTTTACTAGTCTTCCAAATACCAGAGAACCAATTAGTACTATAAAGAGATTTATTTTATGACAGATATTGACACATACTGTTTTGAATAAAATGTACTTAGAATAGATATATTTTCTTTTTTTTTTCCTGGAATTCTACACTCTAAATCATGAAAACATGTTTATTTTTTTAATAAAACTCCTAGAATAAATGGGCCAGATATTAAATACAAAATAACTCTGTTTTATTATGTAAAAATTCTTTGGCCAAATTAAATTAAAAATTTCCATTTTGACTTTACAAAACAGAAGCTCAATGCTATGTTTTGATGAACATGTAGCTTACTAATTTATAGTGAAATCATCAGTTAAAGAAATCACTCACACTTCTATGAGTATTTGTCATATTTTATTCTCAAAGGACTACAGAGTGATTTTCAGTCCCTTCCCAATACTCCTCTAAATCAGTTTTGGGTTTATTTATCTATGTATTGGATTGACACACTATTTGATTAGAATGCGGAATAAATTCAGTTAAAAGGATAAAACAATTTTGCACAATAGGCACAACCTAAGGAATTAACTGCATAACCATACGGTTTATTGGAAGTGTTTACCATACAACATAAATAAACTAAAAACAGCATCATATTATACTTTTAAATTCAATTCAGGTTGCTTTGGGTTGGGAAGAAAGTAAACTTTTCAGTAACATTATGGCTTTATTTTAAAACAATTTCTTATTTTATACTGCAATTTAATTTTCAGTTTCAGAGTTCATTTTCTCCTTCAAACATTGTGAAACATAGTTAAATATTTACTGTGAAGATTTAGATCTATAAAAGTGGAGAGATACTATTTATATTATTGTCTTTTTTAACACTCATTAATGAGAAACTCTTTATTTCATAATCAATTATCTCAAATGTCTAAAAAATTTAGAAAAATATTTTCATATAAGTAAGGATTAATAAATTTTACTTTATGAGAATTAAATTTTACAGTTCATTTTGTATGTATGTGAATTTTTCATATAATAAAATTTAGTTGAATAATGGTTAAATGAAGTTTTCCTATTTTAAAAAAACACTACTTTGTCAGAAATTATTTCATGCAAACTATTGGTCCTGAACTCATAAACAGACACTTGAATACACTGGAAACTTATACAAAGATATTATTATTTTATGTGAAAATAAGTATATTTTTAAATTGATTAATGATATTAAATTACAATAAGGGAAGTACTTTAAAATAATATTCTGCCGTATTATTTTTGAAACAGTCATTTGAACTTATTAGAAGCTCAAATTCAATGCTTTTTTCATCACTTTTTAAAGTGATCTTTAAAATCCCTGTGTGATTTGGTGAAAATAACATCATCTGTGTTTTTAATATTGTATCAGAACTCATATATTAATATTACAGGTTAAAAGCATCTTACTTTTAGATGAAGATTCTTTTTTATTTTTACCCATGAACATTAAAAACTGTATTTCAAATTCTAAAGCATGAATACAAGTCCAGTGAAACTGAGAGCATAAATGTAGTATATACATATACATAATATGGAGATTTTGCATTCCGTCCTTTTATTGTCGCTCACTCTCATACATTTTACCTGTAAATATTTATCAAGCGTTTGGTATTTATGAGAGGTGATATTAGACATTTGGGATACAGCAGTAAATAAGTCTAAGGAGCCCCTGATGTCATGGAATTTGCACTTTCAGCAATCAGAAAAGAAACACAAGGAATCCGAATTAGAAAGGGAGTCAAACTTTTGTCATGCAGACGACATGATACTCTACATAGAAAGTCCTAAATGTGCCGCCAGGAAACCACTAGAGCTCATCAATGAATCTGGTAAAGTTTCAGGATACAAAACACAATGCACAGAACTCTCTTGTGTTTCTATACACTTGCAATGAAAGATCAGAAAGAGAGGCTAAAGAAACAATCCCATTTACCATCACATCAAAAAGAATAAAGTACCTAGGAACAAACCTGTAACAAGGAGACAAAGACCTGCACTCTGAGAACTGTAAGACAGCAATGAAAGAAACCGAAGGTGACTCAAACAGATGGAAAGATACACCGTGTTCTTGGATTGGAAGAATCAATATTGTCAAAATGACCATACTACCCAAAGCAATCTACAGATTCAGTGCAATTCCTATCAATTTATTTTCACAAATCTAGAACAACAACAACAAAATAATTTATATGGAAACACAAAAGCTCTTGAATAGCCAAAGCAATCTTGAGGAAGAAAAATGGAGCTGGAGGAATCAGTTGCTCTGATTTCAGACTATACTACAAGGCTACAGTCATCAAAACAGTAAGGTACTGGCACAGAAATAGAGATCAACAGAACATAATAGAAAGCCTGGGGTGGGGGGGGAAACAGCTCTGGTTAGTTGATCTACAAGAAAGGAAGCAAAAATATACATTGGAAAAAAAATACTCTCTTTAACAAGTGGTGCTGTGAAAACTGGACAGCTACATGTAAAAGAATGAGTGTAGGAATGTCCCTGGCAGTCCAGTGGTTAGGACTTTGCCTTTGCAGACAGTGCAGGTTCAATCCCTGGTTGGGGAACTAAGATCCTACATGCCTTGTGGCCCAAAAACCAAAGCATAAAGCAGAGCCAATATTGTAACAAATTCAAAGAAGACTAAAAATGGCCCACATTAAAAAAAAATGAAAGTAGCAAATTCTCTAACACCACACACACACACACACACACACACACATGCACACAAAGAACTAACAATGGATCAAAGAACTAAATATGAGGCTGGAAATTCTAAAACTCTTAGAGAATATAGGCAGAACACTCTTTGACCTAAGTCCTAGCAGTATCTTTTTGGATCCATCTCTTAGACTAATAAAAATAAAAGTAGAGGAGACCTAATTAAACTAATTAAACTGAAAAACTCCTACACATCAAATGTGAAAGTTGCTCAGTTGTGTCTGACTCTTTGTGATACCATGGACTGTAGCCTACCAGGATCCTCTATCTGTGGAATTCTCCAGGCAAGAATACTGGAGTGGGATGTCATCCAGGGTATCTTTCCAACCCAGGGATCAAACTCAGGTGTCCTGCATTGCAGGTGGATTCTTTATCATCTGAGCCACCAGCAAAGCCCTTTGCACATCAAAGGAATCTACAAACAAAATGAATAGACAACATACAGAATGGAAGAAAATATTTTCAAATGAAGCAACCAACAAGGGATTGCTCTAAAAAATATACAAACAAGTCATGCAACTCTATGTCAAAAAGACCAAAAAAATAGTAATAATAATAAATGGGCTGAATATCTAAATAGACATTTCTACAAAGAAGACACATATGGATGGCCAAAAAGCACATGAAGAGATGCTCAACATTACCATCAGGTAAATGGAGATCAGAACTATGATGAATTATCACCTCACCCAGGTTAGAATGAAAATGAAAGTGAAAGTTACTCAGTCATGTCCAACTCTGTGTGACCCCCATGGACTCTACAGTCCATTAAATTTTCTAGGCCAGAAAACGAGTGAGTAGCCTTTCCCTTATCCAGGGGATCTTCGCAACCCAGAAATCGAACTGGGATGTCCTTCATTGCAGGCGGATTCTTTACCAACTGAATCACAAGGCAAGGCCAAGAAAACGGTAGTGGATAGCCTATCCCTTCTCCAGCAGATTTTCCTGACCAAGGAATCAAACTATGATCTCCTGCATTGCAGGTGGATTCTTTACCAACTGAGCTATGAGGGAAGCCTACAGGTTAGAGTGGCCTTCATCAAAAAGTGTATAAACAAGAAGTTCTAGAGAGGGTATAGAGAAAAGCAATGCTTCCACATTGTTGATGGAAATGTAAATTGATACAGCCACTATGGAGACAAGAATGTAGGTTCCTTAAAAAAGCACCAATAGAACTCCATGATCCTACAACACCATTCCTCAGTTTATACCCAGAGAAAACTATAATCTGAAAAGATCCATGTACTCCAGTGTTCCACTAGCCAAGACACAGAAGAAACCCAAATCTCTGTTGACAGAGGAATGGATAAAGAATAATGTTGTGTATATATACAATTGAATATTACTCAAAGAATGAAATCATGCCATTGATGAAACTGAAGATTATCATACTAAGTGAAAAGTCAGACACAGAAAGGTGAGTATCATATGATATCACTCATATGCNGTTAAGAGATGTGGCAAGAATATACAGAAATATATCAAAAAGGTCTTAATGACCCTGATAACCATGATGATGTGGTCACTTATCTAGAGCCAAGACATCCTGGAGTGTGAAGAAAAGTTGGCTGTAGGAAGCGTTACTATGAACAAAGCTGGTGGAGATGGTGGCATTCTGCAATATGATGCTTTTAAGGTGCTGCACTCAGTATGCCAGCCATCTGGAAAACTCAGCAGTGGCCACAGCACTAGGGAAGGTAGTGTTCATTCCAATCCCAGAGAAGGGCAATTGCCCTCATCGCACATGGTAACATGGTAATGCTCAAACTCCTTCAAGTTAGGCTTCAGCAGTATGCTAACTGAGAACTTCCAACTGTACAAGCTAGGGTTTCAAAGAGGCAGAGGAACAAGAGATCAAATTGCCATCATTCACTGGATAATAGAGAAAGCAGGGATTTAAAAAACAAATCTGTTTCATTGACGATACCCAAGCCTTTGACTGTGTGGATCACAACAGACTGTGAAAAATTCTTTCTGAAAGAGATGGGAATACCAGACTACTCACCTGCCTCCTCTGAAACCTGTATGTAAGTCAAGAAGCACCAGTTAGAATAGAACATGGCATAACAGACTGGTTCATAATTGGGAAAGGAGTACATAATGGCTGCATATTGTCACCCTGTTTATTTAACTTCTCTGCAGAGGGCATGTGTGATAAGTCATCCCAGTTATGTTTGACTCTTTGTGACTCCATGGACTGTAACCTGCCAGGCTCCTCTGTCCATAGATTTCTCCAGGCAAGAACCCTGGAGTGGGCTGCCATACCCTCCTCCAGCGGATCTTCCTGAACCAGAGATCGAAACTGTATCTCCTGTGTCTCCTGCACTGGCAAGTGGATTCTTTACCGCTGAGCTTCCGGGAAGCCATTCTATGCAGAGTACGTCATGCAAAGTACCAGGCCGGATGAAGTGCAAGCTGGAATCAAGATTGCCAGGAGAAACAGCAGTAACCTCAGATACGCAGATGACACCACCCTAATGGCAGAAATCAGAGGAAAAGATCCTTCTGATGAAGGTGAAAGAAGAGAGTGAAAAGCTGACTTAAAACTCAGCATTCAAAAAACTAAGATCATGACATCTGATTCCATCACTTNTGGAATCAAGATTGCCAGGAGAAACAGCAGTAACCTCAGATACGCAGATGACACCACCCTAATGGCAGAAATCAGAGGAAAAGATCCTTCTGATGAAGGTGAAAGAAGAGAGTGAAAAGCTGACTTAAAACTCAGCATTCAAAAAACTAAGATCATGACATCTGATTCCATCACTTCATAGCAAATAGATGGAAAAAATTACAAATTTTATTTTCTTGGACTGCAAAATCACTGTAGACAGTGACGGCAGTCACGAAGTTAAAAGATTCTTGCTCCTTGCAAAACAGTTATAATAAACCTAGACAGTGTATTAAAAAGCAGAGACATCACTTTGCCAACAAATGTCTATGTAGTTAAAGCTATGGTTTTTCCAGTAGTCATGGATGGACATGAGAATTGGACCATAAAGAAGGCTGAGCACCAAAGAATTGATGCTTTTGAGCTGTGCTGCTGGAGAAGACTCTTTAATGTCCATTGGATCCCAAGGAGTTCAAGCTAGTCAATTCTAAATGAAATCAATCTTGAATATTCATTGGAAGGACTGACGCTGAAGCCGAAACTCCAATACTCTGGCCACCTGATGCGAAGATCCAACTCATTTGAAAAGATCCTGATGCTGGGAAAGATTGAAGACAGGAGGAAAAGGGGGCAACAGAAGATTAGATGGTTGGATGGCATCATTGGACACGAGTTTGATCAAACTCTGGGAGACAGTGAAGGACAGGAAGCCTGGTGCGCTGCAGTCTACATGGTCTCAGAGAGCTGGACACAACTGAGCAACTGAATAGAAGCAATGATATTTTGGGTTTGACACCAAATACAAAGCCAACAAAAGCAAACAAATAAACAAGGAGGACTACCTCAGACGAAAAATCTCATGAAGGAAAGCATCAACAAAATGAAAAAGTATCCATGGAATAAAAGATAGTATTTGCAAACCACATACCAGACAGTGAGATAATATCCAAAATATATGAGGAACTCATGCAGCTCAATAGCTAAAAAGACAAATAACTCTCAGCAAAAAAATGGGCAGAGGACCTAAGCAGACAATTCTCCAGAGAAAATGTACAAATGATAAACAGGCACTTGAAACAGGATTCAACATCACTAATCACCAGGGAAATGCAAATCAAAACCACGGCGAGCTACTAACTTATATCTGTTAGGTTGTCTGTTATCAAAAAGTCAAGAGATAACAAATGCTGGTGAGAAGGTGGAGAAAACGGATTCTCTGTGCACTGTGTGTGGGAATGTAAACTGGTGCAGCCATTATGCAAAGCCCCACGGAGGCGCCTCCAAACAGAACAAGTAAACTCTCAGACCATCCAGCAGTTCTGAGTCTACGTCCAAAAGACGTAAAATCTTTATCTTAAAGAGATATCTGTACTCCCATTACTCACAATAGCCATAATACGGAAACAATCCAGTTTTGCATCAACAAATGGAAGAGTAAAAGAAAAAACCTCTTTCCCTCCCTCTCTCTCTCTCCCCCCACCCCGACACACACAGTATGCAACATTATTCAGCCTTAAACAAAAAGGTAAACCCTGTTATTTGTGACAGCAGGGCCCGGAATGAACCTCAAAGCCATTACACAAAGTGAAATAAGTCACATGTGGAAAGATGAATACCACATGGTACCACTTATTTGTGGAATCTGAAAAAAGAAAAACAGTCAAATGCATGCCAATAAGCAGGCGTAGAATCAGCAGAGGGTAGAAAAGCGCTTGCTAAGCCATCACATTGTACACTTTAAATATTTTTCCTTTTCTCTACTAATTATACCTCAATACAGCTGGATGGGGAGACGAAGCACACTGCAACGTGTGCTCTCACACACCAAAGAACATATAGGAAAAATAAAGAGGTTTAAGATGGCATTGTGAAAGTAAAAACTAGACTGGAGGTCTGAAGGAGGTAAATTCAGAGGATTCAGAATGTCGGACTCAGCGCATCCTTAGACAGTAGAATGAGGACAGCGGAGCTGTTGCAGCAAATTGCCTGGTTTGCGGTCTAAATATTTTCCGCGGCAGCACAGATAACAGAGCGCTCAGGGGACACGCACAGCAGTCGCTGTGACCGATGCCCCGCTGTATCCTGGGGAAACCAGAATCATGCTAGTGTTATATAACTGTAGATGACCCCTCACCGGGGTGCTGTTTATCATTCTGGTAAGATAGTCCAGAGTCCTGGTTTTTTCCCAGACCAGAGCATGTGAAATCCAGGAGCTCCAGCGACCTTCCTTTGGGGTCCATATGGCAACATCAACAGGCACAAAGTTCACCCATCGATGATCTGCTATGAGGGCCAAATATTTTAGGCTTATGCCAAGTCTCTCAGCTTCTGATTCCAAGTCTTTTTGGATATACTGTGAGAAAGGAAGGTCATAGATTCCTTTTAGTGATAAAATTTGACACCTAAGCTTACAAGTGTAACACCTTGTCAAAGACTTTTTGCTTCACCTACTGTCTGAAAATTTGAAATCAGAGGTCATAGAATAAAGTGAGAAAAGGAGATGGCTTATTTGAAGACTTGATAGGGGCTAATTGTATTGGCTGGGTAATAGGATCTAGTTCAGAGAGCAGGCAGATACTAATAGTCACATTTGCCATAAATAAAATATGCCTCACTGTGTGCTATTCAGGAGATAATTGTCTCATGGGTTTGACATTTTTTGGAATTTATATAAAACATTTTGATGAAGTTATTGACTCAGTTCTCAGTCTTATATATATTAAAAAAAAAAAAAACCTATATATTTTTGTTTCTTTTTTTGTGGGTTGAGGCACATAAGTCAGACACAGACCAAGGCTTAAATGTAACTAATTGAGGTGATTGGAGTCATTTAAATTCTCTCCTCCAGTGTCTGAATACTAAGGGAGCAAAATCAAGGTCTTTAAGTAATTTTAGGAAACTGGGGAGTGGAAAAAATAAAAATGGGTTGGGAAGGGGTGAGTAAAATAAAAGAGGGCTCAGACAGATGAGAAAGGAGAGCATGCTTGGAGGAACAGTATGATACGGAGAGCAGACATAGAGAAACATGTCTTTGAGGTTGGAATCAATGTGGGACTAACAGCTGAAGGCATGAATTTTGACATATTGAGTAACTTCAGATAAAGTAAGCTGAGATTTTTGGATGGCCTGATTAAGATTAGATTGAGAAAGGTGTTTTTCTTCTTCATAGTGGGATAAAAAAGCAGACCATATTTTTAGAAGAGATTCCTAGAATATTGATTTTCCAGGGCCCTGTGGAAATGAACCAGTTTGGAGAGACTCCAGGAACTCTTGCTCTCATAAACAGTAGGCATTCCCTACTTCTCTCTCTGTGGATAATTCAAAGTTTCTCAAAATGATATATCTAGACGATGCTTTCCGAGTCAGGGGGACTGAGACCTTGAGCTTTACTAGAAATTTCAGATATATTTTGAAAGTGGTTGTGCCAGTTTTATTTTCGCCCCTAAAAGATTTACATGTGGTTAAGGTCCTTACAACATTTAGTTTTGTGAAACATATATTTACTCAAACTTTGGATTTGGGATGTAAGATGGTCTCTCATTCCTTGCACTTTTATTCTTATTTTTAGAAGAGATTGAGCATTTTTCCTCAGATACTTTCTTAATAATATTGCCTATTTTTGGCAAGAATACACAGAGGAAGTATGTAAAAGGTCTTAATGACTCAGATAATCACAATGGTGTGGTCACTCACCTAGAGCCAGACATCCTGGTGTATGAAGTCAACTGGACCTTAGGGCATTATAGATGTATTATGATGAACAAAGCTAGAGGAGGTGATGGAATTCCAGTGAGGCTACTTAAAATCCTAAAATATGATGAGTTAAAGTGCTGCACTCAATTTGCCAGCAAATTTGGAAAACTCAGCAATGGCCATAGGACAGGATAAGATTAGTTTTCATTGAATTCCCGAGAAAAGCAAGGCCCAAAAATGTACAAACTACTGTATAATTACACCCATTTCACATGCTAACAAGGTAATGCTCAAATTCCTTCATGCTAGGTTTTAGCAGTATGTGAAGCAAGAACTTCCAGATGTACAAGCTGGATTTAGAAAAGTCAAAGGAAACAGAGGTCAAGTTGTCAACATCCTTTGGGTCATATAGAAAGCAAGGGAATTCCAGAAAACATCTATTTCTGCTTCACTGACAACATGAAAGCCTTTGACTTTGTGGACCGCAACAAACTGTGGAAAATTCTGAAAAAGATGGATTACCAGATCACCTTATCTGCCTCCTAAGAAACCTGTATGCAGGTCAAGAAGCAACGGCTATAACTGGACATGGAACAACAGACTGGTTCAAAATAGAGAAAGGAATATGTCAAGGCCGCATATTGTTACCCTGCTTATTTAACGTCTATGCAGAATACATCATATAAAATGCTGGGCTGGATGAATCACAAGCTTGAATAATGACTGTCAGGAGAAATATCAACAACCTCAGATATTCACATGCCACCTCTCTAATGGCAGAGGATGAAGAGGAACCAAAGAGCCTCTATATGAGAGTGAAAAGGAGAGTTGAAAAGCTGAGTCTCTATCTCCCTCTGCAACAATGCTCCTGCTATGATTCTTGGTATCCATGTAAAGAATGCATCCAATATCCTATCAGTCACACGATCTAATTTCATCCAGAGACCTTGTCCTCAATCCTACCTCAGCCAGCGCGTTATCACGTCAATACTTCCCCCGAATCACACTCTAGTTCTCCACTGACAGCAAATCTTTTTAATCCACTAGAAGCTTAAATCCAGCATTGCAATCACTTTTATTCACCTCTCCTCTCTCTCCCCATGAACTTTATTCCCTTTAAGCTAATGTGATTCTCTTGCCAGTCATTTTGAATATTCTCCTGCACATACTCTTCCTGCCCTTGCTTCTCTCTCTCTTTGCACAATTTGCTTCTGCCATGCATCCTAGTTCTATCTAATGAGTTACCTCATTCTTGTGTCAGCCAGTTAAACTTGTAAGGTCGGACTCCGGGGGCCATGATGGGCCGCCCCCTCCCTCCCCCGCCTGGGGCGAAGTCCCTAGGGAGGGAGCCTCCCAGATCCCNAAGCTATAGTTTTCTACTTCAACCAAAACTCTGTCTCTGAGATTTGACTAGGCACCGTTGTACAGAGAAGCTGACCTTTACAACTGCACTCCTTGAAAAAAAAAAAAAGTTTAAACTTGCTTTATCTAATTTTTCTTCTCCATTCTCTATTGAACCTATTTAAATAAAGTACTTCTTTAAGATATCTTGTCTAAACTATCATAATCGCATATACAGCAACTGCTTATTTGTAGAACTTTTCTCTCTGAAGGGAAAAACTCTATTTCCTACTCTGCTTTCTATAACTACCAGACTCAATATATCTGACACTGTACTTCTGAATCTGTAGGCAGACAGGGTAGTGGGTCCCCAGAGGAAAAGAACTAGAGTTGCCTTCTGTTTTTTTAGACCTAAAATAAGCCATTTGGGCCTTAGCCATTTTTTGTTCTAAGCCTGGCCACAATACCTGCCCTTGAGCAGGTCTCAGTAGTTAATTACCTCTTAGTGGTAGAGGATGCAGAAAAAAAGGGAGGAGACATCAGAAAACAACAGTGTAGCCTTAAGATATTCATAATAATACATCTCTGAGTTCTGCAGTACTAAGGCTTCCATTCAGGATGGAATTATAATGTTGACCCTCCTGACTTCAATCAACTGAAGTTTGGACTGAGTCATCCCTGACTGTATGCTGAATTCTCTGTTCAATGCCCCTCATCAATATGCTTAAAACTTCCCCAAAAATGCTGATGGGGAGACTTGCTTTGGGAGAGATCCCTGATTTTCTCCTTATTTGCTGCAAGTAATAAACACTTCTGTCTCCTGGCTCCAAACTCAGCAAGTGGTAAACCCACTTTGGGGATAACAAAACCAGATAGGTGGGGATTTCGAAACCAAGCAACTCTCCAACTTTTGGAAGACCTCAACTAGGTGTCTATAATTTAACTCAAACCAGACACTAACTCCTGGATTTAAAGTAGAGCCCACAGGTTAACA
>SJYA01001053.1:98461-178781 GCA_006410615.1 Neotragus moschatus | reverse complement strand
TCAGATATGCAGATAATACCACCCTAATGGCAGAAAGCAAAGACGAATTAAAGAGCTTCTTGATGAAAGTGAAAGAGGTGAATGAAAAAGCTGGCTTAAAACTCAACATTCAAAAGCTAAGATCATGGCATCTGGTCCTGTCACTTCATGGCAAATAGATGGGGAAAAATGGAAACAGTGACATTATTCTCTTGGGCTCCAAAATCACTGCAGATGGCGACTGCTATCATGAAATCAAAATGCACTTGCTCCTTGGAAGAAAAGCTATGACAAACATCAACTATGTATTAAAAAGCAAACACATTAGTTTGCCAACAAGTTCCATATAGGCAAAGTTATGATTTTTCCAGTAGTCATGTATGGATGTGAGAGCTGGACAATAAGCAAGGCTGAGTGCCACAGAATTGGTGCTTTGAATTGTGATATTGGAGAAGACTCCTGAGATTCCCTTGGACTACAAGGAGATCAAACCTGTCCATCCTAAAGGAAATCAATCTTGAATATTCATTAGAAAAATTGATGCTGAGGCTGAAGCTCCACTACTTTGGCCACCAGATGAGAAGAGCCAACTCATTGGAAAAGACCCTGATGCTGGGAAAGATTGAAGGCAGGAGGTGAAGGGGATGACAGAGGATCAGATGGTTGGATGGCATCACCAACTCCATGGACATGAGTTTGAGCAAACTCTATGAAATTGTAAAGGACAGGGAAGCCTGGCATGCTGCAGTCCATGGAGTTGCAAAGAGTCGGACCCGACTGAACAGCTGAACGACAACAATAAAGAATGCAAGTCAGATGCATGGGGCAGAGTACGTGGGAAGGGGTGCAGAATGTCCAAACTGTCTCCAGGTGAGCCATTTTCCTAGTGCTTCCCTGTGTTCAGCAATCTGGAGTTCTCTGAACCCCTTTGGTTAGTGTTTTCACTGAAGCTACATTACACAGGCATGACTGATTAATCACTGTGACTGATGATTTATTCAAGCTCTAGCCACTCCTCCCTCCTAGAATTAGGGGTGGGGTTGGAAGNACGTGGGAAGGGGTGCAGAATGTCCAAACTGTCTCCAGGTGAGCCATTTTCCTAGTGCTTCCCTGTGTTCAGCAATCTGGAGTTCTCTGAACCCCTTTGGTTAGTGTTTTCACTGAAGCTACATTACACAGGCATGACTGATTAATCACTGTGACTGATGATTTATTCAAGCTCTAGCCACTCCTCCCTCCTAGAATTAGGGGTGGGGTTGGAAGTTCCAACTGTCTTATTAAATAGTTACTTCCTCTCCCATAAGGGCTTCCCTGGTGGCTCGCTCAGAGGGTAAAGTGTCTTCTTGCAATGCAGGAGACCAGGCTTCAATTCCCTGGAGAAGGAAATGGAAACCCACTCTGGTACTCAGGGATGGAACCCCGGTACTCTTGCCTGGAAAATCCCATGGACAGAGAAGCCTGGTGGGCTACAGTCTATGGGGTTGCAAAGAGTCAGAGTGAGGAAGTTCACTCACTCTCCTGAGCACCTATCCCTGGGGCTTTCCGCAGTCTCTTCATTAACATAAATTCAGGTGTGGTGGAAAGATCTTGTTGTGAATAACAAAAAGACTTTCACCTTTATTTCTCTTATCACTTAGGACATTTTAAGGCTTTTAGGAGGCCAGGCAAAGAGACGAAAACCAAACATATTATTTCTTATTGTACATCACAATATCCCACTCCCTAAACCCATTCACCCATTTTTAGCAGCTTTTTTTCCCTCCAGCACTTCTCTTCAAGCAGCATTTCCCCCACCAGCAAGCATCAGAACTTTGTCATTTCCTGCATGTGCCATGACTGCTTATAGCTCTTGGGCTATGGTGAATTAATGAAGGGAATTAAAAGGTCTTTCTCCCTCTTTTAAAACCTGTGGGGCCCTCCTTGATGCAAAAGCCTTTCCATGTGCCCTGTTTCTGGGTTATAGGAAAAAGGCTTCAGTCTCCTATACCTTCCTGGAGTTCCAAAGGCCAGATTCTAACAGTTACTCATTAGGGAATGAAGGAATACAGAAACAAGAGAAAAGCAGCCAAGAAACAGAGTGCAGCAATAGAGAAGGCAGAGCTCCTCCTCAAGGGGATACAAACTAGTGTCTCTGAGTTCTTCTACTGAAACTATCTTCCCTGGTGGCTCAGCGGTTAAAGCGTCTGCCTCCAATGTGGGAGACCTGGGTTCGGTCCCTGGGTTGGGAAGATTTCCCCTGGAGAAGGAAATGGTAACCCCCTCCAGTATTCTTGCCTGGAGAATCCCATGGACAGAGAAGCCTGGTAGGCTACAGTCCACAGAGTCACAAAGAGTCGGACACAACTGAGCTTCACTTTCACTGAAACTAAAGTTCTCACCTAGGTGAAGGTGGCTTGTATAAGACTCCTTGAACACCACTCTCCTACCACACCACCAACCAGTCAGAAGAAAGGCACACACCTTTCCACCCTTACCGCAATTTTTGCCTTTAAAAATTCTTCCCTGAAACCCATCAGGAAGTCTGGCCTTTTGAGTATGAGCCACCCATACTGTTTGCTTGGCCCTTGCCATAAACCTTTCTCTACTCCAGACTCAGTCGTTTTGGTTTGTTTGGCCCCACAGTGTACCAGGCACGTGAAATTAGGTTCAACAACACTTTTCTGACTTTTGATATCCTACCAGACCATCAAGATATTCATTAAATATCACTCCTGTGAAGAATTTTCTGTTTTCTCTCAGTCAACTTAAAATTTCACTGTTAAAGTATTTGTAGTAGCCTGATTTGCCAGCAGTTACTTGAATATACTTGTTTCCTTTGATAGTTTCTAAAGGACTTGTATTATTACTTTTGATACCTTAATTACTTAGACCAGTATTTAAATCATTTATATGCTGAGAATATGTTTTGGGTTGAATTTAGAGTTGACTGAGGGAGATAGTAGCTTTTCTAGTAGCATCCTTGATTTATGTAGTTTCTTAGGGAGGATGCTGATCCATGAAATATGATTGTTAGTTTCATTTCTAGACATGTATTTAGATCAAAATCCAGATCAAGAAGATGAGTACATCTTGCTAGGCACAGTGACATGTTCATTAGACTATAATAATTAAACTTAAAAAGAAATGTGCATACTTTTATAAAATAAAAAAGTTTTGTTCAAAAAACCAAATAGGAAATGTCTATGTCTTTTGGTGACTTTTTTGTATTGGTGACATAACCTTTTCCTCAGGGAGGACCTGGATCAGTACTTACTTGTTGAAGATATATGTAAAGTTTTTTAAACTTTGAAAATAAAAACTTTTCAGTTCAAAAACCGGTCTTTGTTCCTTTAAAAAAGAAAAAATATATATATATATATGCACATAGGAGGAATATATTGGCACATTAATATGGAAAGTATTATATATTTGGTTGTTAGAAATCCAAATTTTTAAACAAAATTAATGATATCAGCACATTCTCATTGCTTTCTCCATCAACTTCCACAGTTTTAGCAGCTAAGATGTTCTTTTTTAATATTAATTGAACACTTTTCATTTCCCAGAGCACCATTTTCTGCAGTTCGACAGTTGAAAGGAAAGTTTCTGACAAGAATCCAGATTCATAGCATACACTAGCATAGAGGAAGAGTAAAGCTCCTATATCTTAATAGTGGAAGATGAAAAGAAACAGGGGCCACCATTTCTCGAACATAAAATGCATGATTTTCACACCTAGCAATCTAAGAGAGAACTAACAGGATCAAGTAGAGAATGGACCTACCTAATATTTCTGAGGGTGTCTGGTATAGCCTGAAGGTTTGTGTCTCCCCAGTATTGTTGTGTTGAATTCCTACCTCCTCTAAGATGATGGTATTGGGACGCAAGGCTTTTGGGGGGTGATTAGGTCATGTGGGTGGAAGCCTCATGAATGGGATTCTTTATAAAAAAATGGACCCACAGAGGTCCTTTACATGTAAGTGGAAGAAGGCAACGAGGTACTGGTCATGAAGCAGGAAGAGCTCTCTCACCAGAATGTGACCTGTCAGAGCCCTGCTCTTGGACTTCCGAGCCTCCAGAAATGTGAGAAATAAATATCTGTTGTTTATAAACTATCCAGTCTGTGTATTTATTCTAGCCAGAATAGGCTAAGATAGTCTCTGTCTATAACTACAGACTTCCTAATTTATTATTAAGTTTCTACCTCATGGCTAGATTTAGGGATCGTATCACTCCTTGTCGGGCATCCAGCTTCGTGGGGGTCGGGGAAGGGAAGAAAAGATAACAGCACCCACATCTTTCTGCAGTCCCACATGTCATTTTCTGACTTTATCAAATATTAAAGACAAGCTTATCACCTTGGTGTCATTCCATACGGCTTATGCATAACCATCCAAATCAAGTAAGCTGTAGACAAGACCGGGCCTTTCTTCATACACTTGCCCTCACTTTGGTATTATGCTCCTGCCCTCTCTATTGCTGTATTTAAATCTAGGTCCCATAGTTTCATTTCCACACATAGGCTTTTGACTTCCTCTTAAAATCTGATAGCTCCAGTGCAGACTTTCTCAACTTAAAATGTGCATAGGGTTTAACCATGGATATTGTTAAAAGTGCAAATTTTTATTAACTGCGTTTGAATCTTGAGGCCTCAAGATTCTTCATTTCTAACTAGTTACCAAGGGATACCAACACTGTTGGTTTGGAGACAACGCTGAGTACAGCAGGGTTTTNGGTGGGCTGCAGTCCATGGTGTCGCTAGGAGTCGGACACGACTGAGCCACTTCACTTTCACTTTTCACTTTCATGCACTGAAGAAGGAAATGGCAACCCACTCCAGTGTTCTTGCCTGGAGAATCTAGGGACCAGGGAGCCTGGTGGGCTGCCATCTGTGGGGTCACACAGAGTCGGACACGACTGAAGCAGCTAGGCAGCAGCAGCAGCAGCATGATGATACTAGAATGCTCTATATTAAATTTGTAACTATTTGGAAATCTTCTTATTGAGTAAAAGCCATTTATTTGACAAATTCAACTTTTCCACAATTTGGGGTATAAATGTTTCAAAGAGGATAAAAATGAATTAGGTTAAAAAATTAAAAGTAACACTTTAGATCAGACTCTGAAAAAGAAGTCCATATTATCAAACTGGAATAACCCCTGAGTGCCAACACCTCTGACCAAGAATTAACTCAATGTTATGTGGCTTACCTACAAAAGAGATGCCTCTCATCAATGGAATGAGATGTCATTCCATTATGTGGTATAAATAAAACCCAGAATATACGCTTTACATAAGCCCAATGTACATAAATATGCCTTCACTTTTCTAGATGAAAAATCTATGGGAAAACAGTAGCTCCATCAAATTAGTGAGTGAACAAGACCATTACATCAAAATAGATTTCACTCATTTACTCTGACAAGTGTAGCAGTATAAATTATTTATAGTTCTATTCTGAATGGTTTTACAAATGCCCTGTAGTGCATTTTGTAAATTCAGTGGAGTCTTAATAACCTCTTTATTAATTACATTTATAAATTACAATCCTTGGGAAAGCCCTGAGACTCATAATTGATACATTAAATATTTACCAACTCAGTAGATACTGCATTTTATATTTAAATAAATTTAACTAAAAATATAGATTCTTCCTTTTGGTGGAAGAGTAATAATATATTATTAGGAAAGGATTTATAAAAATAAAGCAATACCTTGAAAGTTCTCCCAACTGTGGTAAATGTTAGTTATACCGTCTAAGGCTTTCTCATCTTCCATCCGAAAGGTGGGATTACAGACAGTGAACACAATGATCAATACTTTGTCAACTTCTGCAAATATCTACTTCTAATTATACTGAGAAATTATCTCACATTACTATGTATCATTAGTGCAATAGTTAACATTCATTGGGATCTACACATCCATTCATGAAGAAGATAGGGGAAATGTTGACACAGGTTATCGTAAAGTAGGAATCCTAGCAATATATTTTTTTTAAAAAAATCTCAGTCTCTGCTCACACTTGAGTCCTAATACACAAAGAGAAAAAAAAAAAAATTCTGACTAGCCGATGTTAACTTTTATCTCATTTAACTTCTACTTTTCTCAGTATCTTTCATGCCATGTACAGTTAAAAGAGTCTGACTCCCTGCACTACACGTAGACCTGAGATGGAAGGCAGTGAAGGGAAAGGGATGTGATGTGTTTGGGCATCAGATCTGCTGTAGGTAGTGGAGAGGCAAGGTGAGTCCTGGGATCAATGTACTCTAGAGTGCCTAGCTTCTCAGAAATCACTCCCAAGTAAACAAACAAAAATTGCAAACCATTGTTATTTTGTGAAATAATTTTGCTACCTGTTCAGAGGGACAGGCAATAAGCGTGGGAGATAATTCAGACCCAATTCAGTAGAGTCAACAGCTAAAACACCAGCATTTTGACCAGGCTCTACATAGCAGATTTCACTTGAATGTGGGACTGGAAGAAGAAATGGTGCAGAACCAATGAAAGTGGTCAAGAAATAACTGCAGTAGATACATTGTGTAGGTTCTCGGTCACCAAGTTTAGATAAAGTGCTCCTAGTTTTAATTACTATTATTTTTAAATTCTACAACCTTCTTGTCTTACTTTTAAAAATGTAAAGCATGACCTGTATTTTAAAATAAGACTATTAGCTTAAATTAAATATATTATTAAAATTAAAAATAAAATAAAATAAGACTCTACTTTTTGTTATGCTTCAACTATGCCTTCTAAACTGCTAGTAAATGCTCTTAAACAGATCTCAAATAAAGAAAACTTTCAAGTGGAGTAAGAGACAGGACCGTGTAATGAAAAGAGCAAGTGCTTTGGAGTCAGGCAATCGCGGATTGAAATCCTGACCTGGTCTCTAATTCAAAGGGTGTTTTTGACAAGATATCTTGATATGGTGTGAGTTTCAATTTCATATCTATGAAATGGGAATAATAATATCTAGTTAACGGGTTTACTTATGGTGAAGTTAAATAGGCTATAACAAAGAGAATATAATTGAAATGGTTAATTAAATACCTGCTATAAAAGCATATACTATGTATAGTATAGTATATATAGTATGCTATGGAAACATACACAGTACTATCTTTGTCACTGCCTTTGATAACCTTTGGAGCTAGAACTAAAATGTGAGCTTGTGAAAGCAGGAGTCAGGCTTGGGGGGAATTTAATGGATGAAGGAGTTTTAAAAAGATAAACAGACTGTTTACGAGTCATCTACTTGATAGTTTCTCTTTCAGACGCTTGGTAGTCACGTTGCAGTAGGTCTAGAGACTGTTAGTGGTTTCGTAAAATTTTATTTATAATCTCTCGCCTTTCAAGGTAAGGAAGGCTGAACAAGTACAGCCTATCTGTCCATAATTATAAAGTGACTAAATAGATGGATACATTTAGAATCAACCCGTTTTGGGGGGCACAGAATGGTTTTATGACCTATTAGAAAGGAAAGAGCTGTTTTGAGATAACAACTGCTTTAGAAATTGTAGATCATGATTGACTTGAACTCTAAGCTGCAATATTATTGATTTTCTGTTTACTTTACTCCTTCCTTCCTAAAGCATAGTGAAGTATCTCCATCTGACCTGCATCTAGCCCGTATATAGAGAAGGTGTTGCAAGTCTTTCCTGTCTTTGGCTATGAAAAGTTGTGAGTAAACTCAGCCACTGCTCTCCAAGAATGTCAATGTGACAAGATCTATACGCCAATCTCTCTTTGCACCTCACAATACCGTAATTCTTTCCATTTGACAGTCATTGGATGAAAAATAGAAGTAAAACTTGGTGAGATCAGGAATTCGTCCAATAGTTATTCTTTAGTGGGAGGGGGGAAATTTTGAAGAATAAATTATTCCTCTCCAACAGATTCTCCAGATCATAAACCCTTACCCCAAATCACCTCCTCTGGGGATAAAGCCCCGATTTTATTTGCCTGTGCACATAGGCAGTGATGAGGGACGCGCCGCAGGAGTGGAGAGAGTTACAGGTATATTTAATGGAAAGATGAGGGATGAGACACTGACACAGTGGAAATTTGTGCAGAATGTGGGCTCAACTGGAGCAGAGTGTGCTGTGGAAATTGAAGTGGAATAAATCTCAAGACCAGCAGCTAGGATGACAACTGGAGTGTTGCTTCCCTCAACACTCCTGAGCCCCCAAAGAAAACTAGAACTAAGCCTATAAAAATAGACACACAAAGAATCTCTACTAAGCTTGGAGTTGTTACCTTGAAAAGGAAAAAAAAAAAAAAATGATAACAACTTATAGCATTTCCCCTTGTCCAGAGCAAAGCGGCAGTAGGCTGTGGGCCCGTGTCAGAAAGAAATGGACTATTGATCCAGTTTTGTGAGCCCTCTAAATGCGAGGATTAGATCACCACACCAATGACTGTGAAGATGGCTTTCCTGGAGACCCAACCTGTAGCACAAATATTGGGGACGGGATCAGTAAGATGAAGAAAATGATGACCGTGAACGGAAAATGAAAGGGAGGTAAAGAATGAATAACGTTCAGGGTAGGCTATTAACGTATATCTTATGTGGAGCCGAGGGCCTGCTCTTTGTTAAACTGACCGTAAAAAGCATGCACATTGGGAAATTTTCTGACTTCAAGGTACAAACTATTGCATCAGCTTCCTGTGCCCGGTTCATACATACAATTTAACACATAGCAGAAGATTAATTTCTGGGGACAATTCCGAATGAATTTCATTTCTTGGCAGAAAATGAACCCTAAGCCAGCAAGCACTAGAAAGCCGAGACTGGTGTCTGTTTATAGTCAGCTCCTGGGGTTGGATTGCATAATGCACGTTTTCAACCGAAGGCTGACTTATTTCCACCTCAACTGTTTACTTCTCGGGCGAGTTTCTGTACAACCACTCTGTGTTAGGAAAATCTTTATACTGTGAGTCATCAGTCATTCTGAGTCCTGCCAAGTATCCCCATTACTCTAAAATAAACAAAAATAATACGTTGCACATGACAAATTCAGATTCAGACGAGCTCAAAGAGTTTCTGCCATTGTTCAATTTACCTGTGGATATTTACGTCGTTTGCACTTTTCTTAAATGAAGTATATAAACTACACTATTTGAGATACAGATTCATTTACAGCATATCAATAGTAATTTTGCAGAAAATGATTATTTTTACTATTTAGATACTACAATGTTTTCCACTAATTTTAAGCATAATGGTCTTATCTATGTTATTTACAGGNGGGGGCAGGAGGAGAAGGGGACGACAGAGGATGAGATGGCTGGATGGCATCACTGACTCGATGGATGTGAGTCTGAGTGAACTCAGGGAGTCGGTGATGGACAGGGAGGCCTGGTGTGCTGCGATTCATGGGGTCACAAAGAGTTGGACATGACTGAGCAACTGAACTGGACTCAACCAGGTTGAAGCCTAGCCTGAAGGATTCTGAGCATTAGCTTGCTAGCATGTGAAATTAGTAACATTGTGCAATAGTTTGAATGTTCTTTGACATTGTATAATAGTTTGAATATTCTTTGGCATTGCCTTTCTTTGGGATTGGAATGAAAACTGACCTGTCCCAGTCCTGTGNAACCAGGTTGAAGCCTAGCCTGAAGGATTCTGAGCATTAGCTTGCTAGCATGTGAAATTAGTAACATTGTGCAATAGTTTGAATGTTCTTTGACATTGTATAATAGTTTGAATATTCTTTGGCATTGCCTTTCTTTGGGATTGGAATGAAAACTGACCTGTCCCAGTCCTGTGGCCACTGCTGAGTGGCCAAATTTGTTGGCATACTGAGTGCAGCACTTTCACAGCATCATCTTTCAGGATTGAAATTCCATCATTTTAGGATTGAATTCCATCACCTCCACTAGCTTTGTCCACAGTAACACTTCTTAAGCCCCAGTTGAATTCACACTGCAGGATGTCTGGTTCTAGGTGAGTGACCACATCAGTGTGGTTATCAAGGTCATTAAAAACTGTTTATATAGTTCTTCTGTGTATTCTTGCCACCTCTTCTTAAATCTTCTGCTTCTGTTAAGTCTATACCATTTCTGTCCTTTATTGTGCCCATCATTGCATGAAATGTTACCTTTGTATTTCCAGTTTTCTTGAAGAGATGTTTAGTCTTTCCAATTCTATTGTTTTTCTCTATTTCTTTACATTCTTCACTTAACAAGTGATTAGTGGACTTGATAAACTGGTCTGAAATCTATGTATGAAAGTTTCAGAATATATACAATTTGGAAGATAGATGATAAAATATAAATCATTGTTCTGAATTGTTAGAAACCTAACCAATTCTTTCAGATTAAGGATTTCAAGCTAAATTAAAAAAAGACATCTCCCTGGATACATAGCCATGCATTTGCTTCCCACAAGGGGACTAATTTGTTTGGATTAGTTGGAAGCTGGAAGTCTTCATCCAAGGTTCATGTTTTGAGGTCCTGTGTGGTCTCAGGCAGTCATCAGAGGGTAATAATCATGTCTGTACGTATATATGTACTTTATTTCCTGAGGAGAGAATGCCTCTAATCAGAATATTTAACATAGCTAAAGGTAAGAAGCCTTGTTTAGAGCTTCTGCCTATCCAACCCAAGATACTGCTAATAAGCTAACCTCAAGTTGGGTCAGAAGAAGGCTCTTCAAGTCATTGCACAAATAGAACACTCACTCTGCACAGTTCAGGAGGAAAGCGACAGTGAGGTCAGGACTTTTGCCTCGACACGATTCCTATCAGCATGAAAGTGGATGAGCCTCAAAAGGTTGGAGCCAAGTGGAGACTCATACTAATGGAGCTTATTCTAGGAATCAAGAACGACCAGGAGGATATTTCAAATCATTGAAATCTTCAGACCTTTATGCTATGCCCATTAGAGTTAGTCCCATTTGACTCTTTCTTAATTCAAATGCCAACTTTGTCAGTGAGAATAGTCTTGATTACCTCATGTTTTCTACCAAGAAATAAGAGTTTGATACCTTCAGAATGGTAACCTAACAACTTGTGTTCTCACTGGCATAAGGTCTAGAAGTTAATATAGCCCACCATACTTGGTAATGTTTCTTTATTTTGTTATAGTTTCTAGATCTCTAGATATACTACAGAATAATGACCTTGTAATCAACAGAATATGATCTATCTTGATGGTCAGCATCTGTAGCCCTTTTTCATGACTTGATAAGCACCTAACTATGAATTAAGTCCTTTTCATGTGAAAGATTGGAAGTTGTTTTTGTTTTCTATTTCCTGAATTGAAACTTGACTGATGGAGGATTCCAAACTGAATCAACTCACCTATGTATCTAACTATTTCTTATGCAAAGATCCTACAGGACTGCCTACCTCAGCCGATGGCACTGCCGTTCACTTAGCTGCACAACCTAGAAATTAGGGATCATTATCTACTCTTTTTTTCAAACCATCTTCTTCTTCAAATGAGCCAAATACTAAGTCCATATCATTGTCTTCTCTAATCTTTAGGACAAAACATTAAACTGCATATGCTGCTACTTCATTGGCCTAGGTCTTAATCATTCTGGTGGTGTTGATTCCATTCTGAGCACTATTTTTTTTTTTTTCTTTATTTTTGTTGTTGCCACAAGATGGCTGTCAGGAGTTTCAGAAACTATAAACTTCTACAATAAACTCCAGTAAGAAACACACACACAGTCTCACACACACACACACACACACACACACACACACACACAAACAAAAGATAAAGGCCCAGAATACAGTTTCCTTTATTTGACTGCTCTGACCTGGGCTGTGTGCTCACTGATAAAGTAATATAGTTCAGGNCTGTCAGGAGTTTCAGAAACTATAAACTTCTACAATAAACTCCAGTAAGAAACATACACACAGTCTCACACACACACACACACACACACACACACACACACACAAAAGATAAAGGCCCAGAATACAGTTTCCTTTATTTGACTGCTCTGACCTGGGCCATGTGCTCACTGATAAAGTAATATAGTTCAGCAGGATGGAATGTGATGCTTGGTTATAACGAGTCAGCCTTTAATCAAAGATGTGATCAATGCAAGCCAAAGTATAGAATCTGGGATACTTTTCAAAACAGTTAATGAGGGAAAAAGTTTTCCAATGTAGCTTTTTCATTTGGTTTCCTTAATATTATCCCAGTGATGTTTACAAGAAGAAAATAAGAACATGTCACCCCCTTTCTTAATTCTGTTAGGACCTGCACATTTCCCTAAGAATTATGTGCCAAACGGCAACCCACTCCAATATTCTTGCCTGAAAAATCCCATGGACAGAGGAGCCTGGCGGATCCCAGTCCATGGGGTCACAAAGAACAGGACACGACTGAGCGACTAACACGATTCTGGCAATAGTGTTGTGATTCTGGCAAAAATCTGGCGATGCTAGCCCCTGCCTACTTCTGGTTGACATATCTTTGTGGCCCTATGGACTATACAGTCCATGGAATTCTCCAGGCCTGAATACTGGAGAGCATAGCCTTTCCCTTCTCCAGGGGATCTTCCCAACCCAGGAACTGAATCCAGGTTTCCAGCACTGCAGGTAGATTCTTTACCAGCTGAGCCACAGGGGAGCCCAAGAATACTGGAGAGGGTAGCCTATTCTTTCTCCAGTGGATCTTCCCAACCGAGGAATTGTACCAGCGTCTTCTGTATTTCAGGTGGATTCTTTACCAGCTGAGCTATCAGGGAAGCCCCCATCAATGATCTAATAACAACTAATTATTAAATTAATGAAAATAGCTGCCACTTTACTGAGCTTTATTATACATGTGAGCAAGTAGGTTGAATTCTAGATATGCAGGGTCGCATTTGCCCTTCCCCACAGTACTTCCCTGTTGGCTCAGTGTTGAGGAATCCACCTGCCAGGGTGGGAGACATGGGTTTGATCCCTGAAGATGCCACATATGCCTGGAGCAACTAAGCCCAGGTACCACAAGTACAGAGCCTGGGCTTTAGAGCTGGGGCGCTGTACCTACCGAGTCCAAGTGCTGCAACTGCTGAAGTCCATGGGCCCTAGAGCCCNAGGAATCCACCTGCCAGGGTGGGAGACATGGGTTTGATCCCTGAAGATGCCACATATGCCTGGAGCAACTAAGCCCAGGTACCACAAGTACAGAGCCTGGGCTTTAGAGCTGGGGCGCTGTACCTACCGAGTCCAAGTGCTGCAACTGCTGAAGTCCATGGGCCCTAGAGCCCATGCTCCACAACAAAAGAAGCCCCCACAATGAAAAGCCTGTGCGCCGTAACTATTCACAACTAGAGAAAGTCCCAAGCAGCAACGAAGACCAAGCACACCCCAAAATAATAAATACAATTTAAAAAAAGCCTTGCCCACAGAATTCATATTCAGTATTTGCGAATGGGGACACCGACGTTAAGAGACATGAGGCAGTTTGGTCAATGTCACAGAAATAAATGGCACAGCCAACCCTGGCTGTCTCACTCTATTCATCTTGAAAGTTGCTTCCATCTAGCAGAGAATGGGAAAAAAAAGGGGGGGGTGGGGGTGGGGGCAGGGCAGGACCTTAGAAATAACCTATTTCATTTCTTTACAATTTTATATGAGAAAATTAGTTTAGAAATGTCATTTGGTCACAATTATATCTTAGTTGATGGTCTTAAACATGGAAACAAGTGTCCATAAATGATTTTTTTTGTAGCTAAAACAAAGTAGTGTACATAATTATTAAGTGGTTAATGAAAACAAAAGAGACAAAAAAGTAGAGTGCTCAGGACCATGCTAAACCTAGGAGATATTTAATGAATTACCTTAACAAGTATCACAACTTGAATCAAACAAATGTAATTGTGTATTACTGCTTATTGTTGTTCAGTTGCTGTGACGTCTGACTCTTTGCTATTGCATGGACTGCAGCACACCAGGCTTCTCTGTCATCCACTATCTCCTGGAATTTGTTCAAATTCATGTCCATTGAGTCAGGGATGCTACCTATCTCATTATGTGCCACCCTCTTCTTTTGCCTTTAATCTTTCCTAGCATCATGGACTTTTCCAACAAGTTGGTTCTTCATGTCAGGTAGCCAAAGTATTGAAGCATCAGCCACAGTCCTTCCAATGAATATTTAGGGGTGATTTCCTTTAGAATTGATTGGTTCAGTCTCCTTGCAGTACCTTGCAGTCTAAGGTACTTTCAAGAGCCTTCTCTAGCACTTCAGTTTGAAAGTATCAGTTCTTCAGTGCTCAGCCCTTTTTATGGTCCAACTCTCACATCTGTACATGACTACTGGAAAAATCATAGCTTTGACTACACAGATCTTGTTGGCAAAGTGAGGTCTCTGCTTTTTAATATGCTGTCTAGGATTGTCATAGCTTTCCTTCCAAGGAACAAGCATCTTTCAATTTCTTGACTGCAGTCACCGTCTACAATGATTTTGAGCCCAAGAAAACAAAATATGTTACTGTTTCCAATGTTACCCTTCCTATTTACCATTAAGTGATGGGACCAGATGCCATGATCTTCGTTTTCGGAATGCTGAGTTTCAAACCAGCTTTTTTACTTTCCTAGTGAACATAGTCAACAAAAAATTTGAAAGGCAAAACATGGGTGCAATCTCAAAACTAACAAAATGATCTCCATTCATTTCCAAGGCAAACCATTCAACATCACAGTAATCCAAGTCTATGCCCCAACCACTAATGCTGAAACACATGAAACTGAACAACACTATGAAGACCTATAAGATGTTCTAGAACTAGCACCATAAAAATGTCCTTTTCATCATAGGGGACTGGAAGGCAAAAGTAGGAAGTCAAGAGGTACCTAGAATAACAGGCAAGTTTGGCCTTGGAGTACAGAATAAAGCAGAGCAAACGCTAAAAAGTTTTGCTAAAATAATGCACTGATATAAAGCAAACATCCTTTTCCAATGATACAAGAGACAACTATACACATGAATATCACCAGATGGTCAATATTGAAATCAAATTGATTATATTCTTTGCAGCCAAGACTCTATACTGTCAGCAAAACAAAACAAAACAAAAACCTGGAGCTGACTGTGGCTCAGATTATCAGCTCCTTTTTGCAAAATTCTGGCTCAAATTTAAGAAAGTATGGAAAACCACTAGGCCATTCAGGTAGTGGAGGTGACAAACTATTGGCCAGACTCATCAAGAAACAAAAGGAGAAAAATCAAATTAATAAAATTAGAAATGAAAATGGAGAGATCACAACAGACAAGACAAAAATACAAAGAATCATAAGATACTACTATCAGCAATTCTATGTCAATAAAATGGACAACGTGGAAGAAATGGACAAATTCTTAGCAAAGTACAACTTTCCAAAACTGAACCANCTCACTCCAGTACTCTTGCCTGGAGAATCCCATGGAGGGAGGAGCCTGGTAGGCTACAGTCCATGGGGTCGCAGAGAGTTGGACACGACTGAGCGACTTCACTTCACTTCACTTCACTTCACTTCACTTCATATATATAGATCTCTGTGAATAGACACACCACAATTTAGTGAAAGGTTATTTGGTCAAAAAAAAAAAAAGAATACAGATGAGCTCTGGAATCCCCAACTACTTTCTATCTGAAGGTTTTAGAACTCTTTTTTAGTTTTGCAACTAAAATAGAAGATGGAAGTGTTTATAAAATTTTGTATGTAGAGTAAAAAAGAAAAACTATGAGGTTTCTTTCATTTCTAAACTCTCAATCATTACATCCAGGAGTAAAATGCACTTCTATAATTTTAATTAACTTGGATTTCTTGCCAAGCTATGCTAATTATTATTGCTTTAAAACCAGTGAGACAATTTTTCTAGATATCACTTATCTGTCACTAAATATCTGGAATTTAGACAAAAACGCAGAGATAAGAAACAAAGTTTCTCATGAACTAGAAAGGAAGTAGGAAATGAAATCACTAAAAGCCCNATTTCTTGCCAAGCTATGCTAATTATTATTGCTTTAAAACCAGTGAGACAATTTTTCTAGATATCACTTATCTGTCACTAAATATCTGGAATTTAGACAAAAACGCAGAGATAAGAAACAAAGTTTCTCATGAACTAGAAAGGAAGTAGGAAATGAAATCACTAAAAGCCCTATATATTATTCACAAAACACTCTAAAGTTTCTCCTTATTTCAGTCTATTTTTTTTCTTATTTTAGACATGAATCTAATGAGACTGTTGAATTGGTTTCTTAAGCCACAACAAAAACAGAAAATTAGAAGGTAATTTTGTAAGAAGCTGCCAAATTGACAGTTCTAAGACTTGGCAGCTGAAAAATTAGAAGAGACATTAAAAAAAAAAAGAAATACTGCTCAGAGCAGAGAAAAGATGTTGGAACATGATGGTCCAGGTATTTATTGAACAGGTATTCTTGGGATCTTGCTAAAACCAAGAGAGAGTACAGATCCCAATTAATCAAAGCAGAAGTCTATAACATCAAGGGCAAAAGTGTTTCATAGTCCCTATGTATTTCAAGGTAATTATAGTAACTAAATTGAAAACAGTACTTATACTGAGGCAGTGAATGGTGAGATTTCTTTCGAAGAAAAATCTGAACAGATCTAGAACATTCGTTTTGGGGTGACAATTTGTGACAGACAGGTCATTGCAGCCACAAAATTAAAAGACACTTGCTCCTTGGAAGAAAAGCTATGACAAACCTAGACAGCATATTAGAAAGAAGAGACATCACTTTGCTGACAAAGGTCCATATAGTGAAAGCTATGATTTTCCAGTCGTTATGTACAGATGTATGAGCTGGACCATGAAGAAGGCTGAGCACTGAAGAACTGATGCTTTCTAATTGTGTTGCTAGAGAAGACTCTTGAGAATCCCTTGGACAGAAGAGAGATCCAACCAGTCCATCCTGAATGATCCAACCAGTCCTGAATGTTCATTGAAAGGACTAATGTTGAAACTGAAGCTCCACTTCTTTGGCCACCTGATGCAATGAGCTGATTCTTTGGAAAAGACTCTGATGCTGGGAAATACTGAGGGCAGGAGAAGAACAGGGAGACAGAAGATGAGATGGTTGGATGGCATCAGTGACTCAATGGACATGAGTCTGAGCAAACTCCAGGATAGTGAAGGACAGGGAAACCTGGTATGCTACAGTCCATGGGGTCACAAAGAGTCAGACACAACTTAGCCACTGAACAATCTCAAGAAGGTCACAACCAGAAGGCCACTTCAAAGGGGTAGAAGCCTAGTCTTATGACTTTATCTGAGGCATATTCACAAGTACTAATTTTATTACCTTATTTGAGGCATAGTCCAAGGGAAAGTGCCTTTAAGGNTGGACATGAGTCTGAGCAAACTCCAGGATAGTGAAGGACAGGGAAACCTGGTATGCTACAGTCCATGGGGTTACAAAGAGTCAGACACAACTTAGCGACTGAACAATCTCAAGAAGGTCACAGCCAGAAGGCCACTTCAAAGGGGTAGAAGCCTAGTCTTATGACTTTATCTGAGGCATATTCACAACAATTACTAATTTTATTACCTTATTTGAGGCATAGTCCAAGGGAAAGTGCCTTTAAGGAGTATCAATGTTACACCCAGTTGTCCAAGGATCAGGTTTGAGTTGTTATAAAGGGTATACATTGTTTTGGTAAAATCTTGCTATATAAATTGCAATCCTTGTACCAAGTGGTTCAACTTCAAGTGAATGTTTGAAAAGCAGAATCCTAGTCCATAGCTCAAATTTCCTGAACTAGAATCACTTAGCAACATTTAACAAGCTCCCAGATGATTAACATCTGTGTTAGCATTAGAGAGGCACTGTCAAAATCAGCCGTATACTGATTTTGTGATAATTTGATTAAAAGTTACTGTTTATTTCAACAATTTCCTAAGAGGTTAATTGCATGGCACTTCCTTGAAAACTTTAGGACTACGGAGCGGAACTTTACAATGAATGTATTGAAGCAAAAGCTTGTCTTCATAATTTAAGGGGTGTCATTCTCTCACAGAGGCTATGTTGAGTCATGTGAGTAAATCTTAGTTAAATGATATTAACCAAATTTAACATGGTTTAAACGTTTATACTGAAATAGTTCTATTTAAAATTGTTAAAATAATCATCTTTGTATCCATGTTGTATTTTACTTTGCTTTCTAACTTGCTAAATAACCAATGTGATACTCTGTGTCATGCAGGTTTTGAGCACCAAAAACGAGAGATGTATTTTTTCATTCTCAAATACCTAGCAAGGTTCAGTTCGGTTGCTCAGTCATGTCTGACTCTTTGCGAGCCCATGAACTGCAGCATGTTAGGCTCCTGTGTCCATCTCCATCTCCCAGAGCTTGCTCAGAACCCATGTCCATCGAGTCGGTGATGCCATCCAACCATCTCATCCTCTGTCGCCCCCTTCTCCTCCCACCTTCAATCTTTCCCAGCATCAGGGTCTTTTCCGGTGAGTCAGTTCTTCCCATCAGGTAGCCAAAGTATTGGAGTTTCAGCTTTAGCATCAGTCCTTCCAATGAACATTCAGGACTGATTTCCTTTAGGATTGACTGATTGGATCTCCTTGGAGTTCAAGGGACTCTCAAGAGTCTTCTCCAACGCCACAGTTCAAAAGCATCAAATCTTCTGTGCTCAGCCTTCTTTATAGTCCAACTCTCACATCCATACATGACTACTGGAAAAACTATAGATTTGACTAGACAGACATTTGTTGGCAAAGTAATGTTCTGCTTTTTAATATGTTGTCTAGATTTGTCATAGCTTTTCTTCCAAGAAGTAAGTGTCTTTTAACTACATGGCCGAAGTCACCATCTGCAGTGTTTTCGGAGCCCAAGAAAATAAAGTCTCTCACTGGTAAAATTTACCCATCTCAAAATATTATTTATCTCTTCAGATATGACATGGACCATTAGCTTTCTAAGTTGAAGATATGCTGGAGAGAATAAAGCAAAGGGAAAGGAAGAGGGAGATAGAATAGAGTTCTTGGGAAATCTATCACATTCTCAAGAATCTGAAAACTACAACTTGACAGATCTATATTTGTCCTTTTTCTGATCTTTGTAAATACCACGATTGACTGTTGTAAAACTATAATAATGTGATACATATATTTAAGTGTCTATATTTTATGCAGGTATCTGCATTCGTTTTAGTTGCTTAGTCATGTCTGCCTCTTGCGACCCCATGGACTACAGCCTGCCAGGCTCCTCTGCTCATGGGATTCTCTACGCAAATAATACGGGAGTGGGTAGCCATTTCCTTCTCTAGGGGAGCCTCCCTAACCAGTAATCAAACCCAGGTCTCCTACACTGCAGGAAGATTCTTTGCTAACTGAGCTACAGGGAAGCTTATATCTACATAGAATAATTCTTTAATATTGTAGAAAGCTACTGTGGAGGATACAGTTGTAACATTATCAGAGGATTATATATCAATGCTTTTTCATTTGATTTAAGATATCTGTGTTAGTTGCTCAGTCATATTCAATTCTTTGCAATCCCATAGACTGTAGCCCACCAGTCTCCTCTGTCCATGGAATTCTCCAGGCAAAAATATTAGATTGGGTTGCCATTCCCTTCTCCCGGAGATATTCCTCATTCAGGGATCAAACCTGGGCCTTTTGCATTGCAGGAGAATTACTGTCTGAGCCACCAGAGAAGCCCATGATTTTAAGTATAGTAGTTAGGATTGGGAACTCAGGTACACCCATGGCGGATTCATATCAATGTATGGCAAAACCAATACAGTACTGTAAAGTAAAATAAAGTAAAAATAAAAATTAAAAGAAAAAAAAAGCATCAAAAATAAATAAATAAATAAATANCCCACCAGTCTCCTCTGTCCATGGAATTCTCCAGGCAAAAATATTAGATTGGGTTGCCATTCCCTTCTCCCGGAGATATTCCTCATTCAGGGATCAAACCTGGGCCTTTTGCATTGCAGGAGAATTACTGTCTGAGCCACCAGAGAAGCCCATGATTTTAAGTATAGTAGTTAGGATTGGGAACTCAGGTACACCCATGGCGGATTCATATCAATGTATGGCAAAACCAATACAGTACTGTAAAGTAAAATAAAGTAAAAATAAAAATTAAAAGAAAAAAAAAGCATCAAAAATAAATAAATAAATAAATAAATATAGTAGCTTACATTTCTGGAGAAGGCAATGGCACCCCACTCTAGTACTCTTGCCTGGAAAATCCCATGGACGGAGGAGCCTGGTAGGCTGCAGTCCATGGGGTCACTAAGAGTCGGACATGACTGAGTGACTTCCCTTTGACTTTTCACTTTCATGCATTGGAGAAGGAGATGGCAACCCACTCCAGTGTTCTTGCCTGGAGAATCCCAGGGACGGCGGAGCCTGGTGGGCTGCTGTCTCTGGGGTCGCACAGAGTTGGACACGACTGAAGCGACTTAGCAGCAGCAGCAGCAGCAGCAGTTTACATTTCTTTACCATATCTCTGAGGCTCTGTGAACATGCAGAATCAAATGATCAGCAAGGTATTTAACAGGTACTTAAATTACCTGTTAAACATCCAGCTGATATTCCGCTGTATGCTAAACAACTTGGTAAAGTTTATAAAACATATATTTCAATTTTTATGTTCTTTCTTACTAGGTACTTTAAGACCTATTTTCAATTCTGAAAGCAGGGATGAGTCTATTTGCCAATAAAATGACATTAATGTTATACAAAGTAATAGATTAATGGAAGGTTAACTTGCAAAGGAACTAAATTTTTCACTATATCATTAAGAACTTAATGATACTTCAATAAAATCCATTCACATCTTGGTAAGTACAAGATTAACAATGTACAAGAACAGAAGAAAGGAAAAGATGTATTTAGTCAGCAAAAGATTATTATATACAAGTTTTTGCAAGTTTGTGTACAGCTATTACATTTCAACTCACCATTAATCCTAATCTATTAAAATTTTTACCATAAATATCAACACTTAAGACCTCTAGTATGATACTATATACTATTTTAAGTTCTTTGGCTCTCAATTAGAAAGCATTTTTTTTTGCAATTAACTTCCACGAATGGTTAAATTATAATTATTAAATTGCACTTCTCATTAAGAGTGTACTAATTTCCGAGGAGATGTAGTTTAGATTTGGTTTCACTTGATAAGACTTAATTCAAAAACACTGATTGGTAATTAAAGACATTGCTCTCTATATGGAGCAGAACAGTGGAACTGAAGCTTTTTTGTCTTCTCTCACTTCCTAATTTCCATTCCCTCTCCTTAGAGGGAACTGTTGGGGTTTTTTTCCCTCTATTTAAAACAGATCCACATAAAAATGTTTGTAGATATTGATGGAAACCAAATCATACTGCATGGAAAACAAACATGTTGGACAATGTTTGCACCACATCTGAAATGTACCTCTTTTTTTAGTGAATTAGTATTTGCTTTGGTTGCCATTAAAACATTATAATTTTGACCATGAAGTGCCCAGGTGTTTGAAAAACATTATTTGAATGAATATAAAAGAGTTAAAAAGCCTATTCCAGCACTGATTTGAACTTTATAACTTTTTCATTTTTGCAAAGGTAGTTGGGGAAAGGGAGTTAAAGTGGTTTTAGTTAGGCACTGGAGTCATTCACTGAATCATAGTTTACAGTTTTCAAGAGCATACTTAAATCCCTAAAGTAGCTCATGGCATGTACAGTCTAGAGAATGGCTCTGCATATTAAGTGATCATTATCTGAACAGCAAATAAATAGCTGGTGTACTTAAATGAAATCACAGTATCATTGAAATATACATTCCCTAAATGTATTTACCAATTGTAGGAAACTAGCATTTATAAAAATTGAATTTAGGTAAAAATGGTGTTTTGGGAGCAAACCACATGTTTTCTCGTATACATTTAATATGCAGTATCTGACATTATATCTTGAAGAGAATGCTATTTTATTTGCATATTTGAAACCTGTTTCAGATGTTAACTCAAAGATCACCTAGGTGGGAGCTGCTCTGATCATATTATTTAAAACTGCAGAGGACTGACATTACCAATATGCTGGATGAAGCCCTGGAGTCTTCCCTCCCTGTGACATCCCCAACACATCAGCTCAAAAGCAATACACAGATCAGTGCCCTTTGTGAGACATGCAGAAACTAGACAAGAGGAGTACTCCAGAGGACTGTGAAAACAGCATCAGTGAAAGGGCAGGCAACAGGGAGACACTCACTCACCAGAAGCTGCACCCTGGCATGGTGCCACGTGATTGGCAGGGAACCATCAGCCCCTAGCTTCTGTCAACACCCCAACTGCATTCTTTATGAAAATAGAAAAAGCAATTCTGAAATTCATGCAGAACCAGAAAGGACCTCAAATAACTAAAACAGTCTTGAAAAAGAGCTAAGCTTGAGTTGAACATGACTTGGTAACTAAACCACTAAGCTTGTTTCTTTATTATAAAATACATGACAAAACGATAGCAACTTAAAAAGTATGGTATTGGCATAATGAGAGGTATATGTATCCATGTAACACAGCAAGAAATCCAGAAATAAATCCACACAAATAAGGTCAACTGATTGATAAGGTACCAGGAATACACAGTGGAGAATGAATAATATCTTTAACAAATACTGCAAAAGAATGAAATTGGATCCTTATCTTTCACCATATACAAAAGTCAATACAAATGGATTAAAGACCATAAAACAATGGAATAGATCATGAAATCTGAAACTGTACAACTCCTAGAAGAAATAGTAGAGGAAAACTCCATGATATTAATCTTAGTAATGATTTCATGGATATTAAACCCAAGGCACAGGCAACAAAAGCAAAAATAAATAAGTGGGAGTATATGAAACTAAAACCCTTCTACAATGAAAAGGAAATAGTGCAAATAGTGAAAAGATAATCTTCAGAATGAAAGAAAATATTTACAAACCATATATTTGACAAAAGGGTCATTTACAAATATATAAAAATCTTCTACAACTCAATAGCAATATAATAATAATAATCTGATTTTAAAATGAGCTAAGGACTTGAATGGCTCAATGGGTAAAGAATCGACCCACAATGCAGGAGATGAAGGAGATGCGGGTTCAGTCCCTGGGTCGGAAAGATCCCCTGGAGGAGGAAATGGCATCTCATCCAGTACTCTTACCTGGGAAATCCCATTGACAGAAGAGCCCGGAAGGCTACAGTCCATGAGGTCCCAAAGAGTCCAACACACTGAGCAACTGTCACTTTCACACTATGCCTACAATGGCCAACAGGTATGTGAAAAGTTGCTGAACACTGAAAAATGCTAAACGTTACTAATCATCACGTCAGTATCCCACCATACCATTTAGGATGTCTGTTACTAAAAAAAAAAGAAAAAAAGACACCTAGTGTTGGCAAGTTTGTGGGAAAGTTTGAGCCCTTAAACACACAGAGGAGAGGAGGTGATACGAAGACAAAGCAGGAACTGGAGTTATGTGACCGTAAGCCAAGGAATGTTAAGAACTGCCAGCAGTCACCAGGAACTAGGAGATGTGGCGTAGATTCTTCCTGACCATCCATGTCAACACCCTGAGTCTGAACTTCCGACCTCCAGAAATAGCAGAAATAAAGTTCTATTGTTCTAAGCTATCATCCCTGTGGTAACGTTATGGCATCCTTAGATGCATCTTTTTTACATGGGAGAAATTTTTCAATAACAGTAGANTCACCAGGAACTAGGAGATGTGGCGTAGATTCTTCCTGACCATCCATGTCAATACCCTGAGTCTGAACTTCCGACCTCCAGAAATAGCAGAAATAAAGTTCTATTGTTCTAAGCTATCATCCCTGTGGTAACGTTATGGCATCCTTAGATGCATCTTTTTTACATGGGAGAAATTTTTCAATGACAGTAGAAGTTATCCACAAAGTTCAAAATCTTTAAAATGCTGCTATTCATTTTTTTACAGTTAATATTAAAGATTTCATTGTTTTGTTACTTAATAAGTATGATCTGATAGTGACCAGCACAGAGCAGTAACAACAACTGGACAGTCAAAACTGCCTCCTTCATGTGTTGAAGAAAAAAATACGTTAGCTCCTTCTGAAGTTAATGTCTATATAGTGACGGCTGGCGCAGCGGAAAACGATTTCTCATTGTGTGCGTGTGTGCGTGCCGTGTCTGTGTGTAAACAAGATATTTAATAACTCCATAAATGTATATGAAGTTTATTAGGGATTATCGGCAGGGCTCTTTTCCACCTTTCTCCCTAAGTTGCTTGACTGAGAACGTTAGCAGAAGATCTAAAAATTTATTTATTTTTTGTTGTGTAAAATGACTTCTTCCTCAGAGCTCCTACGGCGCTTATGCTTTATCTGGAAATGTATCCCAACTTTTCTTATGTCAACCCCTCATGTATTTCCATAAACGGCTATACAGATGTTTTATTAGTATTTAATATCTCTCAATATACAGTCTTGACGTACTCCTTTTCCTATTTGGAACCAGTCTGTTGTTACATGTNAGCTTGTGTTTCTTCCAGTCCAGCATTTCTCATGATGTACTCTGCATAGAAGTTAAATAAGCAGGGTGACAATATACAGCCTTGATGTACTCCTTTTCCTATTTGGAACCAGTCTGTTGTTCCATGTCCAGTTCTAACTGTTGCTTCCTGACCTGCATACAGATTTCTCAAGAGGCAGGTCAGGTGGTCTGGTATTCCCATCTCTCTCAGAATTTTCCACAGTTGATTGTGATCCACACAGTCAAAGGCTTTGGCATAGTCAATAAAGCAGAAATAGATGTTTTTCTGGAACTCTCTTGCTTTTTTTCCATGATCCAGTGGATGTTGGCAATTTGATCTCTGGTTCCTCTGCCTTTTCTAAAACCAGCTTGATAGAACTAAAAGTTTGGTGTGATTGAGGCATAGTGAAGTGGGGTGGACAGGGGATACGTTTTATTTGTGTTCAGTTGCTAAGCCCTTTGAAACCGCACAATGGCAGCACGCCACACTTCCTTGTCCTTCAGTATCTCCCAGAGTTTGCTCAAACTCATGTCCATAGAATCAGTAATACCATCCAACTATTTCATCCTCTGTCACCTCTTTCTCCTCCTGCCCTCTCTTTCCCAGCATCAGGGTCTTTTTCAGTGAGTTGGCTCTTGGCATCAAGTGGCCAAAGTATTAGAGCTTCAGCTTCAGCATCAGTCCTTCCAATGAATATTCAAGGTTGATTTCCTTCGGATTGACTGGTTTGATCTCCTTGCAGATCAAGGGACTCTCGAGAATCTTCTTCAGGACCACAATTCGAAACGATATGGTGAGATATAAAAGAGGAGAGTGTGGACAAGGTGGTGACAAGTTATGTAAGACATTTTAAAGGGTTGGGACTTTATTCTAAAATGGAAGCCAGGGACTCCCCTGGTGGTCCAGTGATTGAGTCTGCCTGCCAATGCAGCATTCATGGTTCCATCTCTGGTCCAGGAAGATTCCACATGCCGAGGGGCAACTGAGCCCACAAGCCATAATGACGGAAGCCTGTGCACCTAGAGCCCATTCTCTGCAACAAGAGAAGCTGCTGCAGTGAAGAACCTGTGCACTGCAACTAGAGGGTAGCCCCTGCTAACCCCAGCTATAGAAACCCAAGAATCAACAGAAACCCAGCACAGCCAAAAATAAACAAAATAAAATGGAAGCCATTGTAAGATTTAAAGAAGGGGAATGACATGACAAGATTTTCTTTTGAAAGATAACTCTGACTCTAACATGGAAAAAGGCTTGGAAGTAAAGGAATTATAAGCAAAGGAATACAACAAGAGGCTAATTTGGTTACTCAGGGAAAAATTTTTTTAAAAAGTGAAAATAGCCAGTACTATCAGTCTGAGCAATGATTTTATTTTTATGGCCACAGATTCATGAGAGATTTAGAACAATTTTCCCCCTTGACTGGGCTGTGGACCATCTCTACATGTTTCTGGACTGAAGCATTTATGTAGGTTGATGTGCTCTCATAGACAGGAGACAGGAAAAGGAAAGGATTTGAAAGAAAGATAATCTGTTCAGGTTGAGCTTGCTAAATGGGAGGCGTTTGTGTGTCACTGAAGAGAAGTCAGGCAGCAGTCGAAATATACGGGTCTGAAGGTGAACAATTTGGGATGTAAATGTAGCTTTGAGAACCAGCAACATATAGATAGCAATTTCAGGCATAGGAATGGATGAGATTGTACAGCAAGAGTCTAGAGTGTGAAGAGGTCAAGACACAACCTACCTGAACACCAGTATTTAAGGAATAAACAAAAATAAAAGCATCTGTGAAGCAGACTGAGAAAGATTTTTCTCAAGAACTAGGAGAAAAGCAGAGGAGTCGTTTCCAATTTAGGGCAAGAGATATAATAAGAATGGAAGGGTTAACAGTACTGAACNAACACCAGTATTTAAGGAATAAACAAAAATAAAAGCATCTGTGAAGCAGACTGAGAAAGATTTTTCTCAAGAACTAGGAGAAAAGCAGAGGAGTCGTTTCCAATTTAGGGCAAGAGATATAATAAGAATGGAAGGGTTAACAGTACTGAACATTACCCAGGGGTCAACGGAGGTAAGGACTGGAAAGTTTCCAGTGGGCACAGAGAAGAAGAAGTGGTGGATCACCTCGACGATAGCCATTTCAGTAGAGACGGGACACCAGCCAAGGTGTAATGGGTGAGAAGGTGAGGTGAGTGAACTTTGCCAACTTTCTGTGGAAGCTAGGAAGCGGTGAGAGAGTATGATGACAAGGATGTGAGGCCCTGATAAGATAATAGATTCGGGGTCAGGAGGTTTTGTAGTTTCTGTAGAGAAGCAGGCATAGCTACTTGTGTGAAGAGTAGGAGAGAGATGACTGAAAAGAGAAGGCTTTCCAGGTATTATAGCACAAAGCTCCAAGTTAGTGCTCAGGACCATGAATTTATAGTAGCTCTAGTCTCTAGCCTGGTGTGATTAAAGTTTGAATCATCTCCTTTACCCCCAAAGCCAGAAAGATATAATGTGATATAAAGTCATTCACCTTTCCATCAAACTGTAAGATGTGTAGAAAACTTAGGGAAATTGTTGTAGTGTATTTTATGGAACAGTTCAATGACATATTCAGCAATGTTAAAATTTCAGTCTCTTGACGATCTAGTTCACAGTTTGGAAGATCATGTTTCTTCGTAGAAAAAGCCTTAAACGATTCTCTTAAACAACTTATTTGATTATTCTTCCTCCATTAGTTTCAAAGGCTGTTCATCAGATCCTTAGAGAATGAGCAACTTCCTATTCATGCCAAAAACCAGTCCTTCTAATCATGGGATTCCAATGTTGCATCCCATTGGCACTTTTTGTTTTAAACTGTATGATTATCTCAGAAAACAGATGACCTCTATAATCAGGTCATATTCATCTCACTTCACTTGAAATATTTTTTAAGCCTTGTGCTCATATTATCTATTCTTAATCAAATTTTATCTAGGTCTACTTCCTCCATAGAAAAGTCATCTTAAATTCTTCTTGATTATTGATGAGTAATATATAATGGATCTTTGGAGAGACAAGGTTGTTAAAGGTATGCCTGGTCATGTTACTACTGGACATAAAGAAAAACTTTCAACACTGTTTACAGTAATCAGTCCTCCTCATTTCTGGTTTGTCGGCAAAGCCCTCTAGGAAATGATATATACATGGTCAATATAGTGTTATACATCCTTGCTATCCATCAATGTATCTGCCACTTTATGTATACAGTAAGCTCCCAATGAATATTTATTGACTACCTGAATAAGTGAGTTTTTATATCATTGAAAAGGAGTTACTCGTTAACATCTATTCTTCAAGAATGTCAAGCTGTGTCTAAAAGCAATCATGTGACAATTGTAATATTGTCCTACGCTTCTATACGTTAATTTACATGCTTTAACATTCACTTTCAGATGGCAAGCACATAAAGCATTTTTTTTTTTTCGTATTTGCAATGATCCCACACAGTCAAGATTCTCAGTGGCGCTATGACACATTGACCTTGAAATCCACATGTTACAACACTGGATGGTGGCTCAGGAAAATACATCTGTATGTGTGTGTGTTGTGTTGTGTTGTTTTAGTGTTGAATATTGTAGCTGGGCTTCTTAATAAGGAGACAAGAGGTTGAATACCTCGGGGACAAATGCTATGCATACACTGAAAGGCTATGCTCATCTCTTCTGAATACTTAATAATGGAGAGGAGACTGGTGCTGAGCAAGCAGGATATTCAGGATATTAGTGTGAACCATGGAAAACTGCTGCACAGTCAAAACTGATGGAAAAAGTCTCATTGAGCAGCTTTGAAAATATATTTTTTATTTCAAAAACCAGGTAATTTTTCTAAAGATTTGGGATTAAGATTACTTTCTGAGTTTTTGACTCCCACGTGGCTCAGTGGTAAAGAATCTACCTACCATTGCAGGAGGCGCAGGGTTTGATCCCTGGGTCAGGAAGATCCCCTGGAGTAGAAAATGGAAACACACTCCAGTATTCTTGCCTGGGAAATCCCATAGACAGAGGAGCCTGGCAGGCTACAGTCCATGGGTTCACAAGGAATCTACAGGACTTAACAACGAAACAACAACAATGAGAAAGGAAGCGCTGTTTTCTAAATTTGGCTGCTTAAGTCTATTGGTCTATCATTGGGGTGAAATGTGACAAAAAGAGATAATTGAAGCACAGCACCAGAAAGTTTGAGCCAGGGGAAAAAATTTCAATCACCGCTTTAATATACAAATGATCATTTTCATGAAATGGATAACCGTTTACACGAAAAAACTATTTTGTTCTGTTTACTCTCAGTATCCTAAACATCAAAGACATTTAATGTGGGTTTTGCTTTAAGCATACTCTTGTACTAGCTTCTTTTTGTTTCAGCATTTCATTTTTCCAATTGTTTCTGAAAGCATTGGTCATGCACCTAGTTCCACGCAAAGTTCTTTGCAAAGTCATGCCAGAGAGAAAAAGAGAGCAGGATTCTTGTTTATCCTGGAAAAGCTGTTAAATATTTTCATGCTGGGCATGGTTCAGTACTGTCCATTAAAAATGTTTGTATATACCTTCAGCAGTTAGAAGAAAACATTACTTGATTCCTCTATTTTACCCACAATGGATGCTCCTCTAACTAGTCTGTTATATGGTTTGAGTTGATAAACTCCCAAGGAGAAATTAATAGGCTACCCTTCCATTTGCAGAATTGGATACATTAANTTTTCCAAATTTGCTGGCATATTGAGTGCAGCACTTTCACAGCATCATCTTTCAGGATTTGAGAGCTCAACTGGAATTCCATCACCTCCACTTGGAACAACAGACTGGTTCCAAATAGGAAAAGGAGCATGTCAAGACTGTATATTGTCACCCTGCTTATTTATCTTCTATGCAGAACGCTTGGCTGGAAGCGTTTCACTGACTCGATGGACGTGAGCCTGAGTGAACTCTGGGAGTTGGTGATGGACAGGGAGGCCTGGCGTGCTGCAATTCACGGGGTCACAAAAAGTCGGACACGACTGAGCGACTGAACTGAACTAAATATCTCTCAAGTATATATAATTTTCTGTCAAACAAAGAACATTCTTGGAAGCAAAGGCCCTGTTTTTCACAGCACATAGCAAACTCTTGTATAAACAAAGTGCTGAAACCAGGGTTGGTTTGCTTTTATTAAAAAAGAATTTTGAGCTCTTATTTGCACAACAAAAGTATTTTTTTGTAGCAACATTCTCCATGACTGCCCTTGTGTTAATTATTTTCTACTATTATTATTAATACTTTTACCTCTGCCTTGTATCTTTGGAGGGTGTTATTTTGGAAAATTGGAATTTCAAGAATTGAGAAGGGAGAATTCAAGAATTAGAGCTACAGAATATGGTATTCCAGTTTTATTTCTGGACATAGAAAAGATTATCGCTGTAAATATGAGAAACCAGGCTGCTTGCCATGCATCAGGGCTCATTCCTGTTACATACTCCAGAACTCCCTCTAGTAATTCTTTCACCACCCAAATATAAATAATAAAATCATCAAACAGAGAAACAAATGTACACATAGACAACAGTAGAAATCTGTTTTTGCTGACTTTACATATATTCCTTAAGGAAATCCCATTGGCTCAAAATTCAAAATACAATCAGAACTGGATCTTTCCTTATCACTATACCATTACCACACTGGACTGAACACCATTGTTTCTTGCTGAGATATTTGCCTCCAGTGATACTTCTTCAACATGGTAGCCAAGATGATCCTTTAAAAAAAAAATCTGTGGAGTCATATTACTCTTTTATCATGGGCCTTCCTTTTCCTCTGAGTAAAAGTCTAAGCCTTTACAGTATGAAAGTCCTATAGTAGGAAATGTAAGCATTTTATTCCAAGGGTGCTTTCTGAAGTCTGATTAAGCCTATGAACCCAACTTCAAATTAATATTTCCAAATGCAAACTATTTCAAGATTGCAAAGGAACTCAACTATACTGAAGTGTTGCTCTCAAAATATTCAGTATATGAAGAAATTTATGGTACAGCAATGATAGGCTTTTTCAGTAAGGTATTACATAAAGTTGGTTTTCCCTAGTGCTGGACTTGATAACTGCTGCAGTTTTGAAGTGACCATGGCCATAAAAAGTAGTTTTAGATACTTTCATAAACTGAAATACTTTCATATGACATAAAAATAATTATCCTAAATTAATAGATAATACATTTCCGTTAGAAATGTATGTGTTCATGCTGGGTCATGTTTGATTCTTTGTGATCCCTTGGACAGTAGCCTGCCAGGTTCTTCAGTACAAGGGATTTTCCAGACAAGAATACTGGAGTGGGTTGCCATTTCCTGCTCCAGAGGATCTACCCAACCCAAGGAGGCAACCTGCGTTCTTCTCTGTCTCCTGCTTGGCAGGATTCTTGATCATTGAGCCACCTGGAAAGCCTGTTAAGCTACTTAATTTGTGGTAATTTGTTATAGCAACAGTAGAAGCTACTATACATTTCTATGGCTTCCCTGGTGGTGCAGACAGTAAGGAATCTGCCTGCCATGTGGGAGATCTGGGTTTGATCCCTGGCTTGGGAACATTCCCCTGGAGGGGGGCATGGCAGCTCACTCCAGTATTCTTGCCTGGAGAATCCTATGGACAGAGGAGTCTGGTGGGCTAGTTGATGGGGTCATGAAGAGTTCGACATGACTTAGCGACTGAAAAGCAAGAACAAAATCAAGATGTTGGTGGAGCTTTGCTTCTTTTGGAGGCCCTAGGGGAGGATCTCTCTCCTTGCCTTTTCAGCATCTAGAGGTCACATACGTCCCTTGGCTAGTGGCTCCTTCCTTCATCTTCAAAGCGTTTCTCTCCTATTTCTGCTCCTTCCTCTAATTTTCTTTCTCTACCTGTGATGCTTCTGGCTCCCTCTCAAATAGACCCCTGTGATTACATTGAACTCACCAGGCAGTCAAGGATAATCCCCATATCATGTCGAGACCCTTAATAACATTTGTAAAGCAGTTACCATGTTGTAAGATAAAACATCCATAAAGGTTATGGAGATTAGGATTAGGAGGTGCATATCTTGAGGGGGGGTGGTCCCCCACCATATTGAGCCCACCATATTGAGACTGAAAATAATGTTTCCCATCACAATTCATGAACACTCTCTCTGTTTCATTCCATGCCAGGATGAAGAAATCTTGCCCTTTAAAGCCTTTGCAACTAATATCTCTTTGACTTCATCTTCTATTGTTTTCCTTCTTTGACAACACTCCCAAAGTGATAGTGAAAGTCAGTCATGTTTGACTCTTTGTGACCCCATGGGCTATACAGTCCATGGAATTCTCTGGTCCAAAATACTGGAGTGGGTAGCCTTTCCTTTCTCCAAGGGATCTTCTCAACCCAGGAATCGAACCTAGATCTCCTCACATTGCAGGTACATTCTTTTACCAGCTGAGCCCCCAGGGAAGCCCAAGAATACTGGAGTGGGTAGCCCATCCTTTCTCCAGGGGATCTTCCTGACCCAGGAATCAAAGCAGGGTTCCTCCATTGCATGTGGATTCTTTACCAGTTGAGTTACCAGGGAATCCCTTGACAATACTGCCAGGGTGCAACCAATATTTTATTATTTCTCATTTTTTCCATTCCAGGAATCACTCTCTAGCATACAATTTGATTCACTTATTTTTTTATTGTGTGTCCCATGTGATTACACTCCAACTCCCTCTGAAATAAAACTTGGCAATAACAGGAGTCTTAGTTTTAGTCACTTGTTTATTCCAAATTTCTTGGCAGGATCCCAGCACTTAACAGATACTCAATAAGCATGTCCTGAAACCATCCAAATTAACCATAGACTCTAACAAAGTTGAGGACACTATTATATAAGAAAATGCTACACTTTCACCTCTATTTCTAGCTTTATTTCTTCAGTGAATAAATATACATGAGATGAGAGGCACAGAAAGCAATAAGATACACTAGAAAACGTCAGTCATAACAACTCAAAAAAGTTGACTAGGAAAAACGTTCGAGCAGGAAAAGCCATTGCTCTCTCCTGCATGCTGTCTTTGTTTCAAAAATATAGTATCAGTCTGCTCAGGCTACCACAACGAAATATCATAGAGTGAGTGACTTAACAGTGGACATTTACTTTCTCAGAGTCCTGGAGTCTGAAAGCCTAAGATTAGGGTGACGTCCTGGCTGGTTCCTGGTGAGGACTCCGTAGTAAGCCACTGCTTCTCACTGGTGCTCACGCGGTCTTTCCTCGCTGTGTGCGCACGGAGAAAGATTGCGCTCTGCTCTCTTTTTTCCCTATACCGGAGACTTCTCTGGGATCAGGGCCCTGCAGTTAGGACAATACTAACCTTAATTACCTCTATAAGGGCCCCATATTCAGAAACAGTTGCACTGGAAGGGTGGAGCTTCGGCACGTTAACTTGAAGAGGGAGCACAAACATTCAGTCCATACATTTGGCGTAACCAGTGTGTTAGCNAGAGACTTCTCTGGGATCAGGGCCCTGCAGTTAGGACAATACTAACCTTAATTACCTCTATAAGGGCCCCATATTCAGAAACAGTTGCACTGGAAGGGTGGAGCTTCGGCACGTTAACTTGAAGAGGGAGCACAAACATTCAGTCCATACATTTGGCGTAACCAGTGTGTTAGCAGAAAGAACACGTGAGTGCTTCATATTGATCACACTATCATCCAACGCAAATCAAGCTTTCAAGTGGAAGATGGATCCTTTTATGTTAAATATGAATTCTTCTCAGAGGAATAAAAGGTGGTGGTACAGGGGGGACGAAGCTATTAATAACTGTAGAAATGTTAGCAAGAATTTCAGATGCCTCAGTCAATAACAGTGACAGCATGGCTCCTGTCAAGAGAAAATTGCGCCTGACAAATCTATCGGCTTTCTTTGCAGGGTAAATATTCTTGGATAATGAGGAAAACACAGAATACAATCTCTTTAAACTTTTAAAATGCCTTGAATGAGTTTTCATACCTAAAGTTACACGAAAATTACAGGAACAGTAAAATGCAAGGTTACTGGCTTGTCACAGATAGGAAACTAGCTTAGAGATAAGAAACAAAGATGAGTAAGTATTGGGAAAGTTCGATTCAACACTTTAATGAATTATTTAGATGGTGGAGTACACAGTGAACAGCAAAGCAAGAATAAAAAATTCAATATTTTCTTGGAATACAGAGAGGTATTTCATAGACTCTTAAATATAACAAATGCAATATAATAATTTAATAGAAAATGATGCATATTTTATTTAGACAAACTGAGTTGAACATTAAAACTCACGACTTGCCTTACTCATTAGGTGAGCTTTTACCCCAAACCAGTATCATTGTGAAGTTACTTTTAGCACTCTCCTCTCTGGATCCTTCTTAAATTAGGGCAAGAGTGTGTGTGTTAGTCGCCCAGTCATTTCTGACTCTTTGCAACCTCATGGACTGTAGTCCACCAGGCTCCTCTGTCCATGGAATTCTTCAGCAGGAATACTGGAGTGTGTTGCCATTTCTTTCTCCAGGGGATCTTCCTGACCCAGAGATCGAACCCCGGTCTGCATTGCAGGCAGATGCTTTACCATCTGAGCTACCTGGGACACCCAAATTAGGGCAAGAGGGGATGTAAAATAAAATTTTAACAATAGTTTCATATAATAAAATTCTAAAAAGCACATCAAGTGGAATAGCATATGAACTTTTGAATATAGAAAATAGGTGTGTTTATAAAAAATACCAACTGGTTCATTTTCTGTGACTTGACATTTGAAAAATGAGTGTATTAAGATTGCTATTTTTGCAGATGATAGCAGCATTTCAGCTTGTGTAACAATCATCTTTCTAACAATTTAAAAGGGAATTATTAACTCATCTAAGAATCCAGGGGATTCCTTTCTTCTCTGATTAGATGGTTAAAATTCCCTGTAGCAGGAAATATACTTCTATCAGCCTCCAGATTCCCAGCTTTGAATTGGCCAGAAACAGTCTGCCCTTCATTGTATCATGGGCATGTATTGGGTGATAGGCCCAACACCACACCAGTCACCTAGATGAACCAGTTATCTAGAGTATTCTGTTTAGCTAGGCCCAGGTCTCCTTGCCACTTCTCCTTTCCACATTCTGGAAAGGGATCAATCCCACTCAAACTGCATATAATCCTTTCCACGCTGAGAAAAGCATCCATTTGTTACCAGAGTAAAGGGTGGTAGTGAGAACTTTTCACATAAACAAACAAGTAGCGAATCACTAGAATGAAATTTGCAATGTGAGCAAGGGGGACAAGAGTAAAGGGCGGGCAGTCCTGAGGTAAAGGAATGCCTCCCGCCCTTTACAAGGGCTTTGCAAACGGAAAACGTGATTTGAAGCCAATCATGTAAGAGAATGTGGCCCAGGAGGCCTTAAAGAGGGAAAATGTTACAAACTGCTTTCTCTGCAATTATGGATACTCCAGAAGCGGGGTGGGGAATGCACTCCTTGGCCACATTTTTATATGACTTTCTAGAGATCAGCTTATTTATCACCTTCTCAAAAATTTTTGTTTCTTGACACCCCAAATATCTCTAGAGTTGTTTAATATCATATATTCATATTATTTAATTATCTCAATAAGTAAAAAAAAACAAAAAGTTTCCTCAATTACCATCTGCTCTCACTTTAAAGATACAAGCATAATACAGTTAGGGACCTTCTCCTCTTGCTTTTTACTTTCTTTCCAGAACTGAACAACATGGTTGAAAAACACTAGGTGGAAAAAAATTTGCATCCATATGCACTCGAGAACCCAAGCTTCAACGTGATCAGTACCACAGAGCCTCAAAAGTGGTCTTCAGTGACAGCAGCTCCTTCTTGTACATTGAATAGCTTTGATTTAAAGTGGAGGTTAGAGTTGGACCATAGTCTTTAAAAGGCAACATCAGTAAGTTATTTACAGACACTTGGTGTTGGAGTTGCACTTCTGAGGAACCTTAGAGGTGTATTCCCAGAATGACGAGTCCCTCGTATATATCACCTGAGCTGAGAATCAGAACTCATCCTTTTTGAAGAAGAATCTCCAGAAGCCCCAGTACAGAATGTTCACAATGCCTCACCTAGTATAAAGCATTGCTTGAGGAATTATGATATACTAAATGATGTACTTAAAACAATTATCTGTCCATCTGGTTCATATCTATACTCATGATATTTCATAGAGACAGTCTGTGTGCTACAGACCTCATCCTCACAACATCTAAACCGCCTATGGGTGGAGAATACTTCTGCCCAAACTTGATTTTTACTTGAATATCAGTTTCCTTAGATTTGCTTAAAGCTAGAGTAATTCACTTAGGACAGTCTGAACTGCAATTTTTAGGGATGCCAACTTTGGAATGCATATTAAAATGACATAGAGTTGCACAGTTTACCTGGGAGATAATATAGAGAGGAGTTTACAGACCCTCCTACCCATCAGAAGAGAGGAAAGGAGAGAAAGAACGAGGGAGAAAGAAAAAGAAAATTAGGGGAAGAGAGTGGGGAAGGGACGGGAAAGAGAGCATGTATGTATGTATGAATACCTGCTGAGCCTATCTGGGTGTAATATAAGAAATAAATATTGCTATAAAGCTCCCTGAGCTATTGTGATAAAGCCAGGTAGCCAGTTTGGCAGCACTTCATGAAGTGTTGTTAACATACTAGAGATGGAGACATTCATTCATTAAAACTGACACTGGGGAAAAAAAAAAAAACTGACGCTGAACACAACAACGTAATACACACATCAAATGAAATTACCTAAGATTAAGAGTATCCCTAAGCCTGTCATCATCTCATCCTCGTCATTGACCGCAGTAAGCTTGCCTGCCAGAACCACTCTTTCAAACATCCAACGGGATGAATGGCAATCAAGGGCAGGTAACGATTGCTTTATGTTTGATGTGTGTGTTGACGAAAGTAGCTTTCTTAATACTATTTGGATGAAAAAAAATACTGAAGTAAAAAAGTCATACACAAATAAAGCAGATCTAAGTCATTAACTCACTTATCATTTGCCTTTCAGTCTGTTCAGTTCCGGTCAGTTGCTCAGTCGTGTCTGACTCTTTGTGACCCCATGAATCTCAGCACACCAGGCCTCCCTGTCCGTCATCAACTCCCGGATTTCACCCAAACTCATGTCCATCGAGCCAGTGATGCCATCTAGCCATCTCATCATCTGTCATCCACTTCTCCTCCTGCCCCCAATCCCTCCCAGCATCAGGGTCTTTTCCAAAGAGTGAACTCTTACATGAGGTGGCCAAAGTACTGGAGTTTCAGCTTTAGCATCAGTCCTTCCAAAGAAATGCCAGGGCTGATCTCCTTCAGAATGGACTGGTTGGATTTCCTTGCAGTCCAAGGGACTCTCAAGAGTCTCTTCCAATGTTACAGTTCAAAGGCATCAATTCTTTGATGCTCAGCTTTCTTCACACTCCAACTCTCACATCCATATATGACTACTGGAAAAACCATAGCCTTGACTAGACAGACAGTTGTTGGCAAAGTAATGTCTCTGCTTTTGAATATGCTATCTAGGTTGGTCATAACTTTCCTTCCAAGGAGTAAACATCTTTTAATTTCATGGCTTCAGTCACCATCTGCAGTGATTTTGGAGCCCCCCCAAAATAAAGTCTGACACTGTTTCCACTGTTTCCCCATCTATTTCCCATTAAGTGATGGTACCAGATGCCATGATCTTTGTTTTCTGAATATTGAGCTTTAAGCCAACTTTTTCACTCTCCTCTTTCACTTTCATCAAGAGGCTCTTTAGTTCCTCTTCACTTTCTGCCATAAGGGTGGTGTCATGTGCATATCTGAGGTTATTGATATTTCTCCCGGCAATCTTGATTCCAGTTTGTGCTTCTTCCAGCCCAACGTTTCTCATGATGTACTCTGCATAGAAGTTAAATAAGCAGGGTGACAATATACAGTCTTGACGTACTCCTTTTCCTGTTTGGAATCAGTCATTTGCCTTTATGTGTGAATTATAACCAGAACTCACTGCTTTTTAAAAATTATTATTATGCAAAGCTACCGAGAAGCAAGCTTTCTATTCTTTGTCTGCAAGACTCATGAAAAGCAGCACGTTGCTGAGCCACTAAGCGTGCCCAATCTGTATTGGGGCATCTATTTCTGTTCCCTCTCAACCTTGCTCACCACCCTCTAACCCACTGTGGTAATTTTCAATATCTAGTCAGAAGCAATGAGAATAACAACAGAAGAATAATGCCCCAAACATTTTCTCTTTTTGAATAAGTAAAGTTTTTAAAGGATAGAAATTTGCATTTTGAAGTCTCCAAAATTTCAGTATATATTACACGGACTGAGAATCTAATCTATGGTCATTAAATAGGATAGACCTCAGCTGATAATATGTTTGGTAAAAATGTACACTAAATTTTATCATAAAGTATGAAAGTGAAAGTCACTCAGTGATGTCCAACTCTTTGAGACTCCATGGACTAAGTTCATGGGATTCTCCAGGTGAGAATATTGGAGTGGGTAGCCTTTCCCTTCTCCAGGGGATCTTCCCATCCCAGGGATCGAACCCAGCCCTCCCACATTGCAGGCAGATTCTTTACCACCTGAGACACTTATAGCCCAGTTTTTAAAGAATCATAAAGTATAGGGTTTTATAATAAATGTAAGCTCAGTACAATTCAGTCATTCAGTCATATCCAGCTGTTTGCGACCCCATGAATTGCAGCATGCCAGGCCTCCCTGTCCATCACCAACTCCTGGAGTTCACTCAGACTCACGTCCATTGAGTCAGTGATGTCACCCAGCCATCTCATCCTCTGTCGTCCCCTTCTCCTCCTGCCCACAATCCTTTCCAGCATCAGAGTCTTTTCCAATGAGTCAACTTTTCATATGAGGTGGCCAAAGTACTAGAGTTTCATCTTTAGCATCAGTCCTTCCAAAGAAATCCCAGGGATGAACTTCTTCAGAATGGACTGGTTGGATCTCCTTGCAGTCCAAGGGACTCTCCAGAGTCTTCTCCAACACCACATTTCAAAAGCATCAATTTCTTGGCACTCAGCTTTCTTCACAGTACAACTCTCACATCCATACATGACCACTGGAAAAACCATAGTCTTGACTACATGGACCTTTGTTGGCAAAGTACTGCCTCTGCTTTTGAATATACTATCTAGGTTGGTCATAACTTTTCTTCCGAGGATTAAACATCTTTTAATTTCATGGCTGCAGTCACCATCTGCAGTGATTTTGGAGCCCAGAAAAATAAAGTCTGACACTGTTTCCCATCTATTTGCCATGAAATGATGGGACTGGATGCCATGATCTTCGTTTTCTGAATGTTGAGCTTTAAGGCAACTTCTTCACTCTCCTCTCACTTTCATCAAGAGGCTTTTTAGCTCCTCTTCACTTTCTGCCATAAGGGTGGTGTCATCTGCATATCTAAGGTTATTGATATTTCTCCCAGCAATCTTGACTCCAGCCCAGCATTTCTCATGATATACTCTGCATATAAGTTAAATAAGCAGGGTAATGTAAGCTCAGGACCTGGTTTATATCTTCTGCTCTGGGGATTGATATTAAACTAGGGAGTTTAAGGACAGGAGAGATTTAGTTAGTATTGAGTCACATGTTTACTCCTACAGTGGAGGTGGCTAAGAAAATAAATATTTAGCTCTTCTAGTCCTTGGATTGGAAATGACATGGACACCTTCAGTAGCTAGGTCTTGAGTCATACTGACTGAAAGTAGGTATATATGACACAAAGCTTATTAAAATCCTTAATATGATTCCTTCTGTTCCTGAATGAGTGTGAAGAAAANAGATGTGATTCCTGTTTCATGGATGAGGAACCTGAGGCTGAAGAGGAAACACAGGGCAAGCGAGTGATGGAGCCAAAAGTTATCAGCCCCAAGCGTGGATCTCTTGTTCTCGCTGTCACCTGCTTGTTGAGTTTTTCAGATACTTACTGCCTTTTCCTGGGTTGCACACCTCTGGGGGACACCATGGGTTTCCATAGACTATGCTGTGAATGGTGTCTTTACGATGACAGGGGTAAACCCTGCCTCCCCCTCCTGTGTAATTCCTGCCCTCCTCATTCTTCCTGGCTTAATATAGGGTGGGGCTCAGAGTTCCCTCGCAGCTGGCCCATGGACAAAAGCTGCAAGTGCAGCGGTGGACTAAGCTCTGATCTGAAGCCCGGAGACTTGGGTTTGAATCTCACTTTCATCATTAATGCTGTGTGGCCTTGGAGAAGTCCTTTTGTCTCTCTGAGAGGTGGATATCTTCTCTGTAAAAATGGAGATGCCCTATCACCGTTTAGATGTCTGTTGGTAATTCTACATACCCCGCTCTGCATCTCCACACAGCACCACCCCTGATTGCATGCTGTGTGCTCACGACCGCATCAGCTTCTGGAGGACAGAGGTGGCGGGAGGAGGAAGCGGAGTGGAATGCGCGCTGGCTGATTTGACCTCCCCGTGCTGCTCTTAGGGAGTGATCCTTAACCCCCACGCCATCTCTTCCAGCATCTCCTGATCACTATGGTTTTCATTCTGATGCTGTTCTTGGTGAAGACTGGAGCCAGCTGACTCGTTCCTGGCATACCGTGTACATGCATTCCACAGGTATCTGTTAAGAGTCTGTGACGTGCCAAGTGTGTTCAGATGGGTGGAGATGATAGAACTCCACACAAAATGGATGAAGTTCTTGCCCTCATGCAGCTTACAGTCCTGTGGGGGAAGGGAAACCAGACAAAAGCAAAGAATCGCAGAAATATGTAATTACGGTGTAAGGCAGAGACATTTTTCTGAAGGCAAAAGAGCAGAGTAAGGGGTTAGTGAGGGGTGAGACCCTGTGCATATGTTTAAATGGTGCGTGTGTGTGTGTGAGAATGTGTGTGGAGGATGGTTGGGAAGCCTTCGCTGGGAAGGTGACCTGAATTAAGGGAAGTGAACAATGTGGTTATCTGGGGAAAGAGCTGAGTTCCTAGATTCTTGGGAACTGTTTGCTTAATGTTAAAGAAATAATTATTCATGGATCATGGGCTTACTCTGTTTAAACCCCACCTTGCTTCCTCATACTCTAATACTTTGGCCACTTAATGCGAAGAACTGACTCATTGGAAAGGACCATGATGCTGGGAAAGGTTGAAGGCAGGAGGAGAAGGGGACGACAGAGGCTGAGATGGTTGGGCGGCATCACCGACTNGGATGACAGAGGATGAGATGGCTGGATGGCATCACTGACTTGATGGACGTGAGTCTGAGTGAACTCTGGGAGTTGGTGATGGACAGGGAGGCCTGGCGTGCTGCAATTCATGGGGTCGCAAAGAGTCAGCCAGGACTGAGCGACTGAACTGAACTGAACTGAACTGAATATAATATATAAATGTTTATGCATTCAATATATATAATATGGAAGATGAAAACTCTGACCATAATCAAAAATATGTTGGTCTGCAAGAGAATGGACTCTAGGGGGAAAAATTAAGATGAGGGAAAAGAAAAAGAGAGGGGGTGCCCCGCTGTGTGTAGTATGAATCATAAGTGCAATCTATAAAGGTTCATCTTATTTTATACCAGAANATATAATATATAAATGTTTATGCATTCAATATATATAATATGGAAGATGAAAACTCTGACCATAATCAAAAATATGTTGGTCTGCAAGAGAATGGACTCTAGGGGGAAAAATTAAGATGAGGGAAAAGAAAAAGAGAGGGGGTGCCCCGCTGTGTGTAGTATGAATCATAAGTGCAATCTATAAAGGTTCATCTTATTTTATACCAGAACTTGATGTGATTGGAGTGTGTGTGTGTTGTATAGGCTGAAGGAAACTGCTTGCAGGACGATGTAGGCAAAACAGAGTCAGCTTGTGAGGACATAGATGCCATGAGCAAACAATAGTTTGAAAATATGCCCTTGGCAATTTCAAACACTTGCGAATGCTTTGGACTTTGCCAGAAACCAATACAATATTGTAAAGTAATTATCCTCTAATTAAAATAAGTAAATTAAAAATGAATAAATAAAACATTAAAAAATAAAACCTTTATCTTATATACAAATATATTGAAAAAATAAAGCTTGAGATCTGTTTTACCTGAACTTTTGAGATGAATGTTTTACAAGTGTCTTGGCTACACATCTCCAAGCTAATCCTGAAAGTTGTCAGAAGGGCACAAGATCAAGCAACAATAAAAATTTTTCACCTGCATCATCTTAGTTGGCATAAATGTTGCTGCTGTTGTTCTTTGAAATCACTATAGAAACATCAATAGTAATTTGAACACTGATATTGGTAGCTTATGACTAGATCTCATATTTTTTCTTTAAGTTACTTAATAATTCTATGATAAAGTTTAACCTCATTACTTTATTTTTAAAGGAATTATACAGTGTTTTAATTGACAAAGTTTAACCTCATTACTTTATTTTTAAAGGAATTATACAGTGTTTTAATTGAAAAGGTTAACCTCATTACTTTATTTTTAAAGAAATTATACAGTGTTTTAATTGTTAAACTGCCTGCTTCAGGTTAAAAATATTAAGAGTAGAAGAACTGGAATTAGCATGCTCTTTTTATTACAACTCTCTAAGTGATTCATTGTTCTGGATTAAGAAAGGGAAGAATTGAAGCATTTTTTACTTCTAAAAAATATAGTGGATGTAAATACACAATTTATATTTCACTCTTCTGTCAAAAATGACTCTTTGATGGGAATCTTTTAAGTTACTGACAACCAGGTTGATATTTTTGCTTTATTATATTTCATGGTCACTTATTATTAAAATTGTTTCTGAAAACAAGGTTTTTAATATAATTCCATTTTTTTTTGTCTCATGCAACAAATATTCCATCTCAAAATTTGACACTAACATTTCTCTTTTCAAAAGACCAGAAAATCAAACCTCAGAACCTAATATCAAGTACGCAGCCTGATTTTTGAAATTTGTAAGTGGTTGGTTGAATACTTTCTGTTCTGATTTTTTTTAAGGCTTTTACAGTATATATTCCTGCAAGGCTATTTTTTAAATGAATTAATAGCTGCTACTTTTATATTTGCTCTTACCCCAAATGAAGGTATTTTAGTCAGAAGACTTGTACTTTTGCAAATAGTGCTTTCAACTTATAAATTAACAAAGATGATTCAGTATTAATACAGTTAGCTCTGATAGTTGTTGACTTTTAGTTTTCTCTTTAAAAATAATTTTTTATTGAAAGAATTGCTCATAGAGTTTACATCATATAATTTCACCCATCTTCAAAAGTTAATAACTTACATAGCCATAATACAATAATTAAAATCTGTGAGTTTGTTTCTCTTGATACTAGAGAAATATAAAGCCACTCTAAACTTTAAGTGAATATGAACCTTGTAAACTTATTAGATATAATAACAGAAAAATAATGATGTTTAAATCAAGTTGTTTATTTGGTTGTTTTTAATCTTTGACTTATGATGAATTAAATAAATTAATCTCTAAATAAGAGCACAACACCTGATGGGAAACAGAATAAGGATGAAGATATGAATTTATCTTTTCATGCACAATTAAAAAAATTATTTCATATTCTCTTCATTTAAGATGCTATTAAAATATTTAACATAATTTAGACAAGGAGATAATTTAAGTGTTCTGCTCTTTTTGGTCATCTGATTCTCTTGGATTAGACACATTTGTATAATTTCTTCTGAAGAATCCCCAAAGGTACATGAGCATTATCAAAGTCTTTGAAGCAATGAAAAGACTTACTTTGTGTGGGATCATTTTCCTTCACTGTGTGAAGTTTATCAGTTCATCAGTAAACATAGACTCTGAATATTCTTGCCTAGTAATGCATAGTTGTAAACAAATATGATGACCATGCTGAATAATTATAATAAAAGTTAAACTCATCATAAATTCATTTTAAATTTGGTCCATACATTGCCTGAGTGCCATGGAAAAGCTATTGGCAATATTCATTCGAGTCACTATTGTTACCTGTTACCTTCCATTGGCTCCTCTAGACCTTCTTCTAAGATTCTCCTCCTACTTTGTGGCTCTATGGGTTAGGTCATTGGGATCTGTCGCTCTATCATTTCTGGGTGCTGGGAACTAGTCGATGGGGAGCACAGGCAGGAAATGAGAGTTAGATAGGAAAGTATGATCCCTTGACTTCTCCTGTGAAGGGCCACTACAAACCAGCTCCTTTTATCTAAAGGGTGGCCCTGACTCAGCTCTCTTTCTCCAGCTGCAAGTAACCAGCATTGCTGTCTCCTACCTCTGTTCGGGCTTGAGATGTTGAAGCTGATCATTCAGAGTAACCCTGTGATTCTGCACTGTTCTTTGAGATTCACCTTCTACTTTGTGCTTCGTGTATGTGTGTGTATGGGTAGAGAGAGAGAGAGAGAGAGAAAACAGACAGAGAGAGGGAGACAAGACAGAGACATAAACATACAAGAGGAATTAAAGATAGAGAGACAAAGGGGCATAGAAAGAGTTCAGAAATCAAAGCTCTAAGTTTCATGACTTTTGATAATGCAAATAAAATAATATATACAATATAGACCAAGAAAGGAAGAAAGTATGATCAAACGTAGAGGCTCCAGAACTAATTTAAAATCATAATCATAAAGAAAGATGCAAAGACCAGGTAGAGTCCTAGAAAAATAGGTTAATTTAATGACACTAATTTTTGATCCCTGCCTCTGTTTCCTTGTGTTGGTATACATCCTTCAGACCAGATCCCATTCCCCTCATNTGTGACTTTTGATAATGCAAATAAAATAATATATACAATATAGACCAAGAAAGGAAGAAAGTATGATCAAATCTAGAGGCTCCAGAACTAATTTAAAATCATAATCATAAAGAAAGATGCACAGACCAGGTAGAGTCCTCGAAAAATAGGTTAATTTAATGACACTCATTTTTGATTCCTGCCTCTGTTTCCTTGTGTTGGGATACATCCTTCAGACCAGATCCCATTCGCCTCACTTCCCTCTACCTCCAGGAATACAGGACTTGCCACATCAGGGGGTACCATTCCAAAAAGCAACCTGAGTAAATCCTATTCTCAGCATTCTCACACTTTCCCAAGTGAAGTTATTCATTTCATCTTATCAGTATATGTCAATATCACAAAATTTTCACTTTTATTTCCAAGTTTAAGAACATATTACGGCAGTTTGACCTGAAGCTAAAATCATCTTGTGTTATATGCTTAGCGTCTAAGATATCAATAATTTAAACACCCATATTAATATGATTACACTTCAATAATAATTTTCTATAGGCCTAAACTCATGGATGATGAAAATATCAGATCTTTGGTATGAATTAACTGGAATGATTGAGGGAGCAGAGTTCTATAATCAAAATGGAAATCATCTAGGGTACAAAGTCCGGAGTGTGTATCCTCACTGGGTGTGTATCCTGGATAAACCCTCCCCTATTTGATAAAAGGAAATATTCTCTAGTTACCATGGCCTTATTAAATTCTATGCAGATTATTCTGCCATTCTTTAAATCACCCATCTGCTCCCTTAATATCACATCTGTCCTTGAGAATCTCTGCCCCGGATGATTCAGTATCATGGAGAATAAATCTTCATGTGAAAAAATGATGATAATGCTGAAAGTTATGTAACTAAGGAAGACACGTAAAATCAGGTTAAAAAATACATTTCAGTAAAAATTCCCAGGTAGCTCAGTGGTAAAGAATCTGCCTGTGAATGTAGAAGCCACAGGAGACATGGGTTCTATCTCTGGGGTGGGAAGATCTGCTGGAGGAGGAAATCACAACCCTCTCTAGTATCCTTGTCAGGACAACCCCATGAACAGAGGATTCTGGCAGGTACAGTCCACGGGGTTGCAAGGACTTGGACGTGACTGAGTGTCAGAGAAAGTACACATGCAAAAATACCTAAGAGAATAAACCAATAATAACAGTTAATAGTGAACGTTTAGGATATGATGTCTAGACAGTTCGGGCATGATTTGAATCATTATGGCGATTCCATACATGAAATTAAAAGACGCTTACTCCTTGGAAGGAATGTCATGACCAATCTAGATAGCATATTCAAAAGCAAAGACATTACTTTGCCAACAAAGGTCCGTCTAGTCAAGGCTATGGTTTTTCCAGTGGTCATGTATGGATGTGAGAGCTGGACTGAGCACTGAAGAACTGATGCTTTTCAACTGTGGTGTTGGAGAAGACTCTTGAGAGTCCCTTGGATTGCAAGGAGATCCAATCAGTCCATTCTAAAGGAGATCAGTCCTGGGAGTTCTTTGGAAGGAATGATGCTAAAGTTGAAGCTCCAGTACTTTGGCCACCTCATGCGAAGAGTTGACTCATTGGAAAAGACTCTGATGCTGGGAGGAATTGGGGGCAGGAGGAGAAGGGGACGACAGAGGATGAGATGGCTGGATGGCATCACCGACTCGATGGACATGAGTTTGAGTCAACTCCGGGAGTTTGTGATGGACAGAGAGGACTAGGGTGCTGCGATTCATGGGGTCGCAAAGAGTCGGACACGACTGTGCAACCAAACTGAATTGAACTGAACTGATACAGTAAGTACTTAATAAACATTGTTTGAATAGGTTGAGAAGCATAATGGGGACCTGTAACATGCAAGTGATAATCCTTATGGCCCCATCATGGTATAATCTAGAGTAGAATATTGAGAAAACCTATTTTCATATCTGGCTTGAATATTTATCACTTGGGATTGTCAGTGCCAACGTTGGTCTATCTCTTCCTTGAAGAGCGGAACTTTAACAGTCTGTTATTCCAAGAAAATGATTGAGTTTTCTTTCTTTTCTGTTTATTTTATCTGCTAGAGGATATGTGCTTCCAAAAGACTTCATCTTGTTCCCAAGAACCAGTCTATCTTTTGTGCTGCTTATCTGAGTTTCTTGCTTCTTGACTGAAAGAAAGGAGTCAACACTCAAGATGTGTTGGTAGAAAACAACCTCTCCTTTCTTCATGTCTGCCTATCATGTGCCTTATAAGAAAAGCACTATCTAAATACCTATGTATATATTTTGGACTGTAAGGCAATCAAACCAGTCCACCCTAAAAGGAATCAACCCTGAATACTCATTGGAATGACTGATGCTGAAGCTCCAATATTTTGGCCATCAGATACGAAGATTCACTCAGTGGAAAAGACCCTGATTCTGGGAAAGAGTTGGGGCAGGAGGAGAAGGGGGTTTCAAAGGATGAGATGGTTGGATGGCATCACCAACTCAATGAACATAAGTCTGAGCAAACTCCGGGAGACAGTGAAGAACAGGGAAAGCTGGCGTTCTCTAGTCAATGGGGTTGCAAAGAGTTGGACGTGACTTAGTCAACAACAACAAACAACAATGTATCTAAATACACAGGCACACTCCCCTCCCTAATCTACTGTCACATAAATTTACTTTCCTCTTCACTGCAAATCAACGCATGATTCAGAAGTATGGTGATTTTTCTAATGCTGTTTCTAACTAGCAAATATGGAGCTAAGATTTAAATTTAGATTCTTCACAGAACATTAGTAATAGGAAATTAGAATACAAGTTATGTGTTCTTAGTCTAACACACCACTTTCTTTTTAATAAGCTATGCTTTTCGTGTNATTTACTTTCCTCTTCACTGCAAATCAACGCATGATTCAGAAGTATGGTGATTTTTCTAATGCTGTTTCTAACTAGCAAATATGGAGCTAAGATTTAAATTTAGATTCTTCACAGAACATTAGTAATAGGAAATTAGAATACAAGTTATGTGTTCTTAGTCTAACACACCACTTTCTTTTTAATAAGCTATGCTTTTCGTGTGTTCGTGTATTTGTGTGTGATCAACTGCTCAGTCATGCCAGACTCTTTGGGACCCCGTGGACTGAAGTTCATATGTTTAGCAGTATCTGTAACTTTCTTATTGACGCTTTTATTTATTTCAGCCATTCAACATAGGTCCTACTGTTACATTCCACACGATTTTTTTTTTTTAATTAATCCATGTGTTTGGATCTGGATAAAGCTGAAAAGAAAAAAAAATAGAGATTTNTCTCAGGTCAGGGGCACTACTGAGAGGAGCTACCCTGCATCTGAGGTCAGCAAACTAAAATTGACTGGAATGTGTGAATTTAACACAGATGACCATTATATCTATCTTGAGGGCAAGAATCCTTTAGAAGAAATGGAGTAGCCACATAGTCAACAAAAGAGTCTGAAATACAGTACTTGGATGCAATCTCAAAAATGACAGAATGGTTTCTATTCATTTCCAAGGCAAACCATTCACTATCACAGCAACCCAATTCTATGCCCAATTCTATGCCCTGACCAGTATCACTGAAGAAGCTAAAGTTGAGTGATTCTGTGAAGACCTACAAGACTGTCTAGAATTAACACCCCTCAAAATGTCCTTTACATTATAGGGGACTGTAACACAAAATAAGAAGTCAAGAAATACCTGGACTAACAGGCAAATTTGGCCTTGGAGTACAGAATGAAGCAGGGCAAAAGCTAATACAATTTTGCCAAGAAAACACATTGGTCATAGCACACACCCCCTTCCAGCAACAAGAGAAGACTCTACACATGGACATCACCAGATGGTTAATATCAAAATCAGGTTGATTATATTCTTTGTAGCCAAAGATGGAGAAGCTCTATACAGTCAGCAAAAACAAGACTGGAAGCTGACTGTGGCTCAGATCATGAACTCCTTATTGCCAAATTCAGATTTAAATTGAAGAAAGTAGGGAAAACCACTAGACCATTCAGGTATGACCTAAATCAAAGCCCTTACAATTATACTGTGGAAGCAACAAATAGATTAAAGGATTAGATCTGAGAGACAAAGTGCCTGAAGAACTATGGACAAGGTTCAAGAAATGCAAAAAAGCAAGATGGTTGTCTGAGGAGGCCTTACAAATAGCTGTGAATAGAAGAGAAGCAAAAAAAAAAAAAAAAGGAGAAAAGGAAACGTATACCCACTTGAATGGTGAGTTTCAAAGAATAGCAAGCAGAGATAAGAAAGCTTTCCTCAGTGATTGAAGCAAATAAATAGAGTAAAACAATAGAATGGGAAAGTCTAGAGATCTCTTCAAGAAAAGTAGAGACAGCAAGGGAACATTTCCTGCAAAGATGGGCAAAATAGAGGACATAAATTGTATGGACCTAACAGAAGCAGAAGATATTAATAAGAGGTGGCAAGAATACACAGGAGAACTATACAAAAAAGATCTTCACAACTTAGACAATCACGATGGTATGATCACCAGCCCAGAGCTAGATATCCTGCAGTGCAAAGTCAAGTGGACCTTAGGAAGCATCACTACAAACAAAGCTAGTGGAGGTGATGGAGTTCCAGTTGAGCTATTCCAAATCCTGAAAGATGATGCTGTGAAAGTGCTGCACTCAATATGCCAGCAAATCTGGAAAACTCAGCAGTGGCCACAGGACTGGAAAAGGTCAGTTTTCATTCCAATCCCAAAGAAAGGCGATGCCAAAGAATGCTCAGACCATCTCACATTTGCACTCATCTCACACACTAGCAAAGTAATGCTCAAAATTCTCCAAGCCAGGCTTCAACAGTTCATGAACAGTGAACTTCAAGATGTTCAAGCTGGATTTAGAAAAGGCAGAGGAACCAGAGAACAAATTGCCAACATCCAATAGATATTGAAAAAGCAAGACACTGCAAGAAAAAAAAAACAACAACCAAAAACTGCTTTATTGACTATGCCAAAGCCTTTGACTATGGACTATAACAAACTGTGAAAAATTCTGAAAGAGTTAGGAATACCAGACCATCTGGCCTGCCTCTTGAGAAATCTGTATGCAGGTCAGAAAGCAACAGTTAAAACTGGACATGGAACAACAGACAGGTTCCAAATACGGAATGGAGTATGTCCAGCCTGTATATTGTCACCTTGTTTATTTAACTTATATGCAGAGTACATCATGAGAAACGCTGGGTTGGGTGAAACACTAGCTGGAATCAAGATTGCCAGGAGAAATATCAATAACCTCATATATGCTGATGATACCACCCTTATGGCAGAAAGCAAAGAAGAACTAAAGAACCTCTTGATGAACGTGAAAGAGGAGAGTGAAAAAGCTGGCTTAAAACTCAACATTCAGAAAACTGGGATTATGGCATCTTGTCCTATAACATCATGGCAAATAGATCGGGAAACAGTGGAAACAAGGACAGACTTTATTTTCTTGGGCTGCAAAATCACTGCAGATGGTGAATGTAGCCATGAAATTAAAAGATGCTTGCTCCTTGGAAGTTGTGACCAACCTAGACAGCATATTAAAAAGCAGAGATATTACCTTTCCAACAAAGGTCCATGTAGTGAATGCTATTGTTTTTCCAGTAGTCATGTATGAATGTGAGAGTTGGACTATAAAGAATGCTGAGCCCCGAAGAATTGATGGTTTTGAACTGTGGTGTTGGAGAAGACTCTTAAGAGTCCCTTGGACTGCAAGGAGGAAATCAGTTCTGAATATTCATTGGAAGGACTGATGCTGAAGCTGAAATTCCAACACTTTGGCCACCTGATGCGAAGAACTGATTCATTTGAAAAGACCCTGATGCTGGCAAAGTTTGAAGGCAGGAGGAGAAGGAGACAACAGAGGTTGAAATGTTTGGATGGCATCACTGACTCAATGGACATGAGTTTGAGTAAATTCTGGGAGATGGTGATGGGCAGGGATACCTGGGCTTCTGCAGTCCATGGGGTTGCAAGGAGTCAGACATGACCGAGTGACTGAACTGTACCGATTTGAACTGAAGTGACTTCAGTTTGCCTCTTAATAAAGTTATAATGTTATATTTAGATAAGATGCTTGAGTTTTAAGATATCAGACTCGAACAGTTGCCAGTGAAGTTAATATTCAGATATGGCCATGGAAATGGAAGGACTGGAAACAAGAAATCAACTGTATGCAATATAGCAATTTTTGTCTACATGAAGCTTTGATTCACCCAGTGCTTAAAAATGTTACTCACTCAGTCATTTCTGACTCTTTGAGACGGCATGGGCTGTAGCATGCAAGTCTCCTCTGTCCGTGGACTTCTACAATCAAGAATATTTGAGTGGGTAGCCATTCCCTTCTCCAGGGCAACTTCTCAACCCAGGGATGAAACCCAGGTCTCTGGCTTTACAGGAAGATTCTTTACCCTTTGAGTGATCAAGGAAGCCCTGAATTCATTCACCCAGGTTTATACAAACTACAGTCTAGTAAGGCAGATTTTATCTTTAGGTAATGAAGTAACCATTTAAGTAAGAAGATCTTACCAAAATATCGATTAAAAAGAAGACAGACAGGTATCATGAATCTTAAGTAGTAACAATTGGAAGGTACTGAAGCATGAGATGGATATTGTCTTTATTTCAAAAAGGTTATGCTGGCTGTGGTTGGGAGCAAATGTAAAGTGGTAGCTGTAGAATTATGAAGGTACGGAAGAGTTTGTAGACTACATTTAGGAAGCGACTGCTGCAATACAATTGTAAGTAAGTTAATTTATGGAGTGTTGAGTCTAACAGTTAAAGAAGAGAGATGTGTTGCTTGTGGATTATCTCAAGCTGAAACACCACCCTATATCCTATCTGTGTTTCAGAAGTAATCTGTTTCACTTGTCTGCAGACAAGAGTATCAGCTGATGTGCAATGAAAAATGAAGTCCTTGGCAAAAAAACATCAGTTGGTGCTTTTGGAGACAATAATAAAAGTATAAGTATTTAGTGGAACTATTTTTCTTTCAGTTGATTAAAAATGTAAAGCTCTTCTCATATATGTATTCATAAATTTTGCCTTCTCAGCAGACTTCAGAAATTACTTGTTATCTACAGACGATCATTTCTGCTGATACCACACTGAATGTAGTTGAACTTTGGCCTTCAAAATTCATGAAGTATATTATAAATCTTTTAAATAATTCATGCATGAAGCACAGCATAACATGCATGAGGCAGGCAGGTATTTTCAAGTCTGCAATTTACCTTACACCATTGGTTTTGGGGACACTAATAGATTACTTTTACCTTCCTTCACTTCCCTTCAAACGTCCCTATGCTTTATAACTGTTCATCTAACTAAGCGGTGCTTACTCTTTTCACACACATGAAGGCCTCACACTTAATCTGTCAAGGAAAAACAAACTTGTCTATATTGATCTAGAAGAGTTTCCTCTTGTGTGAACTTTTTGGTGCTAGTATTTCAGTGGTAACAAATACAGCTGGATTAGTGACAGGCAGAAAAATATTTCTTAGCAAATGTTACTAGGAAATTGTAAAAATGTATATCATAAAGAGGAGCTTATACTTGTTCTGAACTCCTGCCCTATGGAGTACTGATATAAAAAATCTTCATTAAATAGTTCAGAAGACTTGAGAAAAGCTCTAGGATCGATTTGCCACTGACGGCAAAGATGAAGGGTGTCATAAGCTGATACTCTTCAACCGTCCTGAAGAATCTTGAAGGTCCTCCTAGAATAGCATCATGAAAAATAAACAGTGGGCAGGGAGACTAGACGAATGTGTTGCTGTGGATAAAAGGAAAGCACAATCAATGAGTATTAAAGGAGACAACTCAAATCCACAATCTTTATGTTTAGTGACTCTANGAGAATAATATAATACCCAATGTGATGTATAAAACTTCATAATCATAAGCTGATACTCTTCAACCATCCTGAAGAATCTTGAAGGTCCTTCTAGAATAGCATCATGAAAAATAAACAGTGGGCAGGGAGACTAGGCGAATGTGTTGCTGTGGATAAAAGGAAAGCACAATCAATGAGTATTAAAGGAGACAACTCAAATCCACAATCTTTATGTTTAGTGACTCTATATAGGCTGTGATTTTCCTCCTACTCTGTAGAAAGGAAGGATCAGGATTAATAAAACTCCCAAAGGAGAATGAAAGTGTCAGTGGGAAAGCCTGTGGAAGTGACTAACACACTGAAATTCTAAAAACACTGAATATACGAGTTATTTGACTTTTTGTTACATTTTTTGTCATTATCTAACTTATTCAAATGAAAAGTGTGCATCAGAATTTCTTCAAGTATTTCCATCACTGATATAAATAAAAGTGAAAAAAGGGAATACAAAATGAACAGAGAAATAATTCAACATAATCTTGTAGGGGGAAAAGATAGAAACATAGAGGACGTTAAAAATAAAACTAGTTTAATAGAAAACTAGACAAATCAACCAGTGAGCAAAGACATAATTGGAAACTGAAAAAAAAAAACACCTAGAGAAATGTAACATCTTTTTTCATCTCTATCACGTATCATTATGTTCCAATTCAATATGTAATTAACACTGCTCTTGTAAATATACCATTCAGTAACTTATTCACCCAAGAACCTTTTATAAAACCTGTGGGAAAGCCAATAAAAATAATTAGAAAAGTTGAACGCTAGTTATAGCTAACATTCACCTCTTTCCACATAGAAGTCGGCTGAAAATGGGAGTATGGAAAATGGACTGTGTTACTGTTCTTTCCTTTTGGACTGTGATACATTGCTATAAATTTCTTGCAAGGAAATAAAAAACACATGACTTGGAAGTATGATTATATATATCTTTTGATTATTTTTATCATATTCTATCTTTTTAAAAATAAACTTACCAAATAAAAGGCATTTTGTTGACCCAGACTACATAAACTTGTATGTATATGAAAGTACTAACGTATGTATATATGTACGTATATATACATGTTTATATACATACACAAGTTAATGAAATCCAGGTCAACAAAATGCCTGTTCCTTGGCAAATTAAATACAAAAAAATACATGTCTGTATATGTTAAATATATGGTGATCTCATCTTACATCTATTCATTTATGTGTTTTTCTTTTTTGTTTATGCTTTTGGAGGCTCACAAGAAGTGAATAAATGATTCTAATTACCTGCCTAACATTTTATAGCACACAAATTAATGTGACTTCATACCAAAAATTTTATTTGANAAATGCCTGTTCCTTGGCAAATTAAATACAAAAAAATACATGTCTGTATATGTTAAATATATGGTGATCTCATCTTACATCTATTCATTTATGTGTTTTTCTTTTTTGTTTATGCTTTTGGAGGCTCACAAGAAGTGAATAAATGATTCTAATTACCTGCCTAACATTTTATAGCACACAAATTAATGTGACTTCATACCAAAAATTTTATTTGAAGCATATATTGTTTTAGGAGTTTGTTTGAAGATTTTACTACAGTGATCTAACAATTATTGAGTTTTTAATGGGAGAATTGCTCAATGTAGTAAATTAAAATTGGCAGTTGAAGCTGCAAATATTCACAGAGGGAATCAGCATATAATTTTAAACCATCAATTGTCCGGTTTAACATTCTGGCTCTCACACTCTCAACACAGGTGCCCAGCAAAAGCATTGTAGGGACTCTGGAGAAGAGCGCTGGCCAATATTCCATAATTTAATTTTCAGTTTATTCACCAGACATAAATGCTATCCTTTGTTTTAGTGAGCTTTGCTGTAATACAAATGCATGTGTGCGTGCTAAGTCGTTTCAGTCAAGTCTGACTCGTTGCGACCCCATGGACTGTAGCCTGCCATGTTCCTCTGTCCATGGGATTCTCCAGGCAAGGATATTGGAGTAGGTTGCCATTCCCTTCTTTGGGGGATCTTCCCAACCGTGTGAGATGGAACCAACCTCTCATGTCTCCTGCACTGGCAGACGGGTTCTTTACTACTAGTGACACCTTTGAAGCCCAAGAATATAAATGGGATGTTTCAAATTACTTTAGCTTTCCTAATCATTAGTTTTTAATAAAACCATGAAAGCCATAATAATTTTATGGCTTTAAGGTAGAAGTAATTGTTAAAAAGTGATATGCCTTATTAAGGAAATATGAATGTTCTTTGATAAAAGTTAGAGGATAAATTTAGAAGAGTGCACTTAGTCNTAATGCATCTTACTTTCCCCTTTTGTTATGTATTATTAATATATATCTAAAAGATTTTATATTTTGGAAAACTGTATCCTTGAAACCAACAATATCTATCATTACATTTATATGCTTTTTTGTCATTAGTAATTTAGCATATAATTTTAATTAGTATATTAAGCAAGGTGTCAAGAATTTTACTAGCTAATTTCATTAGCTAATCTCAATACATATAATAACAAATTAATCTGACCATAAAACACTAATTCAAAACTGGTCCAAAAATTTTTTTATAACATATGCTGAAAATACCTTACCTAAAATTTTTAAAATTACTTTTTAATGATATTCTATTTTGATTACTCTTTCTAAAAGATGGAGAAGGCAATGGCCCACTCCAGTACTCTTCCCTAGAATCTCATGGAAAGAGGAGCCTGGTAGGCTGCAGACCATGGAGTCGCTACCAGTNATAAAACACTAATTCAAAACTGGTCCAAAAATTTTTTTATAACATATGCTGAAAATACCTTACCTAAAATTTTTAAAATTACTTTTTAATGATATTCTATTTTGATTACTCTTTCTAAAAGATGGAGAAGGCAATGGCCCACTCCAGTACTCTTCCCTAGAATCTCATGGAAAGAGGAGCCTGGTAGGCTGCAGACCATGGAGTCGCTACCAGTCAGGCACCACTGAGTGACTTCACTTTCACTTTTCACTTTCATGCATTGGAGAAGGGAATGGCAACCCACTCCAGTGTTCTTGCCTGGAGAATCCCAGGGACAGGGGAGCCTGGTGGGCTGCTGTCTATGGGGTTGCACAAAATCAGACACAATTAAAGTGACTTAGCAGCAGCAGCAGCAGCTTTCTAAAAGATATAACTAAAAATATACAAATTTCTAAATTCCTATCAGAGAGTATATCTTCACGTATTTTAAAATTTGTTTCCTATTCAGTTTTTTATTTTATATGTAATATTTTTCATTTAATGTTCTAACATTACTCTTTTGATATCAGATCTTTATTTTTACATTCTTTGCCACTTATTTATAGATATTGATATTTCTAGGTCTTTGAACATTCCTGACCACTGTTTCTTAATCTAGAATTTTTTATGCAAAATTTATTTATAGTCTTTATAATAGAAAAGACCATATTTCATATGCTGCTATAAAACTTTTTTCTCCAGTTAAAAACTTATCTAATGGTTTATAGCATTTTAGGGTTTTGCTTTGTTTTGTTTTTACTATTTTACTACTGAATATTTTATCATAAAATTATGATTTTATCATTATAAGATGTTTATTGTTTTAACTAGATTGTCTATCTCTGGCAAGCTGAGGGGGAAAAAAAAAACAAAACTACTCCACTCTATTATTGAAAACAAGATTTCATTTTATTTTTGGCCACACCACACACAGGATCTCAGTTCCCCAACCAGGGACTGAAGGTAGACCATGGCAGTGTAAGTGCCAAATACTAACCAGTAGACCACCAGGAAACTCATGGACGTATTTTAGGATGAATAACCATTTTGCTTCCTATCAACCTTGTTGTGTCGACATATCAGGAAGATAGAAGTTGTTGCACCGAAAGGACGTAATGTACTGTTTTCTGCAAACTGAATTACTCTTTGATTTTTTGGACTCTGAAGTATTTATTCCCTTTAACTAGATACAATTATTTAATAGCAGATATTTTTACTTTCAAAAAAGTGTTTCAGGATAAAGCTGAATGAGGCTGTTAGCTTTCACATATATATTATATTTTTAAAATCATTGCATTGGAAGATATTCACTGATTTAGTCAATCATTCATTAAAGAATTATTATTGAATGTGTATTACGTGCCAGACATTGAAGATATAACAGTAATCAAAGAAAACCCTTCTCTTATGCAAATTTCATTCTACTGTCTGGGGAATAGGTAAAATAAATATATACCTGTGAATTAATGGCATAATTCTTCAAAGATAAAAGAAGAATTGTTCACAAAATGTGTGGGTTTGGGAGGAAAGGGAGTAACAATACTTAAAATTCTTCTCAACTGCTTTTAAAATTGTTATGAAATTTTAGGGGATACAGGGGCATTCAGAGATCATGAAATCTAAGCTCTTCATTTCACACTGAAGATGCCCAAAGTGGGTAGGGGAGTCATACACCAACATCTTATTTGATCATATGTTGATAACTTTGACCTGGAAACTAAATCATGTGTCCCCAAATATAGTGTCCACATTACATTGCTAACTTGTTCCAGAATGTCCCAAGTTTGACACCAAAAATTATGCCAGATGAAAGGCCAGGATTTTTTCCTGTACTCTCTTTCCCTATATCAGGAAAAGTATTGTCTACTTACTTTCAGACTTTTTAATAGGATTTTTTTCATATCATTTTTGTAGTTTCAATCACATTCTTCCTTCAGTTCAATTCAGTTTAGTTGCTCAGTCATGTCCGACTCTTTGCCACCCCATGAACTGCAGCACACCAGGCCTCCCTATCCATCATAACTCCCAGAGTTTACCCAAACTCATGTCCATTGAGTTGGTGATGCCATCCAGACATCTCATCCTCTGTCGTCCCCTTCTCCTCCCACCTTCAATCTTTCCCAGCATCAGGGTCTTTTCCATTGAGTCCAATGAGTTCTTCACATCAGGTGGCCAAAGCATTGGAATTTCAGCTTAAGCATCAGTCCTTCCAATGAATATTCAGGACTGATTTCCTTTAGCATGGACTGGTTAGATCTCCTTGGAGTCCAAGGGACTCTCAAGAGTCTTCTCCAACTCCAGAGTTCAAAAGCATCAATTCCTCTGCACTCAGCTTTCTTTATAGTCCAACTCTCACATCCATACATGACTACTGGAAAAACCATAGCTTTGACTAGATGGACTTTTATTGACAAAGTATACTCTATATTAATTCATATATACTCTCATCATGATTATAGAACGATGGAGGGTAAAACCTTCATTAATGTGTGTGCAGGTGTGAACGTGTGTATATGTGTATATATGTATGTGACACCCCCAAATAAAGTTGCTTAATAAGGATTGTTTGTATTCAGTTGCTAAGTCAAATCTCTTTGTGACCCCATGAACTGCAGCACGCCAGGCTTCCCTGTCCTTCGTTATCTCCCCGAATTTGTTCAAACTTATGTCCACTGAATCATTGATGTCACCCAACCATCTCATCCTCTGTCTCTTCCTTCTCTTGCCCAAGGTCTTTTCCAGCATAGTTGACACCTAGAACGCACTTACCATGTCTTGTGAGGTCCTTGCTTAACCAGGACTATTGTAAGAAATGTTCCAAACATGAAATAACTTACATGTTTGTTATGACTCTGGGTCTCCTTCAATGATTCCAGTTGGGCCCCGGGAAGCACTTACTTGCAAACCTGGGAAGATGTCAGGAAAAGATGAGTAGTGTTAAAATTGGCTCATTTCTTTGGGTTCTTAAAATACTAAGACCAGCCTGAGGCCATAAGTGAGGCTTAAAGTCTCTGTTGGCTTCAAGGGCACATCTGGGTTATAAGGCCTTCATGTGGGCTCAAATTTATCCTGCTCCATTTAAGTACAAATTAGAGCTCCCAGCCATGAGGAACAAAAATCTTTAGGGTAATTTAAGGATGTGATCAGTCAACTGGAAGCTTTTTATTGTGTAGTCAGTAGCCATCTGCAGTCAATAAAAAACTATCAGTTGGCCTAAATATACAGAAGCACACTGGTCACTTGTGTTTGAGGGGTGATTTGGTCCTGTGCCCACATGCACCTGTTTTGCCCATTTGCAAACACTATCATGTAGACTGGGAGAAGCTATAAGTGCCACATTGCCACTGAGCTACACAATACACCTGCAAAGAAGGGTGCTTAGATTTTTCTCCACACTTGCTTCAGAAGAACCAATAAGTTTACACCTGCCAGCCAAACTTTAGTTACAAAAATGAAATGTCGAGAAACACGGATGAATATGGCCTCCACATACCTTGATTTCATGAAAATATACGTTTAAATCAGGATTGCAAAAACAACTCCATAAATTGTTTCAGGAATTACAGTGATTCAATATAAATGAAATCACAGCTGGCATTGATGTAAGACTGCTGTGAAGAATAGCTTTTCTTAAAGGTGCTGCTATCACTTGGTCAAGGGTTGTTTAAAAGCAGAAAAAAGGGCTGTGGTATAAAAGTAATGAATAGTGGAAATGAATAAAATAGAGAGAAAGCTATTGGTATAGCATGAAAAATATAAAATCCATTAAAGTAATAACAGTCCAATTTACTAAAATTTCTCAAAGTATCTTGTAAAATAGCTCTGCGTGATTTCTCTTATTTTCAGCTATGATGCTCTTTATAAATGGGTTCAGGTTTTATTGCTTGTATGATAAAGTGAAAGCTCAACTTGCCATCAGAAAACCTAAAATCAGAAAACAGGAGTTGTCACTACTCATGTGAATTTTAGAAATATCTCAACCTCAGTGATCAGTAGTGTGTTGATTATTAAAAGTAATATAACAAGATTTTTTTTTCTTTATAAATGGAAAGACTCAGCCCAGAGGCAAAGCAAATTGCTTTAGGTCATCAGCCGAATCATCAGTGGTGAGGCTAATGTTTACTTGTCCAGACTCTGTTTAATGGGTTTATTCACAACTTTGTTCTTCAAGGTAGGGTCCCTGGAGAAACAAAATTAGCATGACTGAGGAGCTTGTTGGACATGCAAGCTGTCTAGACCCCAGACCTATTGATCCATAATCTACATTTTAAACAGATCCCCAGGTAATTCCTCTGCACATTAGACTTGGAAAGGCAACACTTTACAATATCCTGTCTTCTCACTCCATGATTGACATGGGGGAGGATGATCCAATACATGTAAACAATCCATGCTCAATGAATGCAACATGTTGTTGTTCAATCACCAAGTCATGTCCAACTCTTCGTGACATAATTTTTCTTAATGGTGGTTCTAGGAGTGCTTTAAATTAAAATTTAATTCTGAGTGATTTTAATTCAAAATTTGGAATTAAAGAATGCTCTTGTAAAAATTTCAACCTCACATTTTTCAAACACACATATGCCAATGAATTCAAAATTCTTCCAAAGTTAAACTGAAAATAACTATTTCAATTAAATATTCATAAAGTATGAAGCAATATTTAATTCACAAAAGATTCCAGCCAAGGGTGCTAGAAGAATGTACAGACAGCATAGTTTATTCCCTCTCAAAATTTGTTTATGATTAGATGGAAGCAAAGTTATAATCTGAGACAGCTTGCAAGTAGCAAAATGGTAAAGAAGTTAGTAATAGAAATGAATTTTCACATATTCATTTCTGATATATTCACAGTAATGTCTAGCTCTTAAAGTAACAAAAGGAATCTATCAATCTTAACCTCTCCTTATTTAGGCAACACAAATACGGCCCTTGTATCTTTTGAGCTAACCATCTCTAGTGTCAAACACAGTGCTTGGCTATAGTAAGTGCCATATATACATATAAATAAAATAAGAAACTAGCAATGAGAGGGGGAGGTGTAGAATTAGGCAAAATATATATATATTTTTTTCCTATTCATCTAAATAGAAAGAAGAAGGAAATGGGATCTGATTGCTATTACAACCAGAGGGAAATATGACAACTCCAAAAACAACTGAAGCTTAAGATTCTCATTTGTACATATAATTTTGAGAGAAAGAGACAGTAATTTGAGCAAACACTGCACTACCATGATTGAAAAGAGTTTTATGCTCTTCTAGACTCTGGACGGAATAAACCCCAAAGTACAATAATCTCCATTGCTGAAGTTAAAAGTTGCAAACAAAGCAAAACAATACAACATCGAGTGTTAAAATAAAAAATGCTGAACAAGTTGATGCAAGTTGGACTCTGATAGTTTTAACAACAAATGAAAATGTATGGAAATACAGTAAACCAAATAATTTAAATAATTTTGATATCAGAGGGTGGTAAACAGAATCATGTCTGCCCAAAGACATCCACTTTAAAGTCTCTGAAACCTGTGATATGTTACTAACATGGCAAAAGGGACTTAGAAGAATAATTAAATTTATGGATCTTAAAATAGGAGATTACCATGTATTATACAATTTGGCAAAATGTAGTCACATGAGTCCTTAAAAGCATAGAACTTTCTCCAGAAAAGCACTGAAATGTGGCAGAAGGTAAAATCACACGAATTCCAAATATAAGCAGATGCAACATATTGCTGCTGACTCTGAAATGTTACATGGATGAACCAGAGACAAGACTCTAGGCGTTAAGAGTGGCTAAGGTGGGCAGGAAGCAGGCACTTCATCCTACAATGGATTTAAATTATCCCAGCATCCTGAAAGGGTTTGGGACTGGATTCTTCCCTAGAATTTCCAGTAGAAAAAAAAGAAAAAAAGAAAAGAAAAGTAGGCTGTCTATATTTTGATTTCAGTCTTCTGTTGCAGAGGAATAAGCTGAGTCACAATGTGCCTAATGTGGTTTTTTTGTGTTTTTGTTTTTTTTTTTGTCAATTTCCACACAAATTATGAAATTTAGTTCAAAGGCAATTACTTTAACATTAATAACTGGAGCCAGAAGGTAAAAATGTTTCCATTTTTCTTAGATAACCTTAACTAGAAGTTATGGTAGTAGGTCTCAAACGAGATTACTGTGGGTATATATTAAGACTTAGACGACAGATCCAAATCAAGATGGCAGAGTAGGACACAAACTCACATCCCCCAACAAAGACAACAAAATACGTATCCAGCGGTGGAAGTGGAGTCAAGCAGAAAGACTCTGTACCACCAAGGCTGTAAGTAAGATACATGGAGATTGAGGTGGAATGGAAAATAAGTGATCAGGTCAGGACATGTGCCCTGGGAGAGGTCTCAGAGGAAAGGGGGGATTATATGAGGGGTGAACCACCTTGGGGAGTGAGCTATTCAAGTCACAGATTAGGTAGCTCAGCTCTGGGGTCTAATGGGAAGATGAGCCCCTTTGGCTGGTTGGAGGGCTATTGGGGCTAATAGAAAGACTGTAGAAAGTGTGGACTAGGCTTATGAGGAAGGCACAAATGTTTGCTTGCTCCTGACTCAGGGTAAAAGGGTGGAATGAAATGACATGGTTGTCTGACTGCTTGCTGTCCAGACAGAACCCACAAATTATCTCCACGTACACTTCAGCTTGAGTCAAGCAAACACTCCTGAACCACTTACTTCTCATCTCAGCTCCACACAGTGGTGAGGACTACCATGACCCAGGACAAATCTTGACCATGAGATGCTGTGGCAGCTCATACCCAAGGGATATCTGAGCAGGAAGAGAGAAGCCATTTCTAGTGATTGCTTTGTATCTCAGAGGCAGACCAGGTCTCTGACCGAGATCAGACCACCATACCCTATGTGCAGACCTTCACTGAATACCCACGCCAGCCACTCTTACTCCAGCATTGCTCCCCTCTGAGGCTGAGGATCCTAGGAGCACAATAATGAAGGGCACACATTTAAAGAGAACTGAGTCAGCTTAGATCTTACCCTTAAGGCTTCTGCTCGAGCAGTTTGAGACTTGACACGGCTCCTGACAGGGCATTTATGGCCACTGGGCATGGGGGAAGCCCTGCCTCCAACCTGGCTCCAAATGTAGTCCCTCCACCTCCAGCACCACCTCCAACCCAGGTGATAGATGCCAGAACACACTGAGAGAAGACATGACTTGTGCTCATATCAAATCCAACTCTCTCACTAGAGCCTCTGGGCACACAGACAATGTATAGGGATGCTGCCACTTAAGGGTGCCTCTTCAAGACTGTCATAGGTAACTGTTTCACCTAATTTCATAAAGATAGAAAAAAAAATGAGCAACATGAGAAGACAGAAGAACGTGTCTCAATTGAAGAGCAAGAGAAAACACTTTAAAGAACAAATAGTGAAATAGAAATAAGCATTTTACTAGGTAAAGAAATCAAAGCATTATTAGTAAGAATGCTAACTGAATTAGGGAAAAGAATAGATGAACACAGTGAAAATTTTAATGAGAAGCTAGAAAATATAAAAAGTTAAAAAAAAAACACTCAGAAATGAAGAATGCAGTAATTGGAAAAAAATAAAATAAAATTGGAGGAATGAACAATGGACCAGGTCATACAGAGGTTGCATAAATGACATGGAAGATAGAATAATGGAAATCACTCAATCAGAATAGCAAAAGTAAAAGAAAATTTTAAAAATAATAGGACTATAAAGAATATTTGGGATAATGTCAAGCATATCAATATTCCCTTTGCAGGGGTCTCAGAAGGAGATAAGAGAGAAGGAAGGGATTGAAAATATATTTAATGAATTTGCAGTTGAAATATCTCAGTCTTGAAGTAGAAATAGATATAAGCACATCATCCCAAACAAGATGAACCAAATATATCCACATCAAGACATATTTTACTGAAAATGGGAAATGTGAAAGATAGAGAATTCTAAAAGCAGAGATAAAAACATCCATATACAAAGGAATTCCCATAAGGTTATCATCTGATTTTCTTATAAACACTTTACAGATCATAAGAGAGTGACATGATATATTTAGAGCTGTCTCTTANAAATATATCCACATCAAGACATATTTTACTGAAAATGGGAAATGTGAAAGATAGAGAATTCTAAAAGCAGAGATAAAAACATCCATATACAAAGGAATTCCCATAAGGTTATCATCTGATTTTCTTATAAACACTTTACAGATCATAAGAGAGTGACATGATATATTTAGAGTGTGCTAAAAGGGGGGAAAAAAAAAACCCCTGCAAATTAGAGTTTTCTACCCAGCAAGATCATTATTTAGAATCAGAAGAGAGACAAAGAGCATTTCACACCAGGAAAAGCTAAAAACATTCATCAGTACTAAATAGATCCACCCAAAATGTTAAAGGGTCTTTCTTCTCAAAGTAGAAAATAAAGGGCTATAGCAAAATTTAAGTATCCATAGAAAAGGTAAATGCTACTACTAATGACAAGTATGTAGTAAAGACTGGAGATCAACAACTTGAACAAGATTTATATTAAAAGATAAAAAAATTATAATCAGGAAAGGGATAAACATGAAGATTAAAATGTGACATCAAAAACACAAATTGTGGGGAAAGGGAGCAAAACTGTACTCTTTTAGAATGCGTTTGAACTTAAAGGGCAATTTATTTAAAATAAACAGATATAGCTATAGATAAAATGATACAATCCCCATGCTAAACACAAGTCAAAAACCACAAACAAAGAACAAAAACTACAAAACAGAGAAAGAGCAAAAGTATAGTACTAAATAAATTATCAAACCACAGCAAAGAAACTAAAAGGGTTGATGTGTGTGTGAGGGAAGAACAAGAAAAAAAATTGGAAATAAAAGGCATTAAAACCAATCAATAATTACTTTCAANAAAACCACAAACAAAGAACAAAAACTACAAAACAGAGAAAGAGCAAAAGTATAGTACTAAATAAATTATCAAACCACAGCAAAGAAACTAAAAGGGTTGATGTGTGTGTGAGGGAAGAACAAGAAAAAAAATTGGAAATAAAAGGCATTAAAACCAATCAATAATTACTTTCAATGTCAATAGGCTAAATGTTCCAATAAAAATACATAGGTAGCGGATTACATAAAAATATGACTTCAATATTCTGCCCACAAGAGACTCATAAGCTAGCACACTCAGATTGAAAGTGAGGGGATGGAAAAAGAAATGTCAGGCAAATGGAAGCAAGATGGCTGTAGCAGAACTCATATCAGAAAACATATCTGTTAACATACATGCATCCAATAAAGGAGCAGCTAACTTTGGACAATAAAGAAAGCTGAGCACTGAAGACTTGATGCTTTTGAACTGTGGTGTTGGAGAAGACTCTTGAGAGTTATTTGGACAGCAAGGAGATCAAACCAGTCCATCCTAAAGGAAATCAATCCTGAATATTTATTGGAAGGACTGATGCTGAAGCAACTCCAATATTTTGCCACCTCATGTGAAGAACTGACTCATTGGAAAAGACTCTGATGCTGAGAAAGATTGTAGGCAGGATGAGAGGGGGACGACAGAGGATGAGTCGGTTGGATGTCATGACTGACTTATGGACATGAGTTTGAGCAAGCTCCAGGAGTTGGTGATGGACAGGTAAGCCCAGCGTGCTGCAGTCCATGGGGTCACAAAGATTCAGACATGACTGTGACTGAAGTGAACTCGGGGCTTCTCACAAATGTTCCTCATTATACTGAGTTATGTCCCCTATGTACCTACCTTGATGAAAGTTTTTACATAAATGAATGTTAAATTTTATTAAATCCTTTTTTAATCTATCTATTAAGATGATAATGTGATTTTTTTATATATAAATTGTTATTTATCATTAGGTTTTTTTTGTTTGTTCTTTATTTGGGTCTTCTCTCTTTTCTCCTTAATGAACCTACCTTAAGTCTGGCAATTTTGTTCATCATTTCATAGAATCAGCTTTGGGTTTCATTGACTTTTTCTATTGTTTTAATTTACACTCTGATTATTATTTCTTCTGCTAACTTTTGTCTTTCATTTGCTTTTTGTAATGCCTTTAGATGAAAGATTAGGTAATTTGTTTGAGAGTTTTATTTTCAAGTTATGCTTGTATTACATCAGCTCCCTCTTGGAACTTCTTTTTCTACATCTCACAGACATTGGAAAGCTTATATTTTCATTAGTCTTGAAGTGTTTTGTTAATTTCTCTTTGAATTCTTTTATTTAACCAGTGATTTTCTTTTTGGTAGCATGTTTTTTGGTGTCCATCTATTTATGCTTTACCCATTTTTCTTCCCATAATTGATTTGTAGTGTCATATTATTGTGGCCTCATAAGTGTTTTATAGAAATAAAATTATTTTTTTATAAAATTATTATTTATAAAAATAGTCTCATACTGTTTCCACTTGTTCCCCATCTATTTGTCATAAAATGAAGGGACCAAATGCCATGATCTTCTTTATCTAAATATTGAGTTTTAAGCCAGGTTTTCCCTCTCCTGTTTCACTTTTATCCAGAGGCCCTTTAGTTCTTCTTCATTTACTGCCATAAGGGTGGTCTCATCTGTGTATCTGAGTTATTGATATTTCTCTCAGAAATCTTGATTCCAGCTTGTGGTTCATCCAGCCTGGCATTTTGCATGATGTACTCTGCATAGAAATTGAATAGGGTGACAGTATACAGCCTTGATGTACTGCTTTCTTGACTTGGAACCACTCTGTTGCTCCTTGTCCAGTTCTAACTGTTCCTTCTTGACCTGCATGTGGATTTCTCAGGTAGGAGGTAAGGTGATGTGGTAGTCTCATCTCTTGAAGACATTTCCACAGGTTGTTGTCATCTACACAGTCAAAGTCATGGCATAATCAATAAAGCAGCAGCAGATGTTTTTCTGGTATTCTCTTACTTTTCTGATGATCCAGTAGATGTTGGGAACTTGATCTCTGGTTCCTCTGCCTTTTTAAAATGCAGGTTGAACATCTGGAAGTTCACAATTCATGCACTGTTGAGGCGTGACTTGGAGAATTTTGAGCATTACTTCACTAGCGTCTGAAATGNTTTTCTGGTATTCTCTTACTTTTCTGATGATCCAGTAGATGTTGGGAACTTGATCTCTGGTTCCTCTGCCTTTTTAAAATGCAGGTTGAACATCTGGAAGTTCACAATTCATGCACTGTTGAGGCGTGACTTGGAGAATTTTGAGCATTACTTCACTAGCGTCTGAAATGAGTGCAATTGTGTGGTAGTTTGAGCATTCTTTAGCATTGCCTTTCTTTAGGATTGGAATGAAAACTGACCTTTTCCAGTCCTGAGGCTATTGCTGAGCTTTCCAAATTTGCTGGCATATTGAGTGCAGCACTTTCACAGCATCCTCTCTTAGGATTTGAAATAGCTTAACTGGAATTCCATCACCTCCACTAGCTTTGTTTGTAGTGATGCTTCCTAAGGCCTACTTGGCTTCACTTTCCAGGATGTCTGGCTCTAGGCTGGTGACCACACCAGCGTGATTATCTGGGCCACGAAGATCTTTTTTTTCTATAGTTCTCTGTATATTCTTGCCACCTCTTTTTAATATCTTCAGCTTCTGTTTGGTCTGTACCATTTCTGTCATTTATTGTGCCCATCTTTGCATGAAATATTCCCTTGCTATCCCTAATTTTCTTGAAAAGATCTGTAGCCTTTTCCATTCTATTGTTTTCCTCTATCTCTTTGCATTGTTCACTGAGGAAGGATTTCTTATCTCTCCTTGCTATTTTTTTGGAACTCTGCATTCAAATTAGTATATCCTTCCTTTTCCCCTTTCCATTTAGCTCCTCTTTTTTTCTCAGCTATTTATAAGGCATCCGCAGACAGCCATTTTGCCTTGTTTCATTTCTTTTTCTTGGGTATATTTTTGATCACTACATCCTGTACGATGCCATGAACTTCTGCCCATATTTCTTNTATATATATATATATACACACACACACAATGGAATAATAGCCATAAAAAGAATGAAATTCTGCTATTTGCAACAACTGAGCATTATGTTTAGTGAAAGAAGTCTGACAGAGAAAGACAGATACTCTATATTATCACCTATACGTGGGGTCTGAAAATATCGCAAAAATCTATAATACAAAACAGTAATAAGCTTGCCAATATAGACAGCAAACTAGTGGCTACCAGTGGGGAGAGGGGATGGGGGAGGGGTGAGATAAAGGTAGAAGATTAAGAGACACAACCTACTAAGAGTAGGACAAGCAAGCAACAAGGACATGCTCTATAGCCAGGGAAATGTAGCCACTGCTTTGTAATAACTTTACAGGGAGTACAATATCCAAAAATACTGAACCATCACACTGTACACTTAAAGCTAATATAGTATCGTAAACCATCTATACTTCTTTTTAGAAGCTGAATTATAAAAAAAGGAAAGAACCTCACAATACCAGGCCCTTGTCCCACAAGGTGAGTTAATAGATCTAATGAGAGTAGGGAGGTTGAATTTTGAAATGGGTAAATTTTTCCTTATATATGCNGAGCATTATGTTTAGTGAAAGAAGTCTGACAGAGAAAGACAGATACTCTATATTATCACCTATACGTGGGATCTGAAAATATCACAAAAATCTATAATACAAAACAGTAACAAGCTTGCCAATATAGACAGCAAACTAGTGGCTACCAGTGAGGAGAGGGAATGGGGGAGGGGTGAGATAAAGGTAGGAGATTAAGAGACACAACCTACTAAGAGTAGGACAAGTGAGCAACAAGGACATACTCTATAGCCAGGGAAATGTAGCCACTGCTTTGTAATAACTTTACAGGGAGTACAATATCCAAAAATAGTGAACCATCACACTGTACACTTAAAGCTAATATAGTATCGTAAACCATCTATACTTCTTTTTAAAAGCTGAATTATAAAAAATGGAAAGAACCTCACAATACCAGGCCCTTGTCCCACAAGCTGAGTTAATAGATCTAATGAGAGTAGGGAGGTTGAATTTTGAAATGGGTAAATTTTTCCTTATATATGCTTATCTACCCTTTCATCGACACTACCCCATAGTTTAAATATATAATCAATCAATTATCAGAAAACTTAATTAGAATTTACTATGTATATATATATATAATACAAAGTATTTTGCAATTTTGATTATGAATTTTGTAGTAAGATGTGAATGAAAGCATTATTTACTATAAATCTATTTATTTGTAAGGCTTTGAATAACAATGAATCTGGACCTAAACAGTGTACCTTACAGAACAATGAATACCATTGGATAAAAAGAAAAATGCCTGTATCCATAACCTAGCAGAGAAAGCAAAAAAAAAAAAAAAAGAGGACTCTAAGATTCTATTTAGTGGCAACAGAAAAACACAAGGCTTCAGTTAACAGAAGAAACAAATTCCTTGAGGTATATAATTTTTACAGTAAAATAAGATAAAACTGCATCCTCACTGGTAAATGATCCTTGTACTTGGCTTGAAGAACTGAATTAGCTTATTGCCGTCACATGAAAAGACATAAGCATCATTGTTAAGAACAACTGATCTTGAGAAAATACTTTGACTTAAATTATAACAGCAGGGCTTCCCTGGGGGCTCACTGGTAAAGAATCCACTTGCCAGGGCTGTAGACACGGTTTCCATCCCTGATCTGGGAAGGTCCACGTGGTGTGGGACAACCAAGCCTATGTGTCCCAAGGACTGAGCCTGCACTCTAGAGCCCAGGAGCCACGACTAGTGAGCTCATGCACCACGGCTCCAGAGGACTGGGTGTCCTGGAGTCTGTGCTCCATAGCAAGAGAAGCCATCGCAATGAGAAAGCTGTGTACCACGACAGGAGGGTAGCTCCTGTTCACCGCAATTCAAGAAAAGCTCATGCAGTGATGAAGACCCAGCACAGTCAAAAGAAATAAATGAAACAGTTTATTAAACATTGTAACAGTAAATAGCATACTGAATCCCCACACACCATGCACATCCCTTATACTAAATTCTGTGATCTTAAACTCATAAAAAATGCCTTTGTTTGTTGTTTTTCTTCCATTACAATTAGCTAAGAGCAAACTACCTTTCAAGAGGCAAAAATGGTGTGTGCAGCATATCTTACAGACTTCTCCTGGCACTGAAATGTTTTTACTCAGAGCATTTCAGAATACCAGGATTTCCCTCTCTCTCATCACTCTATTACTATCACAAATAAGAGATCAAGATGTCAAGAAAGAGAAAATTTGAATACAGCTTTAGGTTATATGCCTTCTTATGAGCTGTACTACAAGTGAACTATTGCTATGGTATATTAAAAACGGCAGTTATTATATCAAATGTGCATGGGGGCTGTGCCTTTTAAAGCACATTATGGACTTCTACATTCTTTTCATTTGGCGTTCATTACTGTCTCTTAAGCTACCTCAAATTAATAATTTATTTCATTCTCTCAATGCAGTTTAAATATATTCTTTCCTCATTCTATTATTTCTTGTGAAATAAAGGAAAAATGACAGTACACTAACTAGCAATGAGTGTAGCATATCAAGAGTTCACTTAGGTCTATCTGAAATTCCATTTGGTATTTTTTTGTATTCTACTTGTGTTATATTGTTTTATTTAACTTCTCTTTACATATAATGAATAGGGATCCAAATTGGAAAGGAAGAAAAGATGTTACTTTTTGCAGATGTTATGATACGTGCATAGAAAATACTAAAGATGATATCAGAAAGTTACCAGAGCTTATTAATGACTTCAGTAAGATTGCAGGATACCATATTAATACACAGCGATCTCTTGTATTCCTATACACTGATAAGAAAAGACCAGAAATAGAAATTCAGGAAACAATCCTATTTGTAGTTGCATCAAAAAGAGTAAAATAATTATTGATAACCCTACTTAAGAAGGCAAAAGACATGTACTCCAAAAATTATAAGATGCTGATGAAAGAAACTGAAGATGACAAGATACACCATGACAAACAGAAAGATATATCTTGTTTTTCAGTTCACTTCAGTTCAGTTCCTCAGTCATGTCTGACTCTTTACGACCCCATGAATCGCAGCACGCCAGGCCTCCCTGTCCATCACCAACTCCCAGAGTGCAGTCAGACTCATGTCCATTGAGTCAGTGATGCCATATCATCCTCTGTCATTCCCTTCTCCTCCTGCCACAAATCCCTCCCAGCATCAGAGTCTTTTCCAATGAGTCAACTCTTTGCAATGAGGTGGCCAAAGTACTGGAGTTTCAGCTTTAGCATCATTCCTTCCAAAGAAATCCCAGGGCTGATCACCATCAGAATGGACTGGTTGGATCTCCTTGCAGTCCAAGGGACTCTCAAGAGTCTTCTCCAACACCACAGTTCAAAGGCATCAATTCTTCAGCGCTCAGCCTTCTTAGAGTGGAAGAACTGATACTATGAAAATGAATATATTACCCAAGGCAATCTACAGATTCAAAGCAACCCCTATCAAACTATATACCAAGGGTATTTTTCACAGTAATACAACAGTTTTTTCTTTTTAATTTTTTATGGAAACACAAGATCCCGAATATCCAAGCAACTCGAGAAGGAAAAACAGAGATGGAGGAATCAGAATCCCTGACTTCAGACTATACCACAAAGCTACAGTCATAAAAACAGTATGGTACTGGCACACAAATCAGTGGACTATGATAGAAAACCCAGAAAGAAACTCACTCTCGTATGGTCAATTAATCTGTGACAAGGGGCAAGACTATATAATGAAGAAAAGACAGTCTCTTCAAAAGTGGTGCTGGGGAAACTGACCAGCTACATGTAAAGCAGTGAAATTAAAACATTCTCAAAACCATACACAAAATAAACTCAAAATGTATTAAGACCTAAATGTAAGAACAGATAGTCCTAGAGTAAATCATCAGCAGAACCTGACGTAAATCACAGCGTCAACTTTTTGGATCTGTCTCCTCTAGAAATGGAAATAAAAACAAAAATAAACAAATGGGAGCTAATTAAACTCAAAAGCTTTTGCACAGGAAAGGAAACGATAAGCAAAACAAAAAGGCAACCTAAAGTATAGGAGGAAATATTTGCAAATGGCAAGGGATTCATTTCCAAAATATACAAACTGCTTTTCTACTACAATATAACCAAACAATCCAATCAAAAAATGGGCAGAAGATCTAAATATACATATACATTTCTCCAAAGAAGATATACAGACTACCAACAGAAACTGGAAAACATGTTCAACATCACTAATAATTAGAGAAATGCAAATCAAAATTATGAGGTAACACCTCACACTGGTAAGAATAGCCATCATCCAAAAGTCCACAGATAATAAATACTGGAGAGGATGTGGAGAAAAAAGAACCTCCTTACAACTAATGTAAATTGGTGCAGCCACGATGGGCAACAGTATGCAGGTTCCTTAAAAGCCAAAACATGTAGTTCCATATGATCCTGCAAATGCCATTCTTGGACATATATCAGAAAAAAAGTATGATTAGAAAAAAATATGTGTACCTCAGTGTTCATTGCAGCACTATTTAGAATAACCAAGACACGGAAGCCACCTAGATTTCCATGGCAGATGATGGATAAAGAAGATACAGTGTATGTACATATGTATATAAAGAGACTCACAGACAGAAAGAACAAGCATTGTTACCAAAGGGGAAAGAGAGTGGAGTGATAAATTAGGAGGTCTGGATTAAAATCCGCACACTACTGTATACATATAGATAACCAACAAGGACTTGTTGTATAACAAAGATACGTATACTCAATATTTTGTAGTAACCTATAAGAGGAAAGAATCTAAAAAAGAATATATATATATATATATATACATACATATATATATATGGCCAACTGAATTACTATGCTGTACACTTGAAACTAATACAATGTTAAAAAAATAATGAAAAGGGAAAATAATCCAAAGAATTGGAAAGCAGTTTCCTTCTGTGTTACTTTCTAATACATGGTTTAAAATGACTATATACCCTTATAATTCCTCCGAATAATTTTATTTTTTCTCAGGGCCAGCATCATCCATAATATAAATATTAATAACCCTTTTCTACATAATAGAGATTTTCTATAATACATAATACAAAGTGTCCCCTTATGGGATTTGATGAAATCATTGACAGTGACAGAAAAAAAAAAAGATGAGAATTATTATAACGAGCACAATAAAAATGACCATAGCTACTATTTTTGAATACTATTGATTATAAACTTGATAGACATTTATTAGATAAATACATACATGGGTAATTAGTTAATATTTACCTTCATATGTAATACTTGTGGCAATCTGTAGTTTATACACTATTAATATCCCCATTAGGCAATTAAGAACAAAGATTAGAAATGCTTATTAAATTAAAATGTCAACTATTTTTAGATATATTAACTTCTACATTATCTTATAATGTAGATATCTTATCTAATTAACTTTAAATTAATCAGTTTGCTTAATAAGACAGATGACCGTTTTGTACTCCCAAGCATATACTTTTTTGGGTACTGATCATATGTTCAATACTACAATAAATTTTTTGCAAATTTATCTCAGATGATTTTCAAAATATTATAAAGTTAGTCTTTTTTTTNCTTATCTAATTAACTTTAAATTAATCAGTTTGCTTAATAAGACAGATGACCGTTTTGTACTCCCAAGCATATACTTTTTTGGGTACTGATCATATGTTCAATACTACAATAAATTTTTTGCAAATTTATCTCAGATGATTTTCAAAATATTATAAAGTTAGTCTTTTTTTTTTTTCCTGTTCAATATGCAATGAAAAAATTCAGTGATATTCAATTACTTAGAAGAAGCACCAGGGGTCCAATTCAATTCCGAGTCTAAAATTTAAAGCTCTGTTTACTACTATAGTGTTTCCCAGCAGTGTACACTACTTCAGTTTTATAAGTATTCCATGGGATTTCGTTATGTCAAAATACTGAAAAGTTCTGTTATCTCTGAAAGACTTTAATAAATAAGAGATTTTTGGTCATTTACAAGAATAATTATTAGTTTTGTTTTAATTTAAGGCACTAAATGGTAATATAAATGATATCTGAGATATGTTGACAGATTATTCTAAATCCTCTAAAATATATACAGGAATATTTCAGACAAACACTTATAGATCATATTTTGTTAAAAGTGGTAGTGAAAACTGCAGGAGCATGCTGGCTCTAATCTTTCTAAGAGTGATGTTCTCCCACATAATGCTCTATTACCTGATATGACTTAAATCTCTAAATGATTGGAAGTAGCTTCCATATCCTGGTGGATAAAAATAATAATAACTGTCAAAATTAATTATCCATACAGCATAATTCCTTATACCTGCTCAGAACTAAGTGTGACAGCCAAGAAAATATAGTTCTCGGTTATCATACTAATGCTTTTGAACTGTGGTACTGGAGAAGACTCTTGAGAGTCCCTTGGACTTCAAGGAGGCCCACCCAGTCCATTCTGAAGGAGATCAGTCTGAATATGCATTGGAAGGACTGATGCTGAAGCTGAAACTCCAATACTCTGGCCACCCGATGCGAAGAACTGACTTATTGGAAACGACCCTGATGCTGGGAAAGACTGAAGGCGGGAGGAGAAGGGGACAACAGAGGATGAGATGGTTGGATGGTATCACCGACTCAGTGAAATTTGAGTAAACTCTGGGAGTTGGTGATGGACAGGGAGGCCTGGGGTGCTGCAATCCATGGGGTTGCAGAGAGTCGGACACGACCAAGGGACTGAATTGAACTGACCCACACTAGACTAACAAGTTCAGCTGCCACCTAAGAGTCCACCACCATCTCTGCACTGAGGCCGTATTTCTACCCGTCAATTTCCAAATAGGGTGAGGATACTGTACTCTAATAGGAGCCTTTGGCTAAAGGGCTTCATATTAGACTGACTGAAATTTTCACCGTGCTGACTCCGTCTGTATACTCTACCTTCCCCTGCCCTCTTCTCTCACAGGTGTCAGATCTGCTGATGGTCAGCAGGCTCTGTCTGGCCACTCCTGCCCCTTTATTCTTCACAAATATATATTGTCCTATCCCATTTTGTGTCTGCATGGCAGAGCACCAGAACTGACACACCGAGTCAATAAATCCTTACCCAGGAGGAGGACTGAAAATGAATCAAACGTGAACTACTGAGGTTTATCTTGAACCTCATTTCTAAGACCGTTTGTTGCAGATAGGCACTGGGAAGTAACTTGAAAAAAGAATCTGTTAAATTGCCTGATGAATAAAGTGTTCACCTCCAACCTTGGGAAAATATGTGATTCTTGCAGGTCAATCCTCTTTAAGGAGAGAAAAACCCGGCTTTCTAAGTTCATAGCTACTCAGGTTAAGGATGGCAGTGAGGGTTAAGGGGAGAGCAAAGTGATTGAAAATGCCCTTCACAAGGTACACTGCACTGTTCGCTGGAAAAAGATACTGCTCAAAACTGATTTCACATATAAGCTTTTTGAATTAAACTCCTTTTGCTAAGAAAAAGAAAAGTATGAAGTGGGTTTTGGTTTGGGGATCTACGTGGAAAAGTATCTTTTTATGTGCTTCAAAATCAAGAAGGCTATATAAGCAGACATTTTAGAGATTTTTACAACCAAATTAATTTATCTGTGCATTTATTCATTCAACAAATACCAAACCTTTTAAACTTAATTTATTTTAATTGAAGGATAGCTACTTTACAATATTGTGGTGGTTTTTGCCATACCTCAGCTGAATCAGCCACAGGAGCACGTGTGTTCCCCCCGTCCTGAACCCCCTTCCCACCTCCCTCCCCACCCCATCCCTCTTGGTTGTCCCAGAGCACAAGCTTTGAGTGCCCTGCTTCATGCATCAAACTTTCACTGGTCATCTCTTTTACGTATGGTAATGTACATGTGTCAATGCTAGTCTGTCAAATCACTCCACCCTCACATTCTCCCTCAGAGTCAAAAGTCTGTTCTTTTGAAATATAGTGAAGAAAGCACAATCCTTTCCACAGACTTATTAAAATGTGAAGCAACCAAGTGAGCATTTTAAATTAGTGTGCAAGCATTTGTGATAAGTAAGGGAGCATGTGAATGCCACAGAAAAGAAGGACACTTATTTCATTGGGCAAGTGTTAGGAAAGATTTGCCTTAGGAAGCAACACTTCTGGTGAATTCTGAAAGATAAACAGAGTTAGTCAAGGATGCCAGGTAGTGAAGTCTTATCATTGAAGAGAGAGTGCTGGTAGAAATGACTCTGAAACGACAGAACCACAAAGTAAGTGTTAATTCAAGTGAGAAAAAAACTTGTGTTGCAGATAGAGTGATAAAAGCTAAAAGAAGCATGCATGCTCTCTAATGCTGAATGATACACTTTGCTCAGGGTACCGCTTTTTATGCATTTAAAGAAGGGGTTTGAGAATAAGCTCACAGAGAAAGCATAGCAGACTACTGCAAGAATTCAGATGATAGAGAATGAGTATCTGAAACAAGATGGCAGAGTCAGAGAAAAGTCAATGGCTAAAGGTAATACATTTAAAGGAAACTGATGACATTTAATGACTGCTAGATTATGGGGATTAAGAAAGAGAGAAAAAGATGATTTCCCAAGTATCTAGCTAAACTAAATGATAGATGATGCCATTAAATGAGGTAAAGAATCAGAAAAGGAAAAGAATTTTGAAAGAAAGATAAGGGCATTTTTGGAGATACTGAGTTTATCTAATGCACACAAAAGAATTTTAATTTGGACTATACTACAATCAGTGAATAGCCATGAAACAATTTTTTCCTGAGGTTAATTATGTTTTTTTAATAACTAGAACTTTAATCATAATTCCCTGAATAATGGAAAGATGGTACAATGCAAAAGATGATTACATATTTTCCCTAGTAGGTGAAATCTAATCCAGAATCTTGTGAGACAGCCCCACAGATAATAAAACTTCATAAATAACGAAATATTCTAAGAAGTCTGCTCACTGTGAAATTTAAGAATGGGAGATACAACCAGTCTATCCTAAAGGAGATCAGTCCTGGGTGTTCATTGGAAGGACTGATGTTGAAGCNATGAGACAGCCCCACAGATAATAAAACTTCATAAATAACGAAATATTCTAAGAAGTCTGCTCACTGTGAAATTTAAGAATGGGAGATACAACCAGTCTATCCTAAAGGAGATCAGTCCTGGGTGTTCATTGGAAGGACTGATGTTGAAGCTGAAACTCCAAACTTTGGCCATGATGAGAAGAGTGGACTCTGGAAAAGACCCCAATGCTGGGAAAGATTGAAGGCAGGAGGAGAAGAGGACGACAGAGGATGAGATGGTTGGGTGGCATCATCGACTCAATGGACATGGTTTGGGTGGACTTCAGGAGCTGGTGATGGACAGGGAGGCCTGGCGTGCTGTGGTTCATGTCGCAGTGTTGGGCATGACTGAGCAACTGAACTGAATAGATCATTCAATGAAATTATCCTGAAATCTTTGAATTATCAATATGACACCCAAAACTTCTTCAGTTGTATAAAATTTCATTTAGCTTTTTAAAAATTTTGAGATAATTGTATGTTCATATGCAATTATAAGAAATAATGCAGAAATGTGGTGCATATATACAACAGAATATTAGTCATAAAAATAATGAAATTTTGCCATTTACATGAACATGGATAGATCTAGAGATCATCATAATAAGTGAAGTAAGTTCGACAGAGAAAGGCAAATGTCATGATATTATTCATAAGTGAAATTGCAAGTTGCTCAGTCATGTCCAACTCTTTGCGACCCCATGGATTATAGAGTCTATGGAATTCTCCAGGCCAGAATACTGGAGTGGATAGCATTTCCCTTCTGCAAGGGGATCTTCCCAACCAGGGATTGAACCCAGGTCTCCCGCATTGCAGGTGGAGTCTTTACCAGCTTAGCCACAAGGGAAGCCCAAGGGAGGTCACTACAGAGCTGAAATCCCCCTCCCTGCTCAGCAGAAACAGGAGTCTCCCTTTTACAGGTATTAATGGAGGCTGAGTAGAGACCTGGACTTCTACCCCCAGTTGTCACTGACAAGGCAGAACAATCTACTTCCCTTGCTAGTGCAATCTCAGGAAAAGGAAACTAAAACAGAAGGCTGAACTAAGCCACAGAGCATTACAACATAATACTCAAAATGTCAACCTTTTCACTTAAGAAAATATNCCAAGGGAGGCCACTACAGAGCTGAAATCCCCCTCCCTGCTCAGCAGAAACAGGAGTCTCCCTTTTACAGGTATTAATGGAGGCTGAGTAGAGACCTGGACTTCTACCCCCAGTTGTCACTGACAAGGCAGAACAATCTACTTCCCTTGCTAGTGCAATCTCAGGAAAAGGAAACTAAAACAGAAGGCTCAACTAAGCCACAGAGCATTACAACATAATACTCAAAATGTCAACCTTTTCACTTAAGAAAATATCATTCAACAAATCAAGAACCAGGACAATCTCACACTGAATGTGAAAAGACACTGAATAGATGCCAACACTGAGGGGACAGAGATGTTAGAATTTTCTGAGGAATACTTTAAATTTAAATACTTTAATAATCATAAAAATATTTGAAGAAGCAATTATAAACAAGCATTGAGAATTAAAAATAGAGATTCTAAGCAAAGAAACAAAAATGTCAGAAAAATAAATATAAACGAGAGCCAAATATAAATTTTATAAAATAAAAGTCACAACAACCAGAACAAATAATTGTTGGGTGCTCTCAAAAACAGTATGCAGAGGACAGAGAAAAGAATTAGTGAACTTGAAAATGGAATAACAGAAATTTCTCAGTAGAAAAACAGAGTAAACAGACAATAACAAAATGAACAAAAATACCAGATACATTAGCACAGGAATGTGTGGGGATATTAACAGAAGATTAACCTGTGTCAGGAGGCTGAGGATAGGAAAAGGAAGACAGGACTGAAAAACTACCCAAATGGATTAAATTTTCGATGAAATAATGGATGAAAATTTACATTTGCAAAATATATAAATTTACAGATTCAAGAATCTAAGCAAACCCAACTAGGATAACTGAAGTAAGTACATATCAAGGCATATATCACAAATTTCCCCCTCCAAAAATATATCATACAAATATTAAATCAATGAGAAGAGGTTTTATTCATATCAGGTAAAGTAGACTTCAGAACTAAGTCTTAGGGACATCAATTAATAAAAAATAGTTAAAGAAGAATACTTTTTTTTTNCTTTGGCATAACTTAGTGATAAAAGACTGCTTTCCTACTAAGGTCAGTCCCAAGGCAAAGATGGCTATATCTTAATACAGTGCATCAGGAGAAAAATCAGAAACAAAAGTCGTGGAAACTGAAAAGAAATAAATAACATTTTCCTTTTTTGCAGATAGTATATTTGTCTAAACAGAAAAATCCCTCAAAATCTATTAAAACAAACTGTTTTAGTTAATGAATGAATTCAGCGAAGTTATCGGATGCAAGATAAACCTAGAACAATTAATTTCATTAAATATGCTAGAAATGAACATCTGGGCACTGAAATGAAAAATTAATTATCTGTGTAATCCCTTAAAAGTAAAATGATAAGATAGCTATCTAAAAAGACTGGTACAGGACTTGGTATGCTGAAAATTACATATGATGACAAAAAAATTAAAGGTATATCTAAATAAATGGAGAGATACATATCCAGTGTTCATAGGTTAGGAAACAACACAGTAAAGAAGTCAATTTACCCATTGTTATATATTTGGACTTCCTTGGCGGCTCAGACAGCAAAGAGTCTGTCTACAATGCGGGAGACCTGGGTTTGATCCCTGGGTTGGGAAGATCCCCTNGAATTAAAGGTATATCTAAATAAATGGAGAGATACATATCCAGTGTTCATAGGTTAGGAAACAACACAGTAAAGAAGTCAATTTACCCATTGTTATATATTTGGACTTCCTTGGCGGCTCAGACAGCAAAGAGTCTGTCTACAATGCGGGAGACCTGGGTTTGATCCCTGGGTTGGGAAGATCCCCTGGAGAAGGAAATGGCAATCCACTCCAGTACTATTGCCTGGAAAATCCCATGGACAGAGAAGCCTGGTAGGCTATAGTCCATGGGATTGCAAAGAGTCTAGCAGAATTCCTATAAATATTTCAGCAAGACTTTTTGGAGCTATAAACAAACTTATTCTAAAATTATATGAAAATTCAAACAAATATTTAAATCAATTTTGCAAAAGAACTGTGAAAGAGAACTAAGTCTACCCAATTTAAAGGATTTTTATATAATATACCTAAACCAATCAAAGTGTGTGGTATTAGGGTTATAGAAACATAGATCAATAGTACAAAATAGAAAACCCAGAAATACATACCCACCAATATTCCCAACTTGTTTTTTTGGACACAGAATAAAAGACAGTTTAATGGAGGAAACAGCTTTTTCAGTAAATGTTTTGGGAGCATCTGGACATCCATTGGCAAAAAAAATGAGTTCACTCAAATTCAAGTCCATCGAGTCGGTGATGCCATCCAGCCATCTCATTCTCTGTCGTCCCCTTCTCCTCCTGCCCACAATCCCTCCCAGAAACAGAGTCTTTTCCAATGAGTCAGCTCTTTGCACGAGGTGGCCAAAGTACTGGAGCTTCAGCTTTAGCATCATTCCTTCCAAAGAAATCCCAGGGCTGATCTCCTTTAGAATAGACTGGTTGGATCTCCTTGCAGTCCAAGAGACTCTCAAGAGTCTTCTCCAACACCACAGTTCAAAAGCATCAATTCTTTGGCACTCAGCCTTCTTCACAGTCCAACTCTCACATCCATACATGACTACTGGAAAAACCATAGCCTTGACTAGACGGACCTTNGACTGGTTGGATCTCCTTGCAGTCCAAGAGACTCTCAAGAGTCTTCTCCAACACCACAGTTCAAAAGCATCAATTCTTTGGCACTCAGCCTTCTTCACAGTCCAACTCTCACATCCATACATGACTACTGGAAAAACCATAGCCTTGACTAGACGGACCTTAGTCAGCAAAGTAATGTTACCCACTCCAGTATTCTGGCCTGGAGAGTTCCATGGACTGTAAAGCTTGCTGTGTCTTTGACTGAGGTGCTAAGTCACTTCAGTCATGTCTGACTCTTTGCTACCCCATGGACTGTAGCCCACCAGGATCCTCTGCCTGTAGGATTTTTCAGGCAAAAATACTGGAGTGGGTTGACTCAGGAGTCTTATGTATTTTACCAGCATCCATGAAACTATGACATGTTAATTGGTAATATTGCAAATATAGACCCAAAGAACAATATGGTGATGAGTTCCCTCGGTTTTATTTTTGCTCTATTATCACAGACAAGGTGTTAGAGAGGCTGTATATTATCACCCAGCTTATTTAACTTATATGCAGAATACATCATGAGAAACGCTGGACTGGATGAAACACAAGCTGGAATCAAGACTGCCAGGGAAAATATCAATAATCTCAGATATGCAGATGACACCAC